>JAGDYQ010000030.1:4657788-4934524 GCA_021962125.1 Bulinus truncatus | reverse complement strand
CATGTGACTGAGGGAAGATATAGTATATAGGGTTTTATTTTAACACATTAAATCTAGGTCAGGTCAACATGGTGTCAAAGGGACACAGGTCAAAGAGGGTGGTCAAAGAGTCACAGGTCAAGATGGTGGTCAAAGGGACACAGGTCAAGAGGGTGATCAAAGAGTCACAGGTCAAGATGGTGGTCAAAGGGACACAGGTCGAAGGGAATGGTCAAAGGGACACAGGTCAAGAGGGTGGTCAAAGGGTCACAGGTCAAGAGGGTGGTCAAAGGGACACAGGTCAAAGATGGTGGTCAAGGGACACAGGTCAAGAGGGTGGTCAAAGGGTCACAGGTCAAGAGGGTGGTCAAGGGACACAGGTAGAGAGGTGTCTCTCCTATATGTAGGCCTAAGACTATGTGTTCCCTAAATGTACAAACTGATTCAGTTGGGGGGCACAGGTCTAGGGACAGGTCGAGAGTGAATGTATGCTGGGTGTGTGTGTGTGAGTGGAGAAAAAAATATAAGCAATATCGGAACCACGTAACAAATCTCCCTTCCTTCTCCTCCCATGACTAAGTTCAGCAGTGACCACTAGCACGTCATGAAACTCATTTAACACACTCAGGTAGAGGGCTCGCCGTGTCCCTGAAACAGCCCCCCCACAGGAAATAACAAGGCACCCACCCCCCACCAACTCTATCATTATCCTCACACTTTCCCAATCAAGGGGAGGGCCACGTGACCTCCTCCAACCATTAAGTCCGATCAATAGCTTTCAAATAAACCCTGGCCTCCAATAAATGCTCAATTTCCCGTCCATTTTTTTTCTCTGAGATCGCGTAGACAGTAGGAGTGGGGGTGGAGGGGGGGTTAGTCTCTAGATGACAGTTAATCTGAAACGGATATTATTGGTTTGAACTTTAGAGAGAACTTTTGAAACATGAATACGACCAAATAATACTGTGATTCACAACAAGAAAACAACAACAACAACAACAGAATAAACAGAATGTACCATTCCATGAAATGTGGCATTTAACGAACTGGACTGTCTGGTGTACTTCAGCTGTATAGGACATTAGCCAGTATTGGTCAAGCCTGCCTCTCTATTGTGTTTTGGTCTGTAATGTGTGACATTAGCCAGGCAGTATCGTCCCTTCTAACTGACAATTCTTTGAATCTTAAGGAAGTTCTAGTGTGTAGGGATTGGGTGGGGATGACCCTGGACAGTGACCACCTTTAACGTAAAAAAAAGTCCTCGAAAAAATCTCGTGTATTGTAAATAACCCGCGCTGTTAGTTTTGATACTATGATCTATACCAACATTTGTTTGGGTTAGTTACTAGTGTTGTGTAATACATGGTGGCACAAAGTAGGTTTTGCAGTTATAAAACTTATGGTTGAAGTCACTTGCTTAATATTGTTATGATGTTGAAGGAGGGACATTTTCGAGCATCTGAGAGTCAAATTATTTGCGTTAACATGGATGACAGATGTCCCGATGTTCTGAGTGTCAAGATGTTTAAAATAAATAGTTGATGTGATAACTAAACCTACTGTTTAGGTACAAATGTATAAATTATTCCTTGACAATTAGTTTTTATTAATGACACCGTCCTTGTTTATATTCAGTCTATATGCTAATGTGTAGTGTGTAGGTGTGTCAATATACTACTACTACACAGGTAAGTGTGTCTTCACAACCGAGTCTAAAATTAGTGTGAATAGTACATTAAGTGACAACAACAACAACAAACACAACGCGAAACTTGTTTCTTGGACAGATAACGTCTCCATCTGTGTGCACTTTCCCTCGGTGAACCGCACGATGATATGATTTGCTATGAAGGTGTGAAATTCAAAGGGAGAGTACACACTTCATCAGAGTTAATACGCTTTGCTCTTTGCCCCGTTTTGTCTGTCTGTCTGTCATCACCCTAGATCTCAACAACCATAAGTCCTAGACCCCATGATGTATATATCATTTTGTAGGTCTTGGCCCGCCATCTGTCAGCAGCAAAAGTTCATTTTGCGACCTGGTTGACCTCTGAGGGCTGGACATCAGTTTTTTTACCGTTTTTTTTACTATATAAGCTATATTAATAATTATATGTCATTTTCTTGGCCCCATTCTACACCTTATACGTTCCTTCAACCCATTCATTTGGTGCGAAATACTGCAGCACGTAGTTTCACCAAGATTGACGTTACACGTGTTCTGCGCAGTAGAGTATTTATTCTTCAGCCACAATAATTTTATTTTCTCGAAAGACATCCTTTACAATTTCACAATGGAATTCATAAACATTTCCAAAATTTACAAATATTTACTGAAAGCTAAAATACGTACTGATGCTTAACACAAAAATGCGCTAACACGTCCTGTGTCCAGAATGAAACAGGCTTAATTGCTGTTTTTTTTTTCGTGTTCTTTCCTTTAGTTTTTATTAATCAATTCATCAGTATTTTATTTTATAAACAGAGCATTTAATGTCCGGAAATGGATGTGATAAAAATAAAAAATGTATCGGCGGTTCCCAAGTTTAAGAAAATGTTATGGGCCATAATCAAAACTAATTCAAGTGGCGCGGCTAAAGGAGCACTCATTCAACATATAACAACACATATATTGAATATATACGAACTTATGATGCAGATCGTCGCTCATCCATAATACTCAGAAGCCGATATTGCCAGACTGACACAATATAAACAACGGCCTAACTAGACAGGGGAGGTCCACCAGGGGACGTAACTAACTTACCACACAAGCAAGGCCGTGGATTTTTGGGAATTTACCGCATTTTCACCACTTATGAATTTTTTTTTTTTTGGGTGGCATTTTTTGTAGAGGTCAACCCGAAGGCCGCCTATACAACAGCGTGTGACCCCCTCGATTTCTATTTTCTTCTGAGTTGAAACATTTTGTGTTTTAATATGTTCAGTGTGAGAGATGTGTTACTTTTTTGACAAAGAATAATTAGGGTAAAACTAAATAATTTCAAAATGGGTATTTTTATATTAAAAACAAGAAAGGTCTTCTAAGACAATGACCAACATCTTAATGTCCAGCTAACGCCACGCTGTTAACTACGCCAGTGGTCCCCGACCCCGGGGCGGTACCGGTCCGTGGATAGAAGGGTACTGGGGCCGCCCGAGAAACATTAAATTATTTCCCTTTTTATTTACAGTGGTATATTTCTCCGGGATTGTACAACTTTCCATGGACAAGAAATAACACCCTATCGCGAGCCGCGGTGAAGATGACCAAACGCTGACCGGTCCGTGGCGAGAAAAAGGTTGGGGACCGCTGTACTACGCCAATAATGTCATCTATTAATCACATTTTTGTTCATTTGTTGTTTTTGCTGGCGTGAGATTAATCATATTAAACAGAAACTGATACACACAGCTACAGGAAACTCATCCAATTTTTTTTCTGTATTACAGTTATTGATTGAAAAGGTAAGTAAGTGTAGACGAAATATGCCACAGAACTGATATTACATCCCTCTGTATACATAGGTGTTTGTGTGCTTATTTACTGTATAACAACCGTTGTCGGTGTCCTTGACATACAGTTAATTACATGAAGTCCTACCCATTATCAAACATGATACACTTGGTATTTGTATACTGTATAAACCATATCTTTAAACTGTGTAGTGAGTTGTTTGCTGTGAGAGTGAAAGCTGTCAACATAAATTATCAAGCAGATGGATTAAATAATGATGAAAGTAATAAACTGCGAGAGAGGGAAGAAAGTGGTGGGCATGGTGAGGTCAAAAGAGAAGATGAAAGAGAACAGAACGGGGAGAGAGGGGTACAGGAGCAATTCAGTCAATAAATATGCGCAAACAATTAACGGTATATACACGGTGCTATACAAATAATATACACGGTATATACACGGTGCTATACAATAATATACACGGTGCTACATAAATTATTTACACGGTGCTATACAATAATATACACGGTATATACACGGTGCTATACAATAATGGATGTCAACACAGAAAGCGCATCGTCAATTTAAACTTGAATTTCTCCGAAAGCCCGCCAAATAAATGGCGGCATTTTTTGAAGTCAGTAGTAGAGGAGTTTTCAAATAGCATTGCGCGCTCTTATATGGTGTTATAGCTGTGTGGTGTTATACTGTGTGGTGTTATACTGTATGGTGTTATACTGTGTGGTGTTATAATGTGTAGTGTTATACTGTGTGGTGTTATACTGTGTGGCGTCAACATTGAACGGTGGTTGCTCTGTATGGTGTTATACTGTGGGCTTCAACATTGAACAGTGCGCTCTGTATGGTGTTATACTGTGTGGCTTCAACATTGAACGGTGCGCGCTCTGTATGGTGTTATACTGTCTTGGCTTCAACATTGAACGGTGCCCGCTCCATGTACGGTGTTATACATGCCTGGCTTCAACATCTGACCAGTGCGCGCTCTGTATGGTGTTATACTGTGTGGCTTCAACATTGAACAGTGCGCGCTCTGTATGGTGTTATACTGTGTGGCTTCAACATTGAACAGTGCGCGCGCTCTGTATGGTGTTGTACTGTGTGGCTTCAACACTGAACGGTGCGCAACAACAAGACGTTGTCCAGCCGTCCACGAACATCCACCAACCCCACCCTCCTATGCACTCAGCTCCTTCTTCCTTCAATCCATCTTACTGGAGGTACTTTAACCGTCAGGGCTGACAATTTTAATAATTTTTTTCAATCCAGACCCAGATATTTTTGGGGTAAACCTAGTAGGTGTAATAAAATGCTATCAAACAATTGATCAAGATACTTATTGCCCTTTGCTCTAAATATAATCTTGACATTTTCTCACAAATTTCTCTGGATAATTCTTTACATGAAATTAGTTGAGGAAGCCGTGCATTTGATTTGGGAGTGCGGGGGGATGAGTGGGGGGTATCTGCTTATCGCTTCGGCTCACGATCCAACCACGACAGCGGCAACCCTGTGAGCCAAAGTGCGCCACATGCTACATTAACCCACGTCATTAGCTTTAGAGCTAATTAAGTCTAGCGAGAGAAGGGGCGGGGAAACAGGGGTCGGTACGACTAATACGACCCCGACCCCACCCCAGGGCTAACACCACTCAACCCATCAACATTCTTTTTAATCACCTGGTGCACTTCTAACGAGGAAACGGGGTTGATGCCAATGGTGGCAGCAAACCCAGTGAGAACTTAAGGTAAATAAATTAAAGACACTCCCGGTACTATCAAGTAAAAACACAACGATGCTACATACAATGTTCACTACTGAATGACACACACAGACGGGAGATAATTTAGAGAGGGGAGAGGGTGTATATAACGGAGGAGAAAGAAATCAGAGGAGAGTATGTTGGATTGTAAAGAGCACGGAGAGGATATTTTGCGTCAAAAAGGCGAACATGTCACTGAAATCAATATTTACAATAAATATGGACTGTCTATATTTACATAAAAAATCTAAGAATACAAAATATGTATTAAAAAAAAATACTGTATGAGTTTGTCTACTGCAGAAGGCTAACAGACGGGATTAACTGAACTCCACTGCAGAGCACGGACTAGCTGGAATAATATTTGTACTGCTAAATTATACTCCAGCGGGCCGTGTGCTAGAGGCGATCTTAGCCAGTACGCGGGGCTTTGTGCGAGGGGTCACATGAGGGTTGGAGAGCGCCTATAACTGCTCTACACTGCCATATACAAGCTTAATACTAATCCCTCACGGCTATACTGCTGCATAAACTATGTACTGCTTTCAAGTCGCTTCCACAATGTTACACAGCTATATACTGACATGCACTGCTCTACACTGCTGTTCACTGCTTTGTACTGTTACCCACTTTTACACTGCTTTACGCTACTATACATGCCATATACTGTGATGTAAACACAGGTTTATGCTGCTCTCAACTGCTATATATACCGCCATATAATGCTATAAAACAGCCATATACTTCTATACACTGCCATGCACTGCTATATACCGCCATATAATGCTATAAAACAGCCATATACTTCTATACACTGCCATGCACTGCTAAATACCGTACCATAAAAAATACTATCAAGCCGGCCAACTCGGGCGTGGGGCCTGTTGTGGTTGTCTTACATACAGCACCCCATCCCCCGTGCAAACGTCACACTGTCCAAATGGCTAGAAATAAAAGACATACCCAACGACGGCCCAACGTGTTCATAAATTATTCTTTCGTGGGGAGCTGGGGAAGGGAAAGTTTTAAAAGGCATGGGGGTGGGGGAAACCGTTGTGTAAGCCAGGGCCAGCCACGATGACCTTACTTTTTTTATAGTATTTGAAAGAGTGGCCGTGCCTTGAGTCGATGGATGGAGTGCAGAGATAATGGTTGACTTCATTTTAAAGTTTGACTGAGAGAGTAGAGCGCGGGTGGGATCAATCATCGTATTAGGTCGTACGTGGCCCCCGGGCTAAAGATGACCCATGTCTGGCTTAGGCCTAACCGTGTAACATAAATCATAGTTTAAATGTGTTCGATATTGCAGCCGCTACGATGTGTGTATATATATATATATATATATATATATATATATATATATATATATAAATTTCTTGACAAGTACGAGACCACTAACATCGGGACGTTAATGTCATTACACTATCTAATCAAAGTGAGAGTTCATTTCCGTTCACCTGGCAGGTAAAAGCCAGTGATGAAGCGATTTATTTATCTCAATCAACGCCTCCCAAATGTAATATTCACAGACACTAGGAGTTACACCCTTCAGCAATTGTTCATCATCTGGCAGTGACCACCGCTGGTATCATCTAGCAGTGACCACTACTTGTATCATCTAGCGACCACACCATGTATCATCTAGCAGTGACCACCACTTATCATCCAGCAGTGACCGGCATCATCATCTAGCAGTGACCACCACTTGTATCATCTGTAGTGACCACGACCTTATCATCTAACAGTGACCACCACTTGTATCATCTAGCAGTGACCACCACTTGGATCATCTAGCAGTGACCACAGCTTGTATCATCCTAGCAGTGACCACCGCTTGTATCATCTAGCATTGACCACCACTTGTATCATCTAGCGTGACCACCACCTGTATCATCTAGCAGTGACCACACTTGGATCATCTAGCAGTGACCACCGCTTGTATCATCTAGCATTGACCACCACTTGTATCATCTAGCGTGACCACCACCTGCAATCATCCAACAATACCCACTTGTATCATCTAGCAGTGACCACCACTTGTATCATCTAGCATTGACCACCATATGTACCCCAGTGATTACCACCTGTATCATCTAGCATTGACCACCACTTGTATCATCTAGCAGTGACCACCGCTTGTATCATCTTAGCAGTGACAACCGCCTGTATCATCTAGCAGTGACAACAGCTTGTATCATGTAACGGTACGTGTATGTATGTTAAGTACGTGACTCATGTCGCCGAACACTGACACACGATATGTTTTCAAAACTGGTGAAATTAAGTCAGTTTTAATCGTTGAATCGGAGGACCGGGGATGGGAGGGGAGGGGGGTGGAGGAAACTGTAACATATTTTATCTTGTCTGATCAAACACACACACACAACTCCCGTTATCCATGAGCGATGTGGTGAGTGCATTAGATCCGATACAATGTTGATGAACTTCAAAATCAATAATAATAATAATAGTAACAACTGTCTTCAGGGCGGTATCTGTGTAATTGATCTAATGCAGGGGTTCACAAATAGTTGACGACTCGGGCACCCACCCATCCGTGTAGACTGAACTAACATTGAAACACTCAAATGAAGGCGAACCACTACACTATTACAAGAACCGAGAGGCGTTATTACAATGGGCGTTATTACAATAGAATGTATTATCGCATGTGCAGTGGTTCTTAATGATTACGGTGTGCACTAATACGCTGAAATTATATGGTTTATAAAATATTTTAATGCCATTTTTCCGTTGGAGATTTGGTTTTTCAGAACCAAATCATCCGCTAGTTTCTTGAAATCTTTTTTTTTAAAATCATTTTAATCCTTCACTTCCTTTTATAATTTTTATTATTTAGTAAACAAAGTAAACAAACAAGAGTATCCTTATTTTAAAAAAACAACAACAACAATAATTAAACGTGTCAAAATAAAGGACACGTGAATACTATTGTCACCAACTGGATGCGTGTTTGAAATCTAGTATCCAAAAATACCTTTCAGGACTTCTTCTAACGATGTTCACGTCTATGTCATTGTTCTATGTTGATGTCCAATAAATGTTGGATTTGTCTACATCTGTTAGAGACGAGGAAGAAAAACCAACAACAATCTCATCAACAACACCCCCCACACACTAGCAGGGAGGTGCCTGGGGGTGTGGTGGAGAAATCGTTCTGTTTTCATTACAACCTGGAGTGGTTGCTTTTATTTCAACTCAATCGAAATTCAGGGCAGGTATCAGGTTAGTGTGGAAAGGTCTCTAGGAACTGAGTTATGAATGGTGTACAGGTATCAGAGACGTTTGCACAATATATACAGATATCAGAGACGTTTTACTGTGTGTACAAGAATATCTGAGAACGTTTTACTGTGTGTACAGATATCAGATACTGCTTACTTGTGTACAGATATCTGAGACGTTTTGCTAATGTGTACAGATATTACAGACGTTTTACTCTTGTGTACAGATATCGAGACGTTTTACTCTTGTGTACAGATATCAGAGACGTTTTACTCTTGTGTATAGATATCAGGGCGTTTTACTCTTGTGTATAGATATCAGAGACGTTTTTACTCTGGTGTCTAGATATCAGAACGTTTTACTCTGGTGTATAGATATCAGAGACGTTTTACTCTTGTGTATATTGGGCCTCAGAGACGTTTTACTCTATATTTCAGATCATCAGAGACGTTTTTTACTCTATCTACACCGATATATCAGAGACGTTTTACTCTATGTACAGATGTCAGAGACGTTTTACTCTGTGTATAGATATCAGAACTTCGTTTTACTCTTGTGTCAGATATCAGAGACGTTTTACTCTTGTGTATAGATATCAGAGACGTTTTAATATTATGTATAAGATATCAGAGACACGTTTCCGCTCTAGGTGTCTCATTATCAGAACGTTTTTACTCTGCTGGTGTATAGATATCCGAGACGTTTTACTCTTAATATATAAGATATCAGGAACGATTTTACTCTATGTACAGATATCCGTTTTACTCTATGTACAGATATCAGAGACGTTTTACTCTATGTACAGATATCAGAGACGTTTTACTCTGTGTATAGATATCTTCTGTACAAACAAATCATTTAAGAATGTGAAATAGATTATTGACCATTACACGAGGGCTTATTGGTCCTGCTGTAATTGATCGTGTCAAGTGTAACGTGAAGACTGCAGCTAGACCGTGTGTTTGATTTGCTTTGGTTCATACCTGTACCACTGTGAGACAGAAAGCTGCCGCTCAGCGACCAGCCCTGGGCCTAACCCGGCACTCCGGCTGTTTCATCCGGACCGCCACTAGTTTCTAATGAGAATCACAGCACCGAAGTCCCTTCTGTATTATGTCGTTTTTACATTGAATTAATATTACATACATGTCAACACTCTATCTAATCCGGGTAACATCATGTGGACGAAGATAAAGTTGGCTTACGATTGAAATAGACACGTGTTGATTTTAGACTGTTGTTCTTGCCTATGACTTGGTGTGATAAAAGAGAAGGGTTTGGTAGTCACAAATGAAGTCTATGAGATCCACTTTCCGGTTTTTCATATTCTATGGTCAATTTTAATACAGAAGAAGCATTATGAAGAAATAGAAAATAAAACGATTTTAAAGAAACCGAAAAAAAAAAACCGTTCTGAAAATAAATAAAAAACTAACTCATATAAGAACGCATATGTCCCGGTGGGCCGAATGGGTTAACGTTGCTATATTATATTTTTGCAACACGGTGTCGGGTCTAGTAGGGGTCGGCAACGTGGACTGTTACTTGAGGGCCGCCATTGGTTAGACACACACATGCACGGCCATTTCAGATTAGATAACAAATACGTCCACGCCGTTTCAATCCATAGTTTATTCAATATTTAAGTTTAGCCAGACGAACATTAATCTTCATCTGAAGCTCGGATTAGATGTGAACGCAGCCTTCAAAGCTGTGACCCAGTGGCGGCTGATAACCATATCTAAAGTGAGGCATGATTGAACGACTTAAAAACAGTCCAGGCAATCTTACTTTAGTTTATGAAGGGCAAAAACCCGATGACCTCTAGAGGAAGGAGATAGGAGACAACGGTTCAAAACTGGACAGACGAATAAAAAAATAATTTGGTAGTGGAGGTTGCGCACATTACTTTTAGAGGTTACACAATGTGTGATGAATGGGTTACTTTATTTTGTTGCAGAAATTGGCCAAAAGTGCAAAAAAAAGATGAGAAAAAAAAGGTATTGGACACTAAACTTGTACAGAATAAAAAGACCATGAAAATGAACAGTAGAATATTAAAACAAAAAACAGACTTGCTACAAAGAAGGGTTGAATGTTAAATTGTAAACCTGTGCGTCATAGTGTTGCTTTTTTGGCTTGACGAAAACTAAAAGCTAAAAACTTTGATTAACGAAAATGTTGACTTTTCGTCAACGATAACTAAAACTAAAGGCTAAAATTATCCGTAAGACTAAAACTAGACGAAAATACTAAATCTCGTAGACAAAAGACTGAATAAAACTGAAACTAAAACTCCCAACGAAATAAAAAACTAAAATCCCCATTTATCGTCTTTTCCGGTATAATGTTGGACACATGAAAGAAAGAACAACAAAAAAGATAAAAAAAAAAAAGAAAAATGACAGCCGACGATATAAATTTTGCTTTGAAAGTTTGAAATTGCCATGCGGTTAGATCAAAGAGTGTCGTTTACAAGATACAGTCGATTCTACATTTCAAAATTAAGACCATCGGGACCGAGGCTTTTTTTCTCAATTAATAGGGATCTGGTCTCAGTTAAACATACAAATTTACTATTGGCTTCTTGGTTTTGGTTTCTTTGAGATATGTCTTACATAAGCGGTGTCCCAATAAAGCGGAATCCACTGTATTTTTTAAATTTGCTGATGTTCATCTCATTTCTATTGTCATTTAATTGTACTTAAACACCCAAATTGTATTGTTTGTTGAACTCGGCATATTATTTATTAATATAATATATATTAACTATAGATATTGTTTTATGTACCCAAGTTTTCAATTTTAATTAACACATACAGTTTTAGAATTTAATACCAATCAATTAATTATTTTTAATGAAATGTACAGTAAATACTAAAAAAAATGATTAATAAATAAAAATAAAAATTTATAAATATAAAAAAGAGCTAATGAATTAACAAATCAATTAACAAACTACACACAAGAATACAGCAAGGATTATATAATTATCACTATATAACCTATAAACACTTACAGTATATACATTTATATATATATATATATATATATATATATATATATATATATATATATGTGTGGTGTGGGTGTATCGTGTGTGTGTATAACTGACAGATGGATAAAAAAATTAAGTTTTCTTTTCTGTCGTTCATTAAAACATTGAACAAATAGTTGACAGAAAGAAAGTAAAATGAATGAAAGAATCTAAGAATAACATTTATAGACACTCGGCGCGCAAAGAGTCTTCGCAAAAAAGAAGATTAAAGCTAAATTTTTCCTTCACCTCGCCGACCGTGGTGTATTGATGGGGAGGTGGCTGTCGTTAATATTGGTAGAGTTGATGGCTGCTAAGTAGGGATTGAATTTATGTAGATGACAATGTATTAAAATCGCTATTGTTTTTTTGCAAATAGTGGCACTAGTAAAGTATCGGTATAGAGTATCGCAGAATTTTTTTATTTAAATTGTATCGGCGATACACAAATCAATACTTGATACAAAAAGGATCGGCAATACAGCAACCAATAATAAAAAAAAAGTATCGCCGATACTGTATTGGCCGATACCGATACTTCGATACTAACAACCCTGAATATAAGTCATCAAAATAATAGAATTACTTCACTCTTCAAGTAAACTGTTGTTACTTAGTTTAGTTATTTCAGAGTTCTAGGTCTTAGAATAAACCGTTTGTTTTAATTTTGACTTACGTTTTCGGTTTCTTATTGTTATTACGGTTTTAGTTGTTTTTTTGTACATGCACTCTGCAAGTCTGCTAGTCTACAACATCAGTTAAAAATTTAGTCATGGTATTGGCACATAACACAATGTGATAGTGTGACTTATAATGTGACAATGAAGTGAAATGACTCAGTTTACAGTTCACTGAGGCTGTCATCCTGATGACTACTATTATTATGCTTCAATCTGTTTCAACAATTGGTCATGAAACAATGATGTTATATGTAATTGGTGTTTACAAGACTAAAACTAAAAGTGAAACTAAAAATGAATAAGACGAAAACTAAAACTCTGGTGTTTAGTCGACGAAAACTAAAACGAAAACTAAAAATTGGGCCTAAAACTAAAACTAGACCAAAACTAAAATTATTACAGAAAAAACGAAATAAAAACAAACTAAAATAGGACCTGGGACTAAAACAACACTATTGCGTCATTCATTCAATGGTGGTATGGGGGGTTTGATGCAAATCCTCAAATCATGTCAGATACATTGTTCCTCCCCACCCTCTGATTCGGTATGGCGACCCGAGAATGACCGTGTTACGGCCAATGTTTGCAGATGGCCAGTGTGTGACCGTTGGCTGTGTGCGACCGGCCAATGTCAAGGTGATGTGAACAGTATCGACTTTTTGAGTGTGGGTCAACTTAAAAGTTACATTGTTGCAAACAGACTGACCAATGGGCACGTTCGACAGCTTTTATTTAATGGAAACAGACTGACCAATGGGCGCGTGCGACAGCTTTTATTTAATGGAAACAGACTGACCAATGGGCACGTGCGACAGCTTTTATTTAATGGAAACAGGTTGACCAATGGGCACGTGCGACAGCTTTTATTTAAAGGAAACAGATTCAGTTGAGGTAGTTCTTCTGATGGTAGTTAAGATCCTTAGAATCAGTCATGTATTTCTCTCTGGACCGACAATGTGTGCAAGATTGTTTTCATTGAATATATACAAAAAAAAAACAAATACCAGAGCTCATGGTCAAATTGAGAACAACAGCAGTAGACCGAAGACGAAGGGAACATATCGACCAAACCTAGAACGTCACAACATGAGAACTTTTCTATTTATATTCGTCCGGGAGGCGAGTGTGACCCGCAGAGTGACGGCCCAGTGTGACCCATAGGGGAGTGAGCCCAGTGTGGACCGCCCAGAGTGACGGCCCAGTGTGACGCACAGAGTGACGGCCCAGTGTGACCCACAGAGTGACGGCCCAGTGTGACGGCCCAGTGTGACCCACAGAGTGACGGCCCAGCGTGACCCACAGAGTGACGGCCCAGCGTGACCCACAGAGTGACCAGCCCAGTGTGGCCCACAGAGTGACCGCCCAGCGTGACCCACAGAGTGACCGCCCAGCGTGACCCACAGAGTGACGGCCCAGTGTGATAGCCCAGTATGACCCACAGAGTGACGGCCCAGTGTGACCCACAGAGTGACGGCCCAGTGTGACAGCCCAGTGTGACCCACAGAGTGACAGCCCAGTGTGACCCACAGAGTGACCGCCCAGCGTGACCCACAGAGTGACCGCCCAGTGTGACCCATGGAGTGACGGCCCAGTGTGACAGCCCAGTGTGACCCATAGAGTGACGGCCCAGCGTGACCCACAGTGTGACCGCCCATTGTGACCCACAGAGTGACAGCCTAGTGTGATCCACAGAGTAACGGCCCAGTGTGACCCACAGAGTGACGGCCCAGTGTGACCCTTAGTGACGGCCTATGATGTGACCCACAGAGTGACGGCCCAGTGTGACCCACAGAGTGACGGCCCAGTGTGACAGCCCGGTGTGACCCGTAGAGTGACGGCCCAGTGTGACCCACAGAGTGGACAGCCCAGTGTATCCCACAGAGTGGACGGCCCAGTGTGACCCATAGAGTGACGGGCCCGTGTATCCCATAGAGTGACGGGCCAGGGTGACACAGAACATCCACTGACTGATATAAAGACAAACGTTTTTTTTTTTAAATGACACATGTTTTACTACCCAACTCCCTAGTATGTAAATTATCAATAGTACAAAATAGTTAACATTCAAAAACAGTGTCATGTCGAGATAAGGAGGGGAACGGTGAACTCGTTTTTGGCATTACACCAAAGGGAACACTAAACAGATTGTATCTAACCTGGTCCACATACCTCCCACAGGTATGTGTATTAATTTTGCGTTATGGGCGTTTGCAATGGTTATATGTGTGTTGAAATGTAGTATTTCGGATGTTAGTGACACATAATATGTTTTATACATGTTTTTTTTTCTTCATAAGACGAAACGTGTTTGAATAATAATCTTTGTTCACGTCAGGCTGTTCATTTTCTTTATTTACTTTACCTTTATGGTTTAGTGTTGTCAGGGAAATGAGAATCAACAGCTTCAAGATCAAGGTCACTGTAGCACTACATAGTAAAAGTATGTCGACTGCTCTGTCAATGACCTGGTGTCGAGATGACCCAGTTCTGCCATAGACTGTAAACGTTTCTTTAGCAATGTGTGTGTGTGTGTGCTTGTGTGTGAGTACTTGTGTGTGTTGATGGTCTCTTCATGTGTTATCGTGTTTATCTTCAAAAAACGGGAGCTATAAACGGATTATTTCAAAACACAAATACAGCAGGCAAATAAATAAGAAACAGCCAACGAAACATCTACTATCAGGGACATCAGATAAGCAGATGGTAGGAAACATTACATTAATGAAAAAAACCGTTGAGAAAGAAATAAACAAACAAATAAATGAATCGCTCATTCAAACAAAAACAAAACAACAGACGTAGTTTCAAAACAAAACAAAACTGGGTTAAAAATAAATAAATAAACAGATAAAAGATTATTTGAAAAGGAAAAAAAATGACCAACTTTAATTAGTGACATATTACTTAATGAAATGCTAACACAAGAACTGATTACGTCATTGTGTGAAAAGGAGAACGGTTCTTCAACTGGCTGCTGGGAAATTAGGACAGGACACCGTTCGGATACGCGATTGTTCGGATAATCGAAATCCGAATGCGATCCATGCAGTATATGAAACCGGGCACTATACGAATATTGAAAATCATCACATGCGTGAAACGCAATTGAAGAGAAAGCAAAATAAGTGCAAATTGTTGCAATTTTACCTTTATTGTGAAAAATAATCACGTATTGTTCACGGCACCATTATATACCTTCGTTTTTTTCGCTGCAAGGTAAAAAAAAGAACAACGACGTTCTACTGTACTGAATGTACTGTTGTTTGTTCGCCAGCTAAACTGTGCAGCTGAACACGATACATTGTATTGTGTATAATAACACAAATTAGCGAAGTACGATAATTTCAATGCACCTGGTACAGCCACACATTGGCATATGTACCGTACGGAAGATAAATCTTCAATAGCATGCGGTTCCCAGGGCCGGTACACATGAGTCTTCTACTTAAGTGACCCCCCCCTCCCCCCAGCCCCCCCCCCCCCCACACACACACATTACAGAATAGCTTTCTATAATCTGTTGCATATATGAACATGTCATAATGAGGTCAAAATGCGTTTTTTGTTTTGTAGCGTTCGACGCCAGAGTTTTGCAGCACAACTTTACGTGGATGTTTATGCCTGAGTGTGTCTGTCTGTGTGTAGGAATGGTGCGAAAATGTCGTAGAGTAGCCGTGGTGGGAGATGGTAGGTTGTGTGTGTGTCGTGCTTGGTGTGAGCGCATACGTGCAAACGAGCGTGTATTGTTACTAATGACGCACTGCACTATTAAAAGAGACAGACAGCAATGGTCTACATAAAGTAGAGCCATACAGCAATGGTCTACATAAAGAAGAGCCATACAGCATTGCCTACAGTTAGAAGTCATACAACACAGGCGTACAGGTAGATAGGTCATACAACACAGGCCTATCGTTAGAAGAAATCAGAATTAACCCTGAACTTGATTTTAAGAATAAACTCTGAAAAAGATTCAATGTATCCAACTCTAATCATATCAAAAGCATTGGATACTTTTTTTTATTTAATTAAAAGACACAAGATTCCAGACAGGATTATAGAAAATCTAAAACCAAGTTGGGAAATGATCACATATTCATCATACCAAACATCTCATCCGTTGTGTCAGGAGGGAATGGTCTCCCCAATCCAGCTCTCAAACCTCAACAAACTACAAATCCCTCCGGAGCTACTGCCTTAGACTAGAGGCTCGGTAGATGGGTAGAACAGAAGCTTCTAGATACCAGGCCAGACGTAATTAAAGAATGTAATTGAATTACGTCACACTTTATGTCCAATATCCGTCTCCGTGTTTCCAGTCTGTCTCTTTATGGCACTATGGCACTAATTCTCTCTCTTTCTCTCTCTCTCTCTCTCTCTCTTTCTCTCTCTCTCTCTCTCTCTCTCTCTCTCTCTCTCTCTCTCTCTCTCTCTCTCTCTCTCGACATATGGCAATTTGACATTTGCCACGATAAGGGAAAAAAAAAACAACTAAAGTCAATACCATTAATTACCTTAAAGTACAGATAATACAGGGGGGGGGGATAAAACCAATGAGAAGGTCATCATAACAGCTCCAGTTTCTAGACATCTGTAAGTGGACAGATCGGTGCATCTGGTAAGTGGACAGATCGGTGCATCTGGTAAGTGGACAGATCGGTGCATCTGGTAAGTGGACAGATCGGTGCATCGGTAAGTGGACAGATTGGTGCATCTGGTAAGTGAACAGATCGGTGCATCTGGTAAGTTGACAGATTGGTGCATCTGGTAAGTGGACATATCGGTGCATCTGGTAAGTGGATAATCTAGTTCATCCGTATGGGACAGATTAGGGCAGCTGTATGGGGGACAGTCCGTGACGTCAGACTTTCAGTCCCCATATGAGACGTAGATCGAGTGTAAAAACAAGACACAAATAGCTGACACATTTTCTCTATGTATATCTTAGAGGCGCAGCACGATGACGTAAAAATAAACATCCTTTTTTTTTTCAACTCAAGAATCAAATAACTTTGTGCTGTAAACTAACCCAACGAACAACAACAACAACCTAGATCTGAGTTTATAAAAACTGACAATTAAAAAAAATGAGCCTGATGATGTGAAGATAAAAAAAAACAAAGAACCATCTGTGATTTAAAATGTCGAGAAACAGACATCTCAGCTGGGTTAGGTCTGGTGCTCAGTTCTTGTTTTTTCTTCATTTTAACGGCTAAATTATACCGCCGCCCCCTCCAACCCCCTTCACATTTTATCTTTTCTAAACATATATGTTTTGTACGAGTCAACACATTCAAACATTGCTGGGACATTTTATTTATTTCATTTTTATTTTTGGGTCAATATTTGAAAAAATCAATTTAAATACGTTTTATTATATAATCTTATAGTGCAGAGGTGGGTAATATTTTGAATCACGGACCACTATGGGTTTAAAAATTTGACAGAAGGCCCAGGCGAAGAGCAGAAGTGAATAGGGTCAGAACTGGAGCTAATGGAGTCATTATATAGGCCAGTGGTGGAGATCCTTTTTTGGGACCGCGTGCTCAAAATTCAGCAAAAACAAAAAAATAATAAAACTCTTGGTTATAGCAAAGTGCCGACACTGCAATTAAAATTAAAGGAAGTGATATTCTAGTCGCGCGCCGACTAATGAGGCTCTGCCTGCCACGGGGTCGACACCACTGACATAGACCAACAGATATAAAAATGTAATGCGCGTGCCGGATTAAAAGCCGAACTGGTCGAACCTGACCCACGGGCCGTTGTTTGTCGGTTCTAGTGTGTGTGTGTGTGTAGTGGGGTGTGTGTGTATGTGTGTGTGAGTGAATGTGTGTGTGTGTGTGCGTGTGTGTGAGTGTGTGTGTGTCCCACTTTTAGACCCATCGATGTATACAGAGATATTCATCACTCAGCTCTCGATTTAGGCCGGGCAAAATAAATAAATAAATAGCCCAAAGACCGTTGGTAGAAAAAATAACAACAATAAACCTGAAATCAATTTGAAGAGACTGGTTGGATATGTGTGTGTCTGTCTTTGGGTATGTGTGTGTCTGTCTAGAACAGAGGCGTATTGAGGGTAATATCGCTCGATCGACCAGGAAGTCTTCTAAGAAGCGCTGTTTAGTTTCCGGTACTGTTCCCCCCCCCCCCTCCTTTCCATTTAGTTAGTTTGACTAGCAGAGACAGCAGGATTTATTTTATACATATATATATTTATATATAATAACATAATGCCACTTCTTAAAAAGCAATCATTCGACAGAGATGGACATGAATATATAATGTAGACAGAGAACACATACAGTGGTTGTTGTTGTTGGTGGTTGTCATGTTTACTGAAGACCTAAAAAAAGCAGATGTCATAAAATTATAAGTCATAAAATTAGATGTCATAAAATTATAAGTCATAAAATTAGACGTCATATAATGTAATCTATGAACTTTAAAAAAAATGGTGAAGTCCTGATGCTGAATTTTGGAAAAAAAACATTAAAACATAAACATTTTGGAGTTGAATTAAGGCTGGGCGTACTGTAGTAGTAGTAGTAAAATAAAATGTAAACAAGGTCGTTGTTGATTCTATCAAAGGAACAGGATCACAGCACACTGCCAATACACTGACAAATGAACGGGTTCCAGACATAGAAAATGAAATTCAGACCAGCCATGGGGAAACCACGGCCCTGAGGGGGGGGCAGATTCAGTCCCCGGGACTGGTTTGTTTTCTGAGTGAAGCACAGTACTAGCCGTTAATGTTATGGAGTTTAACTTAAATTCATGTCAACACTCCAAAACATCTTCTCTTGGCCCGCCGATCAAATTTACGAGCCCAATGTGGCGCCGCGAGGCAAAAAGTTTTCACACCCTTGTTTTAGACGGATCAATTCTATCGGTGCATCAAGCCACAAGGATGCCAATTAATTATGACGGTTTTCGGGAAGTCTTACAGGAGACAAATCTCATAATCCCTTTAGATGTCTGTATGATTAGTGTGCCGGGATATCAAGGGATTGCGGGGAATATGGTTGATAAAAAATAATAAATAAATGAATAAACTAACAAGAGTGTACGACTGTTGGTAGAACAGCTGGGATTGGTCCAAGTGTACATACGATAGTTAAAAGACTTTATTTTGTGAGAACGGAGCGGATGACAAGATTGAGAAATGAATGGGGCATGCTGCAACTATGTACAAATAAATAGGGGCATGCTGCAATCATGTATAAATAAACAGTAACAAGTAAATAAAAACTCACCAAAGTAAACTTAAATCCAAGAGAAGATGGTGTTTCCAGTAATCCAAAGTTAGGCTGCAGATATCATTTCATTTAAGACAGCGACGACACTGTGCTGTGACGGGTTACTGGTCAAATCGCACTGTGTCGACCATCAGCACCTAGGGGAGAGAATCACACACACGGGGAGTTATTATGTGAATGAACTAAAACTTGCCAATCAGTGAACTCAACTAAAATGTCTAGAATTTAACAGAACATATACACACACACACACACACACACACATATATACATACACACGTACATACATAACTTTTACTTCCCACCCCACACGGGTAACCGAAAATGTTTACCTCAATGATACGGAAGTTATCAATTCTCACTGACAGGTTGCATGTATGATAACTTCTCGGTGCCAGGAACCAGTCACGAGAAATGAGAAAGGGGAGGGGGGATAAAGTTCAAGTGCATGTAAAAACGTATTGGCGGGTTATCTCCGCTTTACCCCCTTACCCTCCCCCGTGCTTGATCTGGTTGACTCGGTAATAAATAATCCCAGCCTCGGAAACAAGTTCAAACAGAGGCGTGTCTAGTACCTACTACAAAGGGAGGGAGGGGGGTGTATGTCAGGAAAGTAAAGCTCCCCAATTTTGTACGCCCCCCCCCCCCTAAAAAAGTTTTTTTTTTTTTTTTAGACGAAGTGTTATTTCCTTTTTTTTTTAACGGGAATATTATCTTTTTCCTTCTCCTATAAGGGCGTTCAGACCTGCATCCGCCTCTGTCACACACACACACACACACACTACACCCCCACAAACCATATGAGAGACGCCAACGACAGCTAGGATTTATGATCCGATTGTTTGGTTCATCTCACGGCCAGGGCCTACCAGGAGTCAATGAGTACATATCGATCTCATGGGAACCGTTGGCCCGATTTACACCCCCCTCCCCTTTTTCCATTCTCCATTTTTTTTAATCATTTTTTTTAAAAAATCAAGTTGTGCCAGGAACGGAAACCTCAGCGGAACCAAGCGACGATCGACTTCAGGTGACATGATATAAATTATTTCTCTTGTTATCTCTGTCTGTCTGTCTGTTTTGATCTGGTACCACTGGCAGTACTACACTCTGCGTACAACAGGCATGACGTAGGTCTTGAACAACCATCAGCAGTGATTCAATAAAACGCATAACCATGTACACACACACACAACACATTGAACATTGCGGAGAGCGGGGGTTCTCACAATAACAAGTTACTACGGTGTACATTAGGGTGATAACAAAAAAATTTTTTATGAAACCACTTGCAATCGAGGAACTTTTATGTGTAATTTAAGAATATCAATTGCATTTTTGATTTTTTTAAAAAAAAGTTCCCCCACCTCCCTCTTTTTCGGAATAAAAAAGTGAAAAAATATTTATTTTTCAAAAAAAAACAAAGGAATTTTTTTATAGCTTCATTCAAAAGTATAATAATAATAACTAAGCAACTTTTATTAACAAATAAGATACATAACATTTAGTAATCTGTACAGAATGTACAAGAAATGTTTAAAAACATTCTCCTATGAATTTCAGAATCAAAAATTCAAATTTTCTCGATTTCGCATGAAGTTCCTCCATCAGTTTCACAGCACGTCCAGCAATTTGGTTAGATCTGGGAATGTCAATTAATGACTTCTCGACTGACCGATGGGTCTTTAAACACTTAATTGCCTTCTTGCATTTTATTTTGATGAGTGAGGTAAACAGTTCATTGACGGACGCTTCATTGTAGTGTTGCGAATGGAACCAAGCATTTGCCCATTCGTAGGAGATGAAGTCGCAGGCAGGAGCGAGGATGCTGCGCCACTCCAGGTATCAGAAATAATGTTATAACTGTAAATATTGCACGTAAGTTCAATCTTGCCCGGTGTAAATTTGATAGTTTCTTCCAGCTGATGCGAGACCAACGTGAAGTGATTTTGTAATGACGATATGCCTGACATAATTCATATAAGAACTTGAAATCATCTTGCCATCCAGGGTTCTCGCCTGTGCTAACATCATCTGTTGCAACTAGAGTGACATAGTTTGTGGTAATTTGTCAATGAAGGAATAGTTGAGTTCTGGTTTGCTCGTTGGCTCTTGAATAAGAAAACTCATGAAATGTTTAAGAAGGAGGTCTAGTACATGGTGCTGACAGTCAATATATTGTGGCTTCGGAAAGCCCTTGCTCAAGACATCATCCTGTATGAGCTTTACAATTCAGTACAAACGACCAGTATTTACTGCGGTCGTGTCGCAGATTATCATGCAAATATTTTCCCAAGCATCGTATTCATCAATTAGTTCATGTAGTTCCTTGTGAATGGCCACGTCAAAACCACTCTCACATTTAAAAATACCGAGTTAGATTTCTGTTGTCATATTTTCAGCAGAACTGCTTCATACTCTTCTCCTTGCACTCTTTTACCATCAAACTGGAGACAAAATTTGCTTTGAAGTTTTTTGAACAATTATTGGTTTTCATTTTCCGTCCTTAAGAGATAACTCGTTTCAAGACAGCCGCCTGACTTGGAACCGGCACATCATGATCCTGCTCAGCATTATTTGCAAGAACGTCATTTGCTTTATGTGTAGAAATGTTGTTTTTCAGTACTAACAAACCCGCTGTTGTAGTGCTTGCTCTTTATTATTTTGGTTTGCATTCAGGAGAAGATGACGTGGAAGAATAGGTTAACGACTCGGGTGAAGAAGCAGAGGTCTCTTAATTCGAAGATTCTGAGACATTTGTATGCGTTTGTGTGGGCTGTGAGACATTTGTATGTGTTTGTGTGGGCTGTGAGACAGATTTATGTGTTTGTGTAGGTTGTGAGACAGTTGTATGTGTTTGTGTATGTTGTGAGACAGCTCTATGTATTTGTGTAGGTTGTGAGACAGTTGTATGTGTTTGTGTAGGTTGCGATTGAGAAGAGCTGGCTTGAGGTTGAGTTTTTGATAGTCGAGGTTATATATAGTGAACTCGCCCCAAGCTGGAGTGAGTTTGCACGGTAAAGCTGGGATCAAAACAAAGAGAAAAGCAATTAACAACCATCTGGTAAATGCCTTGCTTATAAACAAATGGAAACAACTGACTGGAATGTGCTTACAAGCAGTCTAGAAAGTCATATAAAAATTCAGCGCGAAATTGAAACCGATAGTCAAACTGCGCGATATGTGAAAAATAAAAATTAAAAGGTGGGGGAAATATTTTCAATTTAAAAATAAATTAATGTTTCTACTGTCATCTACATGCAATTGTTCCTCGAATGTGAGGGGTTTCAGTTTCGTTACGAAAAATAACGAAAATAGTTATCACCCTAGTGTACATCTAGAAAACATGACCATGGGGTTACATATATCTGTTAATTCCAACAAGTTCGGGGTTATTATCTTTGTTGACTTAATAAGGTCAGAAGGTGAATTTAGAAAGACGTCAGACAGAGACAGTCGTAGTGAGTATGACATAGTAATATGAAGATGTCCACTATGTATAGTCAAGGCCCGTTCAATATGAAATCTACGTGGTGCGTTGTCTAAGGGAATTAATTCCCTGTGACAAATGTAGACTTAAAGTGAGTTGAGATTGGAAGGACAGAAGATTTTTAGATAGAGCGGAGAGAGTTATCAGACTTGGTGAAATCACAAGAATGTGTAACTATCATTGCTATTGGGTTATATTGGATGTTGACTGACTTTGTTGTGTTATAAACACTGCCATCACCACGGCTACCAAAGTGCTATTGTTTATTAATGTAACAATGCACTGTGAGTCAAGACGTTTATATATATTATATATATATACACACACACACACACAATAATAGAACGAGAGGAGGGCTACATCACTGAGAGATAATAGAATCAGAAGCACACAACACATAGACGAAAACAAACAACTCACAAAGAGTAATTCACTAGCAAACATGTGAAAGGTATATGGTCTTATTACACAAACACCAGTGAGAGTAAGAAACACTGAAAACTGACCACAACAGATGTTGGCTCTATTATGTGTACTTTGGTTGTTACAATGTGTCCGGTTCAGAGCTGATTTGACAACAAACGTTCACTGCCGAAGATCGAACCCGAACCCATTGAAACGTTAGGTGAATGCACTCGCCACCCTGACCCAGAAGAAAGTTCAATGTTTACCAGGCAGCATCTAATCAATAATGTTTAATGTGTGCCATTGCGCCAACAAGGGCTCTTAAAACATACACACACACGCACACATTATAAATAGTTTGTATGTCGTCCAGTTCATAAAACTTAGGGTCAACATGACACAAAATAGTACTGAAATGAATTGGACCATAAACACGTCATACATAAAAAAAATAAACTGTGACCACATTTGTCTCGACCAACTACATCCTTTTCTTCTTATTTACGAGGGTCTAACCCCCCCCTCTGGGGGTCCACCGCCTCACCCCCCTTACCAAGCTGAGACGATGAATTACCACACACACACACACATTCATTTCCAGCATTGGAGTTTATCACATTTTGTGTGTGTGTGTGTGTGTGAGAGAGAGAGAGAGAGAGAGAGAGAGAGAGAGAGAGAGAGAGAGAGAGAGAGAGAGAGAGAGAGAGAGAGAGAGAGAGAGAGAGAGAGAGATAACTGAAGAAAACATCGGTACACAAGAACAAACAAACACACAAACAACCAGGATGCACAGAAGACTAATCGGTTCACGCTGCCAGTAAACTGTATGGGGCCCTTCTTCTAAGGCTGCAACTGGACCCCCCGACACAGATAATTTCATAGCACATAAATTAACTCGACAGGGCCCGTATAGGCAAGATGGCGTGTGTTTGGTTCGCATCCCTCTCGCTCTGACTCTGTTTGTACAAAATTCTAATTTTTATCCACTGATACAAATAAATGGGCTACAACTGCAAGTGAAGGATTGAAAGGGTGAGTCGCGTTGGGCACTGTGGACCTCCCTTCATGGGCCCTAGAGAAATGTACCGGCTGAACCCCTTCCCCATAGGGCTCGTAAACAAACACTAACCCTGTTTTAAAAACCTAACATGATGTACACGCCCGTCTGCTTTAAACTACCTTCACTTGTCGAGAGATACACCGGTGGATGCATGCACACAATCAGACATACTGTGCAACTTTGGAAGGAATTTTACTTTTTTTTTTGGTGCAAAACTCAGCGGAATATAATCCTACCGTAACAATGATGCGCACTGTTGTGATGTCATGTATGTAGAAATACTGTAATGTTTGAATGTGTTGATATCCAGGTAATACCCTACCCTCCACACACACAAGCTGACACAGGAGACGTGTTTGAGACACAAAAGGTGTCTACCAAACAAACTGCCACAAGATTGTATGGGGGGGGTGTCAAATTGTCCCAGTTTAAACCGAGTCCCGTAGATTTGGCCAATTTAGGGGGGAATGGGGGGTGGGGTGTGGAGCCTCTTCTGTACTCCCCCAAACAGATGGACCAGACTCATTCATTTCTTTGCTGGTTTCTAGGACTGGAGCAGTTGAGCAACATTCCGACATCAGACATAACATTACCCCCCCTCCCCCTAGTATACTAGCCTTAAGTGCCTGTCTTTTAATCTATCAAGCTAACACATGATTACAGATTGACTACACAGACTACAGATGGACTACAGACAGACTACAGATGGACTACACAGACTACAGATGAACTACACAGACTACAGATGGACTACTCTGACTACAGATGGACTACACAGACTACAGATGAACTACACAGACTACAGATAGACTCACTCTGACTACAGATGGACTACACAGACTACAGATGAACTACACAGACTACAGATAGACTACTCTGAGTACAGATTAACGAACCGAAATCCTCTATTGAAATCCAAGTAAGTTGAGTCTATACAGAACAAGTGACCTCTATTCCCCACCTTCACCAGACTTGCTGCCTTCTTCCGGCTATGGGAGACGCTACGTGACCATGTGGCCTTATAGGCCTGTGGGCGCCACTTCACTAGCTCCCTCCCTCCCCCACCCCCGACCCCCCCTCCCGCTGTGACTTCTCCTGAGGACTGATTATGCTCCCAATGATAAAATGCACTCTTGATATTTCAAATGAAATAAAAGTAAACAATTAGGGAAGAACGATATTACGGAAAGAGAGAAAGAAGAAGAAATGAATAACAGACATGAGAAACTAAACAAACGTGTGTGTGTGGGGATGGGGGAGAGAGAGAGAGAGAGAGAGAGAGAGAGAGAGAGAGAGAGAGAGAGAGAGAGAGAGAGAGAGAGAGAGAGAGAGAGACGTCTGTTAATTGACACATTGCTGAAATAGATAGAAAAATCAATTTAATTTCAATGACAGAAAGATTGTCTGGAGTGTCATAGCGTGCCATGACTGTTCTAGCAGGGTAATCAGACTTAATGTGACACTGTCTACAGATGTGACACAAGCTAATGGTTACAACAATAATGAATACTTTGGGAATGGGGGGGGGAAGCTCAGACTTATTAACAGCGGGTTGGGTGGGGGCGGACACAAACACTCATCACCCTTTACATGAATTATATTACTGCATTAAATTACAACAACACACTTACACGAGATACACAGGTAAATCGCTAAGCCACATCACCGCTGCTCAACACTCGGTATTCCGAGGAGCACTGGTGTTCCTAGCAGCAACTTCAGTGCGCAGTGGTGTGATGCATAAACTTAGCACAGACGTATTCAGCATTGTATAGTGGTACATATCAGTTTAAAAGAAGTATATATCATTGAATACCAGTACATGTATACAACAGTGCGTAGCAGTATACAAAAGCATAAAGCAGTGTATAGCAGCAAAACACTGCATAAAAGAATACAGCATTGCATTACAGTGTATAACAGTAATGCACGGCAGCAAAACCGCTGCATAAAACAATTACATTACAGTAATATGCCAGTACCGAACAGTATAGCATTGCAACGAAGTGTAAAGCATTGTGTAGAAGCAGATAACAGTGTACAGCACCGTCAAGAAATATGTAGCAGTGAATAGCAGTGTACAGCAGCATACACCGGTGAATAGCAGTGCACAGCAGGTACAACAGTGAATAGCAGTGTACAACAACGTACAGCAGTGAATAGCAGTGTCACAGCAGTGTACAACAGTGAATAGCAGTGACAACAACGTACAGCAGTGAATAGCAGTGTACAGCAGTGAATAGCAGTGTACAGCAGCGAATAGCGGTGTACAGTAGTGTACAACTATTTTATTTCATTTATACTTTCTTCTGATCAAGCTTCAATTTCTTATCTTCAATGGAGTAAACAAAATGAATAAATCGTATCAAGATTATCAATTATTATCAAGCTCGTGGTTCTTCCACACATTCTTTATGCACACTCCTTACTGACATGGTTTCAAACTAACTGCTGACATGGTTGCACTCATCTTGCGTGAGTTATATTGAGTCAACTTTTTAATGTTACTATTTACCTTTTTTAACTGCCAACCCTCAACACGTCCACTCAGACACTCAACTGGCCTGATCTGATATTATCTCTACACATAGGTGGGGGAGCAATCATTACTTATACAAACAAAATGTTTGGATTCCTGTGTTCTGCCTCTAAGGTGTAATAAAGGCGACCAGAACTTCCATTACAATAAATGAAGGACAAGGTCACAGACGTGAGTGAAACAAACAGGAAACCATGTATAACATTAGATTTACAAATATAAAAATACGGGGAAGTCAGTCGATAACAATAATACCACTCCGATACACCAATAATACCAATCGATACCATCCATAATACCAATTAATAACTCCAATAATACCAATCGATACCCCGATAATATTTAATCGATACACCAATAATACCAATCGATACAACAATAATACCACTCGGTACCCCAATAATACCAATCGATACACCCATAATACCAATCGATACACCAATAATGCCAATCGATACACCAATAATACCTATCGATACACCAATAATACCAATCGATACACCAATATTACCAATCGATACACCAATAATACCAATCAATACACCAATAATACCTATCGATACACCAATAATACCAGACCAACGAACGATTTCGAGCTGAAAAAGTTGGCTAAGAAGATGATTTGTCACGAGTCCGAATGTCAATCTTTACAAAGAATGACAAAACAACAACAGAAATTAGATTGACTCGGTGGCAAACGAGGCTGACACGAGGTTTAGAAAGAACATGTGCTCGTGTACTTTGTGTGTGTGTAAGTGTGTGTGTGTCGGTAGTGTCTGTGTGCTATGGTGTATGTGCAAGGTATATATGTGTAAAGTGCCAATTATTGGAAGCTCTGGGCCGACACTCCAGAAATATTTGGGGGCCCTATGGGGCAAAAGTCCCTGATGCATCCCCCACTCAGCACCAGATTTAATAAGACATTAAAATTGGAAAGCCCCCCCAACCCTAAGGAAGTGATGAACATACCATCAAACCTCCTACAAAACTGTTGAAATGACAACATCCACACACCATCCATCACATCCACATCTTAACACCATCACGGCTATCTTACAACGGCAAAAGAAAATATTTAAAATACATCAACTGTACAGAAATAAAGAAAAATAAAACACAGTGAGAAAGTAAAATAAAAAACACATCAGTGAGAAAGTAAAAGTAAAACACATCAGTGAGAAAGTAAAATAAACACATCAGTGAGAAAGTAAAATAAAACGCATCAGTGAGAAAGTAAATAAAACGCATCAGTGAGAAAGTAAAATAAAACACATCAGTGAGAAAGTAAAATAAAACGCATCAGTGAGGTAAAATAAAACGCATCAGTGAGAAAGTAAAACAAAACGCATCAGTGAGAAAGTAAAATAAAACGCATCAGTGAGAAAGTAAAATAAAACGCATCAGTGAGAAAGTAAAAATAAAACACATCAGTGAGAAAGTAAAATAAAACACATCAGTGAGAAAGTAAAATAAAACACATCAGCGAGAAAGTAAAATAAAACACATCAGTGAGAAAGTAAAAAAACACATCAGTGAGAAAGTAAATAAAACACATCACTGAGAAAGTAAAATAAAACACATCAGTGAGAAAGTAAAATAAAACACATCAGTGAGAAAGTAAAATAAGAACACATCAGTGAGAAAGTAAAATAAAACACATCAGTGAGAAAGTAAAAATAAAACACATCAGTGAGAAAGTAAAATAAAACACATCAGAGAAAGTAAAATAAAACACATCAAAGTAAAGTAAACACATCAGTGAGAAAGTAAAATAAAACACATCAGTGAGAAGTAAAATAAAACATATCAGTGAGAAAGTGAAATAAAACACATCAGTGAGAAAGAAAAAAAAGATAAAAAAAAAATCCAATCCAATAAAGATTAGTGGTGGTGGGGGAGGGGGGACATAAAGAAACCACGTAAAATAAATAAACTAAATATTCTGGCGCCTGGTGTAGTCTGGGGGCGCCACACTGGAGTGCAGGACAGAACTAGTCTCCACCCCAGTCATACATTCACTATCGATCTCTAGTAGCTCCCCCCTTCCCCCCCTCCAGACCCCCGCCGGTCTTTCAAACCACCCACTCGCTATTCTGATCCCTTTTGCATTTTTTGTTTATTTCCTTAACATCCTTTTTTGCAATTCTGGATTATGGGTGGGCTGGTAATGTGTGTGTGTGTGTGTGAGAGAGAGAGAGATAGGAGAGAGAGAGAGAGAGAGAGAGAGAGAGAGAGAGAGAGAGAGAGAGAGGGGTACAGTGGGGGGGTGGTGCGGTCAGGGCGGGCCAATGTTTGTTTTTTCTCTTCTCCACAAAAGTTTAGGCTGAATGTTAAAAAAAACACAACAGTATAATACCTCGAAAGACAAACGACCTAAAACTCGAATAGCGTGTACTACGAACAAAATTATTTACTATCCAAATTTGTGGTAAAAACTCCGAACGCTGGAACGTAATTTGCGTGTACTCTTTTTTAACTAAAATACTCAACATTTGCTTGGAAATCAAGAATATTTCCCATCAATAAATTATTTTGAGAAATTACTTCTGTGGGGACCCAGGAACGGGGTTTATCCACTTTAATAAATTTAATACGGACAAAAAAAAAACAACGTGCACACAAATTTTCTATGGGTTTAAAAAAACAGAAACAACAACCAAGATGTGCTTAAAAACCCAAGACCTTGTAGTGAAAACCATAGCTAGTCAGCTCTGAGTGTGTGCGAGAGATAGAGAGGTTTGCGGAGGGGGGGTGTTACTGTCCATTGCGTGCAGACATGGTATCGATGCAGGAGAGATGCAAACAGATGGGGGGGTCGGGCTCAGTTTAGAATGGAGGTGGGTGGGTGTGTGGGGAAGGGCGACAATATTTCTTCCAGTATTTACAGAAACATTTATTCACGTCAACAAAAAAACAACCTCTGTGCCGCACAGTTCATTTCTTAATAAATGAATAATAAAGAAATGAAAGTAGTGTCGGACATCTATAGTGGTTTCCCCTGTCTTTGCGTCACACATGTGGATGGTCTGATAAAGTTACATTGTGACACACACACACACGCTCAGAAGATGGAGATCAGGTGGTCCTCAGCCGATGGGGGGGGGGGTAAAGGTAATGCAGGGTAAAGCAGCGACATATAATTTTCATTGAAAACAACCAAGAAGTTTGAAGAATGTACGTGTGGTGTGGAGTGTGTGTGTTAGGGGGGGATAGCGACGGACATACTTTCCCACCTTTTTGGGGTACAGTCTCAACAAATGTAGAGAACCGCCGGATGTAGATGGGTGGGGTGAGTGGGGCGGTGTGTGCAACAGATTGGACGCACAAGACGACAATCAGATGAACGAATGTTTTTTGTTGTCCTCGCGTGCAGTGTAGAAACATTACAGTGGAATATTATATAATTTTTTATCAAGACGCAAATTGGGGGGGGGGCGAAATGTTCGGATTGAACCAGATTTTTTCTAACAAAGACATTGGCTGCTGCTAGACCCTATAACATTGTTTAGACCAGGCATGGCCAACATCCGGCCCGCGTAACGAATTTATGCGACCCGCGAGTAATTTTTCAATATTTACGTTTGCCTGACACATAGCATTAATCAAGTAAATTCAAGATATTTCTGGTTTTTCATATGAATTACACTTTGCGTGCTTATTTGTTATCTATAATCACACTACAAACTCTATAATCTATGTACTTGAAGTGGAACAGTACGCCAGTTCATTCAATGCTTTCCGTAAGTAGCAAACTTGTTAGTAACAACTTGGTCGCTTGGAAGTTAATTTGCAATATCAATTCGTTTATTGGATGTTTATTATCATCGCATTAAAAAAAGCAATCGCTTTATTAATTTAAAAGGAATTAATTTTGTTACTTGGTGCTAATATCACTTCGGCCGCCATTTTTTTCAATTAGAAAAGTGTTTTTTAAAGTACCATATTGACTGGAAAAAATTGGTGAGTGTTACAACAGACGGAGCACTAAACATGACAGGAAAAAATATTGGAGTAATTAAACGCATTGAAGATAAATTTTCGAAATCGATCCCAATGATAAAATTATACCAATACACTGCATTATTCATCAACATGTCCTATGTAAAAATGTTTTAAAAATCGATCATGTTACCAAAATAGTTGTAAAATTAGTAAATTTCTTAAGAGCCAAAGTATTAAATCATGGGCAATTCATTGATTTCCTTGTAGAACTTCATACCACATATTCCGATGGAATATACTACAATAAAATCCGTTGGTTGAGCTTGGGAAAGGTATTAAAGCGTGTTGGGAGCTTCAAGAGGAAATACGAATTTTTTTAGTGCTCAAAGAAAATGAGGAGTTTCCTGAATTAACGGATCCAAATTGGCTGTGTGATTTGGCTTTCTCTCTAGACATCCTCACATATTTAAACGAATTCAACACACAAGTTTACAAGAAAAAAATATTTGCTTATGATTTAATGCAGAAATTAAAAACCTTTAAAATGTAACTTTTCCCCACAAATCTTACTGAATGCAAATTTGATCATTTCCCCCAGTGCTCGATTTACCGCCGGGGATATCCCCGGCACTGAGGACTGTCATCCCCGGCTCTGCTTTAATTAATTTCATCCCTGCCGGGGATGACATTTATCCCCGGCTATGTAGAAAATTTGTTTCATCGCCGGCACTGATTTTTTCTTAAGATTAGCATAATGTATGGAACTGATTTTTTAGTATTAGTACAAATATTAGATGAAAACAGACAAAATCAGCTGATTTGAACTACGCAACACTATTTCTGCTAAAAACTCTGTAAATAACACTCGTCCGGTTGTTTGCAGATAGTTTTATGTAAGGCAAACTGGCCGAAAAAATCTGAAGAACTTATGTTGTATGTAGATCGTGAAATTATAGAACTTCGCAAATTTTTAAAAATTGAAGCATGTCATACTTCAGCCATAGTACACCGATTTCGCATGACAAAGGATTTCTGGCCATGACGCTGAGACAGAACTCAATGATTTTTATAATCGATTAGATGTTCTGCCAATATCTAGCGCAGAGTGCGAGAGAGTGATTCAATTTAAACGAATTTAACACACATCTCTTCGCAATTCATTAGAAGTCGAAACCATCAAATACTTGCTGTTTATTAAAATTAATGGTCCTCCACTTCAATATTTTGATACAAAGTTGTATGCCACAATGTGGTTAAAAGACGGAGGGCATTCTGCCTGCGACGTACCTTCTGGAAAACCAACTAAAGAATTAGTTATGGAACAGCGTCATAATTTGTTTAAATAACTGAGACAAATATGAATAATGGAATATTTGATTTCAACAAACAGAGAATAAATACAAAAATTGCATTTTTTGTTAAAAATAAGTTCATTACTTGTCCTATTAATGTGCCGCTTCAAATTTGTTTGAACCAACGTAAACTATGTTAATTAAGATTCACCAAATTTTCTATTATTTTTGTTGGTTTTGTCTAAGATGCAAATCGAAGACGCTATGAAAATAAATTAGTTACTTGTCCATGGTTTGTAAATTGAATATCCTAAAAAAAAATTGGTGGCATCTCGCCGCCGCTGGGGATGCTGTGGATATCCCCGGCACTGAGAATTGACATCCCCGGCTCTGATTTAGATTTTTTCATCCCCGCCGGGGATGACATTTATCCCCGGCTCTGCAGAAATTTTTTTCAACCTCGGCACTGGTTTTTCCTAAATCCAGCACTGCATTTCCCATCCTTAAAGACCATTTCCGCAATAATTTTAAAAGAAAAAGCTCAAATGTATACTGAAAATATTCTAGCATTACGACTTGATTTTGAGAACAGATTCGAATTTTTTGAATATGAATAGATAAAATACCGTCGATTGTTAGAAATCCATATACTGCAAATATTGAAGAAGCTTCTCCAGACATTCAATTAGAATTAATTGAATTACAGTGGTGATCAATTATTGCATGATAAATATCGAGAAGAGGGGAAGACAATTTGTGTAATTTTTATAAGCAATTGGATAGTAAAAAATATGTAAATCTAAAAAATCTTGCCAAAAAAATATTCAGTAATATTTAGTTCAACTTATATTTGTGAACAGACATTTTCTTTAATGAATCACAATAAAAGTCCTACAAGGTCGAGATTAAATGATTTTCTTTTGGAGGCTGTATTAAGATTAGCCACCACAGAAATTGAACCTGACATTAAAAAAGATTATAAACGAGGTAAACCGCCTCAATACTTCTCATTGATTATTATATATTTGTTATTATTAAAATATTTATTTTGTATTATTCTGTATAGATATTTGCTGTAAGTTACCTATTATTTATAATTATTCATATATATATATATATATATATATATATATATATATATATATATATATATGTATATATATATATATGTATATATATATATATGTATATATATATATACTATGTATTTGTTATATCATTTATAGTCTCATAATAAAAATGTGTTCATTTTTTTTTAATTTTTGTATTTATTATTATAATGTTAAATTTATAATTATTATATATTATATATAGGTATTTGTTACATTATTTATATTTTCACAATAAAATTTTGTTCATTTTTTGTTTAAAATTTTGGTATTTTTTACGCCTGGCCCGCGAAAAATTTTTTTTTCAATCCGCCCCGTGACTAAAAACTGTTGGCCATGCCTGGTTTAGACGAAGGTTGAATTGTATGTCTCTATCTCTTCAATCGACAGCATCTTTAAAAAATGTACACAAAACTGCTTGTTTTAAAATGTATTGGGTCAATTGGCGGTTAGGTGCACTTACTTACTTAGACATGATAAGATTAAAATTTATTGCAAAATAAAAAAAAAATCTTAGAAAACGGTTAGTTTTATAAACTGTTTTTTTTTTTGTGTCTTGTTTTTATCATGAAGCAAGTTAGGGGTAAAAATGATAGAACCATAATTTTTCTAATAAGAAATTGGCTACCTCTAAACCCCCTTACTCTGTTCAGAAGAAGGTTGGTGTTGGTTTGTTTACAATTCTTCATAAATAAGAAAGAGGACACATTCATCTAGACCAGCAGATTACAAGAGTAGACCACGTGACCTGGTTTGTGTACAAATGTTTTACTTCTGGCCAAGTAGCACCAACCACAATTGTATGAAGTCTGGTCTCGCCCGCAACATAAATGACGTCATCGTTATGTTAATTGCCCCTGTTACTAATAATTTCGTGACATGAAGATTATCTCCCCCTCTGTGATGCCAACATGAAAAAGGCATTACATTCGTACGCTCGTGCGTGTGTGTGTGTGTGTAAAATATAGAATCCATAAAAACATGAAAGATTTGAATCGCTTCCAATTTTTCGTTACTATTAAGTTATCTTTTCCTTTTATCAATTATTTATTCATCCATCAAAATGTGTTTACTTTCGGATGTTTTTTTTTTTTATTTTCGGGCCAAACAAAAAATGTTTTTTCCCCCCACACTGGGTACAGAGAATTTACTACTGCAGAGACCGTGAGGCAGATGGTGGAATTACACCATGGAGGGGGGGTGGAATTCTCTGGGAAGCGTACACTATAATACTGTAATGAATAAACGGGATGTATAAAGGGGGGAGGGAGAGTGCTGCTGCAGACACACAGTGTAGGCTAGTACAGTAGGTTCCTCGAAGATTGTACGATTTGCCATTGACCCATAAAAAGTGTTTTGATTGCGTGACGACGACACCCCTTCAAAGAAATACTACATTTCAAGAAAACAGAGAATAACAGTGCCATCATTAATTGTAAATACAGACTTACGCCCTTTATAACTGGTAGAATGAGCCACCTTTAGTTTGCCACACACACACAGACATAAAGACATAACTTCTCGTTCTTTTAATTATACAATCTGTCACGACACACGTTGTGGGAACCGCTGGGACAGTCCCTCCCCCCTCCAATCGGGATAACAAAAAGAATCACAGTTGCCGTTTATCGAACAGTTGTTTTGTTTTTTTTTTCGTTGTTATTTTCTATATTTTATTTATGCATTCGTGAAATGTCAAGTTGTGTTTGTGTGACCCACTTACAGTGAATGTTGCCATCTAGTACGTCAGTAAATATACTTTTATGTTCCAATGTACTAATGTTTAAATAACAACAGCTTAGAGCCGACACGAGGCTGTGAGAAAAGTAGGTGAAGTACTCTCGAGACGGAAGTCTTACAGACAAATTTGGCATAAAGTAAAAAAAAAAAAAACAAAAATAACAACTTGATCACTAACACTCTCTAACCGAACTACCCGTCTGATAAACATCCATTGGTTTTTTATGTGTGTGTCAGTCCGTCAGCTTTATGGTTCGCCAACTACTTTTCACTAGTAAATCGAAAAATGCCCATCTCTGACAATCACTGTTGTGTTCCTACATCGAAAGACATTTAACATGAATCACTAAATGGTATAATTATCTAGCGGCAACAGTACTGGAGCACTCGTGTCTATCACTGTGCAGTACTGTCTATCACTGTACAGTACTGTAGCACTCGTGTCTATCACTGTACAGTACTGTAGCACTCATGTCTATCATCTGTGCGGTACTGCCAGCACTTATGTCTATCACTGTGCAGTACAGTAGCACTCATGTCTATCACTGTACAGTACTATAGCACTCGTGTCTATCACTGTACAGTACTGTACACTCATGTCTATCACTGTACAGTACTGTAGCACTCATGTCTATACTGTACAGTACCGTAGCATTCATGTCTATCACTGTATAGTACTGTAGCACTCATGTTTATTACTGTACAGTACTGTAGTAGTCATGTCTATCACTGAATGCGCCGCACAGTTTACAGTACAAGTATGTCCCGTTCAACATTCAACCGACACAAAAGTAGAGACATGTCATTCTCTGCTTTACATATGCGAACTATATATATATGTAGGCCTATTTAAACTATGTACATATAGGCATTCAAGTAAACCATACAAGTAAACCATAAAAGTAAACCATACAAATAAACCATATAAAGAAACCATTCCCGAACATACACCCCCCTTAAAAATATAGCTGTCACTTGGTGTTCAATTGTTGTCTGCCAACTGATCCAACTTTATGACCATGTACACACACATACACATACACACACACACACACACACACAAAAGAGCACAACGCAAAAACACATTCATATACAAAATATAAATAATTAGAGAGTTGTTCCAAGAGTTCAAGCCAAATTCTTGATTAATCCAGACTTGAATGATGTCATGAAATGTTGGTTTTAAACTACGTAGACACGGGGTCACGATGACATTCCCCTGCCCAGTCCTCCCTCCTCATGATCCCTAGCAGCTGTAGTTTTATTAATTATAATACGGGTTTATTATTATTATTTCGTCTTTTAATGTTCTTTACCTTGAACTTTTTTTTTTCTAAACAGGGGGAAACAGAGACACGATTACGAATTCGGTGGCCGACAATGCAGGGAGGTCGAAGAAACGGTTGAAAATTTTGAGACTCTATGCCTGGACGGGTCGGGTAGCACGCTACCCATAGGTCTATATGGCAGTTCCCGGCAGGGGGATGTGGGTTTGAATCTCCCCCCCCCCCGGCTGCACAATAGTTCTCAAAGTGAAGGTCACGAGCAGAAGTGGAACGCCGAAACGCAATGAATTAATTCTATTGAGAATGTCCACTGTAAAAATATACTTTAAATTCCAACTGAGAATGTATACAGTTTACTTTTCCATTGCAGGTGGGTCGCGCCCCGACCAAAGTTCACAGCCAATTCAAATAGTAAGAGAAGTATTTCCCCCTTGCTAGTATTAATTCTGATGTATGGTGATATATTCGATCCTTAAAGGATTCTTAATATGGACGCCGCCGTAGTAGGGAAACTGAACAAAAAGGAAATGGCGGCTTGAAATGGGTGTGTCCAATAATAATATGCAGCAAATGACAATTCGAATAAATCAGGTAGAAATGTGTGCACGCCGGCTATCAGCCTGTGATTGCGCGCACGGTTGGTGAATGATCCGACAGTCGGGTTCACGATCAGACACTTTTCAAATCACTGCGCAATCTTGTTCTCAAGTGAGGTCTCGACGGGTCAAGGTCGAGCACCTCTACCGAACACTGCGCTGGAGTTTGGCTCACCGCCAAGCGAACGGTTTGTGCCAACGGAATACGGCGACTACAGAAGACGGTGAAGGCCGGAGAGACGACTTACAGGCCAGAGACAACTGAGACGACGGGAGGTTCTTTAAAAAAAAAAACGTTTTGCGAAAGCAAAGATCAATAAAAATAAATAGATAAATTGGAGGAAACAAAAGCCAAACTGAGGAAATAAAGTAAAATAGATTATATGCAGACCCCAAGAGACAGATAAAAAATAGATTACTTACAGACCATAGAGAAAAATTAACTTACAGGCCAAGATAGATTGTACAGACCAAATTAGATTATACAGACCAAAACAGATTATACAGAGTCTTAGTCAAGCAGTCATTACAATTCTCAGTGACACACACACACACAGAGCCGCAGGTGTCAGTTTCAAATTGAGGGGGGGGGGGGCTTATCTCTGTGTGTGGTGCGCAACTGTGAGTAGATATACACTAAAGAAATAATTCCAGTGCATTGCACATGGATGCATTTAGTACGCAGTTTAAAATAAACACAGACAAAACATCACCAGTTAACTAGAGGGGGGTGTCTTCTTTCATCTCTTTGTGACTTTAGCACTCAAAGAAGACGTCACCCCTTCCACCCCCCCCACCCCCAATAAAATCGTCAAAAATCCTATAAAGTCAATGAATAGTATAAAATACTTTAATCATTTAATCCTGTTCATATTCTGTAATAACTGCTGAGGCAGTTTTGGTAAAGCCCTTTCTTCACCCCCACCCCCAGGACTCTAAAGACACCAACAACACTAGCAAAAAGAGGCGGAGCTAGGGATTGTGGCGCCCTGTGACAGTTAAGTACAAAAATTCATTTCACGACGCTTTTTTCGGCGCTCCTTCCTGGTTCGACGCTCTGTGCATCGGCACAACCCTCCAGTACCCCCCCGGCCTCTTAGGGGGGGGCCCCTGCCCTTTCCATATTCGACACCATGACATGTAGATAATGTACTTAATGTAAAAAATTATGGGGGCCCCCTTACGCTGGGGCCCGGGGGGACTTTCAATTTGGACCCCTGTCCTAGCCTTAGGTACGCCTCTGTGTGTGTGGGATTGGGGTGGGGAGGAGAGTGACCTAACACAGTGCTCTCATCCCCACCCACTGGCCAAGCCACGACCTTGACCTGGACGGCGCAGTCATGGATTTAACACCAGAAGACTAATGTTTGTGTTTACCTTCCTTCACACACCCCCCACTTCCTTCCCCTACACGCAACAGGCACCCCATCAGTTAAAGCAGACGGCAAACTATGTTATCAAAAAGAACATTCCATTTTATGGCCAGTATTGTGTTATTTGTTGTGCTGTTATTTGGTATTAAAAATAATAATGATAATATCACGTTGAAGAAAAAAGTCAACTAATGTTTATTCGTTCAATTACGTTTCAGTTTCAGTTGCTTGCATTTAGATAAATCATTTGGATAGTTCATCAGGTCCTTTACAACGCCATTCAGTGGGTGGGTGGGGGAGGAGCTTTAATGGGACATTTAAATACAGCTGGGGGCAGTGCCGTAGCGAGGGTGGGCAAAGGAGGGTCATCATGCCCTGGGCGCTACCTCACCAAGGGGCGCCAAGGGTATATTTTACATATATTATATGGTTTTCGAATGTGGGGGGGGGGGCGCTAAAAAGGTATTGTGCCCCGGACGCGAGTAAAGCTCGCTACGCCACGGGGGGGGGAGAGAGAAAGAGAGAGAGGAGAAATTTCACCCCAACAAGTGACCGTAAAATATAGGTATAATAGATACAGCAAAGTGAAAGTTTTGAGTTTATTGGGGCTCTGACTGGGTCAGTTTATGTCATTATTACATTATTGAATGTTGTTAACTTGACTTAAATTGATTGTGTCTGTATATATTATATATATATATACATAAACAAACAAGAATGGAATGCAGCTCTCAATGACCTCATGCCCGACCAACCCTGGCATGTATAACACATCCCAATCACAAATTAGCAATATGATTAAACAAATTTTGATTTTTAAAAAAATGAAATACCTTGATATAAGCTGTAAAACGACTTGCGCTCCTTTCCGTAAATGTCTGGAGTAACATTTCCCATGTACAGCGTTACCTTTGCGTTACATGCTTACACAAGGGGCACGGATGAACCATCCGATTGAATCCGTGCGGATAGATAGCGGGGATATGGGAGGAGGTGGGCGGGTGCCCTGACTCAACCGACGGCCGACGCAACAACAACCCACCGTTCAACAAAAACTGTCAAGGCGTCGAATACCTGGTGAGAGAAGGGAATACACGAGTAAGGATTTAAAACAACAACGTAACACAAGTGCACTTGAGAGTGAAGTGTATGCTCAGTTACAGCACTGTACGTTTGTAAACATGTCAACACCGCTGTGAACGGCACACGTCAGCTGTACACAATGTGCATATATATACTACTGCGTCATCTGTGTGTTGCGTACTGTTAACATGATGCACGGTACTCAGCATAATGCAGGTGCACACGGAGACATTGTATGTTACGTACTGCGCTTGTGTACTTCAGCTCGATCCTGTATGCCAATGACGGCTGTCGTGTACTGAGACGTGTATCTGTAGTGTACAACTGTGACTGTAATGTACCAGTTTATAGACGCAGTCAGCTGTGTAGTACAAAGAAGAACATTGGGGGGGGGGACACAATGTATATTTAATGTACACAGTGACATGTCATGGAGGACTCCCATACCAGGGACTCCATAATGCGCTACAAGCTGATAATACAGAACGTTTCATCTCAATATAGTCACAGCCAGTCAATATATAGAGCCCTGTTGGAATCATACACCATCTCGTGTTGTTGGTTTCAGACCAACGATTGAAGGGAAACAATTTGTGTAAGACCTTTAAGCCTACCCTGGACAAAAACCCAGATATAATGTATGCATGCAGGATGAGCCGAAGTTCAACCAGTCAATTTAATGAATCTCTTCTAACACAGTATGTTATGGATTAAATCTTAAATGTAAATTCGGGCGTTTTAATCCAAATAACTAGTGAGAGAGAGGGGGGGTGTGATGATAACTACTGAGACAAGAGATACATGACACCATCCCAGAGATATGAAGTATAACTTACACAGACACATACACACACATCCTTCACCATCCCAACCAGCAGCGCACGTATATGTACAGCTCAAGGTGACATAATGAGCACTTCCTGAAATGACCTCACTCTTCCACAACCAGCAGTACTCAGTCATTGTGTGCAGGTGGGGAGGAAGCGTGTCAAATGGGGGAAAACCCATCGTGCCCATAAGAAATTTTGTGGTTGGAAAAAAAAACTGCTACTGCGGAAATTCCTACACAAACATTCTTTTAGGAGATGGGGGGCTGTAAGTATTTCTAGGGGGGCTGTGAAGTATTTCTAGGGGGCTGTGAAGTATTTCTAGGGGGGCTGTGAAGTATTTCTAGGGGGGCTGTAAAGTATTTCTAGGGGGCTGTGAAGTATTTCTAGGGGGGCTGTGAAGTATTTCTAGGGGGGCTGTGAAGTATTTCTCAGGGGCTGTGAAGTACTTCTAGGGGGCTGTGAAGTATTTCTAGGGGGCTGTGAAGTATTTCTAGGGGGGCTGAAGTATTTCTAGGGGGGCTGTGAAGTATTTCTGGGGGGCTGTGAAGTAGTCCTCAGGGGGGCTGTGAAGTATTTCTGGGGGCTGTGAAGTATTTCTGGGGGGGGGCTGTGAAGTATTTCTAGGGGGGCTGTGAAGTATTTCTAGGGGGGCTGTGAAGTATTTCTAGGGGGCTGTGAAGTATTTCTAGGGGGGCTGTGAAGTATTTCTAGGGGGGGCTGAGAAGTATTTCTAGGGGGGCCGTGAAGTATTTCTAGTGAATGTGGACTAGCTGTGGTGATGTCAGGCGGTGAAACTTTTCGCACATTTGGTACATGCCTAAACCAAGAACAACTCAACTGAATGGGTCCCCTCGAAAAAGGGGTCCAGCTGTGTGGTACTATTTAAATAAATAAAATATAAATTTTAAAAGCTTCGACGTCCCAGAAGGCCCGTGTAAGTGCTATTGATGGCCTTTACCGGATGTAAGGGGCCGTTCACATATAACATTATGTAACACTTGTGTGAACACAGATATAACAAATTCATCCACCCTCCTCCACTTTCGGCGTTATATAAATGTGAACGGCCCCTAACGGGCCTGAACCAAATGATACTCAACTTAATGTCCCCTTAAGTCTATTCTTGGAAAATGTATACTCCATGTGAAAGTTTTTTTTTTTTTTTGTTTTGATGGTTTTAAATCTTTTCTAATGGCGGATTACAGCACAAAAGTGGAACAGATTTATTGGAACGATGTTTTCAATAAGTAGCGAATTAGCCAAAAATATCGCCGCTCGGAAACAGTGACTCGCTACCTTGTCCTTCACCTTAGTTTGACACCCCTGTTTCCAGGTCAGTTTCGGTTAAACGTTATTATTTTTTTATAAATTGGAAATCGGCCAAGTTCAAAATCCTGTTATCACAATGAACTGGCCACAGATCATTACAAAGATGATATTTGGTGAAACTGGATTATGCACACATGGACATTTAACTTTCCCCAATGGCCCTCAACTATATTTACATAGACAACTTTGGTATAAAAGATCTTAGAATGACCATATTTTGTAGCCAAAGTGTAATAAACTTAATTATTTGTAAAGGAAAAATCAGTTTGGGGTACCCCTAATAGTAACATAACCCTCGATTTGGGTCAGGCTAATCTTGAGGGGGGTGTTCAAGTGGCTTATCAATGGGGAGGGAGTGGAGAAGTCCGCCACTGGCACCATTTTACAATGGGGAGTGGGTAAGTCTATTTTTCTGTACAAAAAAAAATAGATTAACAGCTTTAGTTCTTGTAAGACTAAATGTGTAAACGCTCCTGGTACCAAATATCCATGGAACCCCCCACTGCACAAGAGTATTCCGACCCCCCCCCACCGCTCCTCAGATATAGATATGAACGGAACGCCCCCTGTCAGTGACCCTGATTCCCCAACACCCGATAAAGACGATCAAATCTTCCCCAGGGACTTGGGACAATTTTTTTTCCCCGAAAGAAAGTTGGACAAAATATGGAAATGTCCGGTCTCCAAGTGGTCCTTCATCAATGTCTATGGGGCTAAGTCATGAATAATGAAACAGACAATAAGAATATAAAAAAAAAAGTACTCCAAAAAGAAAAGAAGAAGAAAAAAGACAATATGGCTATCAGCGTGCTTCCGGTCAAGACGTCCGGTCACGGCCAGCTCGGACACGAAGAATGACCAAGGAAGGGTCTTGGGCGGGGGGGGTCTTGCTGATGAGCTCATGAATTTTCATAGCACGCAATACCCGGAGTATTAATATAGCTATGGGAGTAGGGGGGGGGGTAAAGTTAAAGAGGAAGGGAGGAGCGAGTCAAGAAAATTATCTATGCAGATTTTGTGTTTTTGTGTGAGTCGACGGAGGAGACATTATCTGGATGTACTACAGCCCCTGTACATCTGTTTCGTAATAGAACATTCCCCCCTCCCCCACCTCCGTATGTGTATTGTACCGCGTAGCTCATGTACTTGTAGTTGAGATGTATGGGAAAGTCAGATTCATTATGCTCACGTTAGCTGTACATTAGGAATGGCTTTTTTTTTTTACTGCTGGGTTTCTTCCAGCACATGGATATAAGTTTTTTTTTATATATTTTAAGCAGAACATGTGGTGAAGTTCATGTGTACGCGGGTTTGTATATTGGGGCACTTTGTTCAATATGTGTCAACTGAGCTTTGTCGAGTATATGTGACAAGACACGCTTTGTTCAATTAATCTGAACACAATTCGTTCAATACATGAGAATACAAACTGTCCAATGCATGTGAATCAACATTATTATTTTAAAATAAAAAAAAAAAAACACCCGATGGCTAATGTACAAATTGAAACTGTATTCTTTTAATTCAAATCATCGAAAGCGATTTTTTTCCTTCAACTGTTGCCCGTCTCTAGTTCACCACTTAACTTTTATTTTACATTTGTTTGTACGCAGTGGCTACGGTTCCAAGTAACGGGACTCCATGTTATTTTTTTTCGGAGTCCAGCTATAGATGCGCATGCGCGGCAGACGGACTGCTTATTATTGCATTTTTTTTTTTTGTTTTCGGGGTTAGGGTTAGGATTAGGAGGTTAGAGTTAGGGATAAGGTTAGGAACAATATCTATAGCCGGACCCCGAAAAAAATTCGGAGTCCGGCTATCGCGCATGCGCACATCTACAGCCGTAAAAAAAATAAAGTCCGTCTAGAGCGCATCTATAGTTGGACCCCGTTGTTTGTACATTCACAACAGTTTGGGGGGTTTGGTGAGTATCCAAATAGTGTTTACCTAACGTGAGTGCTAATTACTGGAGTTTAACCACGGGGAGTGGGCCAGGACATGTTTTGAAGAAAAAAAACCAGCTGGCGTCAAAAAGGGAATACACTCTGTTTACATTGGGTTTTACTAAAGTGGCTTATATGAGGCCCGGAGCGCCCAGCATTATATCCGGCTCTGAGTCTAACAGTACTCTGTTGTTGTATTTTGATATTCTCTTTGAGTATATCTTTGTTTTATTGCTGATATATTGTTGTTGTTGTGTGTTTTTGTTTGTTTTCACAATGACTGTATGATGTCATCATACATAAGACAAACGAACTGTTGGGTACGTCTGAAGCAAACAACGAAAAAAAAATGGTCACGTGAGAAGGTTATCCAAACAAGACACAACAAATGAAATACAAGAATCCCCCCTCCCCTTCCACCGCAGTTGAACGTGAGCACCCTCTAGATATGTAGAAGTTCAGCGACTCTCACGGCACCAATGGACAGACACACTTAGGTACGCACAAAAATGAGCTGATGGGAAACTGTTGTCTGCTGAGGACAATAAGTAGGGAGGAAATTTGAATGTCAGATAGACAGCCGCTGGAGGAGGACGGAGGGGGAGGGGGAGGGGGAGGAAGAAGAAAAATTAAGATCTGTAAGAAATGACGGAGACATTAAACATACCAAAAAACTGAGGTGGGGAGGGGAAGGCGCCGACACTGCTAAGGGGGCGCAGATGACAGTAGATAAAGCCAAAATGGGTGAAAGAAAAGATCTAAGTGGAACTTAACTTATCGCGCGTGTGAGTATGTAATCGAATATAACCGAGAGTTTGTGTAAGTGTGTATGTAATCGAATATAATCGAGAGTGTGTAAGTAATCGAATATAACCGAGTGTGTATATGTGTAAGTAATCGGGTATAACAGAGAGTGTGTTTGTGTATATGTAATCGAATATATGTGTGTACGTTAGCGAATATACCAGTGTGCGCATGTATTATTTATCTTCGTATGTGTGTAACTGGGTGTGTGTGTGTCTGAGTGTGTCACGGGATGGTTATATTTTCTCCAACTAAGTGTACAATTGTGTAGGACAACGGAACAAAGATAAAGTAGAGCAGGAAAGCACAACAAACAGCCCCAGTAACGATCGGACACTACGGGGTTCAAATCATGTCATTGGATCCAGAGCAGAGAAGAGCGGACAGCGGACGCGTCCGCTTGCGGACGCAGATCCGCAGACTTTTCCGAATCCACGGACTGACAGCGGACGCTTCGTATTGTTAAGTTGCGGACTCGCGGACTGACGCGGATCCTCGCACCCTTGCCTATAATAATTTAGTTTTAATAGATACTTTACTCATTCGTAAACTTTTGCCACTGAATCTGAAAATAAATCAATAAATAAAAGTGGCTTTTTGAACAATAAAAAACAGGGAGGGGTGTTAAAAAGGAATGATAACATTAATGTTAAAACATCTAAACAAAATTTCTTTAGCGTTACCATAAGAAATTTCAGGTCATTTAAACAGCTAAATTTCAGCAATGCGGACGAGCGGACTGACTGCAAAGCAATGTTGTAAGATTCTGCGGACGCGGATCATTGATAGAAATCCATGGACGGACGCTGACGCTAAATTTCAAGATCCGCACAGCTCTGATCCAGAGATGTCATATTCAAGGACATGTCTTGGAGAGGGGGTGGGGGGGGGTTCGATGTGAACAGTTCGCTATAACTCGAGAATGGCTGTTTATTACATTGACCTCCTATAATAGTTTACTATGGCCTATAGTGTGTCCAGGTTCACTATGGCCTATAGTGTGTCCAGGTTCACTATGGCCTATAGTGTGTCCAGGTTCAATACGGCCTATAGTGTCTCCAGGTTCAATATGGCCTATAGTGTGTCCAGGTTCAATATGGCCTATACTGTATCCAGGTTCAATATGGCCTATTGTGTGTCCAGGTATGGTATCTTATTGACCAATGAATGGCCGGAATGTGTCTCCCAATGACCTCATATGTAACCAGCGCTGCACTAGAAGATGCATTCTCCATCAACATTTCCCAATCACTACCCGCATACACGTTCTCATATAGTCCTTTTAAAGCTGATACCAAGGGTGGGCAACTTTTTTTTTTTAACCGCGGACCACGAGGGGTTCTTTTAAGTTAAAAAAAAAAAAGAGCCATGCCAAGAGCAGATGGTTGAAGGACTGGGTTAAAAGCAGATGGGTGGACAAATTTTAAATGAAACAATGTAAATTTATGGTGAATGTCATGCGTGTGAACGGGCTGAGAGAATCAGTTTAATAGAGTATAGCAGTGTATAAAAGTGCATAGAAATATATAGCATTCCATACCAGTATTAAGTATATAGCGGCTGAGATATACTGCGATTAGAGAAGTATTTGCAGTTCTTAGTAGTATATGGCATTAACAGTGGATAGCAGTTATAACAGTGTATAGAAGTACACTCATACCTCGCTATACGGCCGCTGTTTATACGGCATTTCGCTATAACGGCCTTCATCAATTCAGGCACGTTTTCGATTTACGGCCTAAAATGTTCCGCTATAACGGCCAAAAAAAAACAACACTTTTGTACAGAAGTGAAAAAATATTGCTAATTTTGGATAATACACCAGGGCATCCTACTTAATTTATCCGAACTATCTGAAGATGTCCGAAAAATACAACAGCACTGATCCAACCAATGGAAAAGGGTGCAATAGTCACTTTTAAGGCACATCACCTACACCGAACTCAGCATAAGGGAAACCGATGGTGAATCTTCAATTTTGGAAAAAACTATAACATCAAGGATATGACAGCATCAGTGAATGATGGAAGGAATTAAAATTGACAACAATGAACCATGTATGGAAAAAAATATGGCCAGAATGTGTAAAAAGTACTGTTGCAGACAGAAGCGTACCTAGGGTAGGGGGAGGGGGGTCCAAATTCAAAAGCCCTCCCCGGCCCTAGCTTGAGCCCCCCCCCCCCAAATTTATTTTACATTAAATATAAAGTACATTATCTTATGTCATGTTGTCGAATGTCAAAATGCGGGGACCTCCAAAGAGGGGCACTCAAATCCCTAGGTTCGGCACTGGATACAGAAGTAAATTTTCTTCCTGAAATTAGGCAAAATATTTTGGAAGGTTTGAACGAACGTGATGTTCTTGCTCTACTTGAAGCTGATAGGGAACCTCCTCCTTGAAAACGATCCTGACGTCAGACGTAGCGCACAATTTCTCGAGGAATTAATTCAACCATTAGCAGTTATAACTCATTGAAGAATGAACTAGACCAGAAGGCAAGACAAACAACGTTGGACAATTGCTGTAAGCCACGCCCATCCTTACCAGCGGAAAATGATGACGTCATTGATCTGCAGGTTACCATTTCGTCATTGTATTCATTTAAAAAAAATTAAACAGATTCATATTTTATGTAACTTGAAATTATTTCATTTTGTTTATAGAAGAGAATACATTTTAAATGATAAACCATGTTACATATTTAAACAACTTGGAGCCGATCTCGTTGAATTTGTATGGATTTGTACTAGAATAATTGATTCATTAAACGGCTTTTCGCTTAGCGGCCAAATTTCGTGGAACGTATCTACGCCGTAAAGTGAGGTATGGGTGTATGTAGAAGTGTATAGAAGTAAATAGCTAGACAAATCAGCATATCAGAGAGTCGTGCAGTGCACTAACAGTGGAAAGCAGTTTATAACAGTTGTCATACGCAGTAATAACAGTGCAAAGCAGTATGGTAGTATATACAAGTAAACAACAGTGTATGTTGCAGTATATTACAGAGCACGTCATACTTCAAAGAACCTTACAACAACTTACTGGTCGTAGTTTGCTGTGTTTGGCCGGCGCATTTATCAAATGCAAAAGTGATCATCAATTGAATCTTCCTATTTGTCACAAGGGGACAAAAGCACATCCATTTCTAGCGGTGCTGGTTAATCAACTTTCCCGAAGTTAAATCTTTACTTTAGATCGAACATCACAATATGTTGCAGTAAATGTCTCTCACAATAGTGAACGATATTTGGCAACTATCAACCTGGGCAAAAAGTAACCCGACAACCTCGGCAAAGTAACTGACAACCACGGCTGAGTAACAGCAACCCCGGCTGAAAGTAATTGATAACCTCGGCTGAAAGTAACCTGACAACCCTGAAACGTAACTGACAACTCCGGCTGAAAGTAACCCGACAACCTTGGCTGAAAGTAACTGACAACCCCGGCTGAAAGTAACTGACTACCCTGACTGAAAGTAACTGTAACCCTGGCTGAAAGTAAATGACAACTCCGGCTGAAAGTAACTGACAACCCCGGCTGAAAGTAACCTGACAACCTACGGCTGAAAGTAACTGACAACCCTCGGCTGAAAGTAACTGACAATCCCGGCTGAAAGTCATGACAACCCCGGCTGAAAGTAACTGACAAGCCCGGCTGAAAGCAATGACAACCCCGGCTGAAAGTAGCTGACACCCGGGCTGAAAGTAACTGATAACCCCGGCACGAAAGTGACTGACAACCCCGGCTGAAAGTAACATGACAACCCCCTGAAAGTGACTCTACAGTGGCTATTCCACAAAAAATCAATGAAAATGTATTGCCATGTAATTTCGGTAAACAAATGAATAAAAGAATAATAATGACTTCATATGTGAAATAAAATAAATGAAAATGTATTACATCATTGACCTAAAAAGCTTCCTCTAAATATCACAATAATGGATACAATAACAGTTTTGAGAACTGCTGATATATTGATTCTAAGGCTGTACCCATGACTCTAGTACAGGTGATCCCCTAACCTTTTCTCGCCAAAGACCATTTGGCGTTTGATAAGGTTACCCCGACCCACTAGAAGGTGGGGAGGGGGGTTTGATTATTTCTCGTCCATGGGAAGTCGTACCTGGAGAGAAATTAAAAATGTCCAACGTTTAAAGGGCGTCCAAGTAACATTCGTTCCACGGCTCCGGATGTAGGGGACCCAATGGACTAGTACACTTACACTGTTTTTTTATTTGGATGTAAGCATTTATTTTTCAAGTAAATGTTAACAAACTATCGTCAATGTAAAATGAAAACGTGTGTTTGGTGTATTAGACTTCCCTCCCCTCCTGATATTTACATTCATACCCTGTTGCTTGCGGATGTCGCTCAGTGCTCACACACAAACAGTGTTTCCACCACACACAATTCCGAGTAAAGTACACCCCTAGATCGATGGTCAGGTCTTCCCCAGGCTATCAGTTCAATACACAACCGCCCAGAGAGCTGATCTATGTTGATCGACACGTTCCTCCTCCCGTGACCCGCGTCTTATTTCTCACCCCGCCCCAATCTTTCATCGACCGTGACATACACGGTCTCTGTGAGACGATCTATATTACACCACACCACAACCAACATATTTACAACCTTTTCTTTTTCAAAACAAGAGACATATATATATATATATATATATATATATATATATATATATATATATATATATATATATATATATATATATATATATATATATATATATATATGTATAAAGTTTGGACAATGCATTTTGGTGTATAGTGCAGACGTCATGACGTCATCAATCTCTCGTAGAGAATGTGGCTGTTCAAAAATACAATGTAAAAAGTTGCATGTGTGCACTAAGGGAACTAACTATAAAACTAGTCCCAGTACGACGTTACAGTAAAACAACTCTTGTGTGTTTGTCTTTCTGCCTTTCAAACCCCTTTCCCTTTCACTTGCATACCCACAATAAAATTTAACACATGACTAGCAGCACACACCTGTACACAAGAACACCAAACACATCATATGTCAATGAATAACTAATTGCATTGTTTGACCACGGGCTTGATTAAAACAAAAACACAAAAGGATTGTAAGTTAGTTTGTATTCAAAAGGTTCATAGTCTGGCTTGAAGAAAGAGAAATGGAGAGAGGAGATATTTGTTGAATGAAAATATTTCATTATACTGTAATTCTATATGGCATTATTATAATCGTCGCTTTAGGGTTCAGAAGTGTGGGGGGGGGAATAGTGGGGTGGATGGAAACTCTATCCAATGACCGAGAGGAGAATAGTGGGGTGGATGGAAACTCTATCTCATGACCGGAGGGGGGAATGGTGTAGGGTGAATGGAAACTCTATCCCATGAAAGGAGGGGGGGGTAATTGTGGGTGGATGGAAACTCTGTCCCACGGCCGGGGGGGAGTGGTGGGGTGGATGGAAAACTCTATCCCTTGACGGGGGGGGAATGGTGGGTGGGTGGAAACTCTCATCCCATGACCGGGGGGATATTAGGAGTGGATGGAACCTCTATCCACATGACCGAGGGGGGGAATGGTGGGGGTGGATGGACCTCTATCCCATGACAGGGGGGGAGAAGTGGTGGGGGTGGAAGAACCTCTATCCCACGGCCGGGGGGAATGGTGGGGTGGATGGAACCTCCTCCCCACTGTCCGGGGGGAATGGTGGGGTGGATGGAAACTTATCCCATGATAGGGGGGTGGTGCCGGTGGATGGAACCTATCCCATGACTGGGGGGGGAATGGTGGGTGGGATGGAAACTCTATCCCCCACCGGGGGTGGGAATGGTGGGGTGGATGGAAACTCCTTCCCTGACCGGGGGGAATGGTGGGGTGGATGTGTATCTATCCCATGACCGGGGGGGGGGACATGGGGGTGGATGGAAAAACTCTACTATATGACCGGGGGGAGAATGGTAGGGTGGATGGAACTTCTATCCAATGACCGGGGGGAATGATGGGGTGGATGGAACCTCTATCCCATGACCGGGGGGAATGGTGGGGTGGATGGAACCTCATCCCATGGCCGGAGGGGGAATGGTGGGGTGGATGGAACCTCTATCCCATGGCCGGGGGGAATGGTGGGGTGGATGGAACCTCTATCCCATGGCCTGGGGGGGAATGGTGGGGTGGATGGAACCTCTCTATCCCTATGGCAGGGGGGATATGGTGGGGTGGATGGAACCTCTATCCCATGACCGGGGGAGGGGGAATGGTGGTGATGGAACCTCTATCCCATGGCCGGGGGGAATGGTGGGTGTGGATGGAACCTCTATCCCATGACCGGGGAGGGGGAATGCGTGGGGTGGATGGAACCTCTATCCCATGGCCGGGGGGGGAATGGTGGGGTGGATGGAACCTCTATCCAATGGCCGGGGGGGGAATGGTGGGGTGGATGGAAACTCTATCCCATGACCGGGGGGGGGGAACAGTGGGGTGGATGGAAACTGGGTCCCATGACCGGGAGGGGGAATGGTGGGTGGAGGGAACCTCTACCCGCATGACCGGGGGAATGTGGTGGGTGGATGGGAAACTCTATCCTATGACCGGGGGGAGAATGTGGTGGGGTGGGATGGAAACTCTATCCCTGGCGCGGGGGGGAATGGTGGGGTGGGATGGAACCTCTATCCCATGACCGGGGGGAGAATGGTGGGGTGGATGGAACTTCTATCCAATGACCGGGGGAATGATGGGGTGGATGAACCTCTATCCCATGACCGGGGGGGAATGGTGGGGTGGATGGAACCTCTATCCCATGGCCGGAGGGGGGAAATGGCGGGGTGGATGGAACACTCTATCCCATGGCCGGGGGGGGAATGGTGGGGTGGATGGAAACCTCTATCCCATGGCCGGGGGGAAATGGTGGGGTGGATGGAAACCCCATCCCATGGCAAAAGGGGAATGGTGGGGTGGATGGAACCTCTATCCCATGACCGGGTGGGGGAATGGTGGGGTGGATGGAAACTCTATCCCATGACCGGGGGGGGAATGGTGGTGTGGATGGAACCTCTATCCCATGACCGGGGGGAAATAGTGGGGTGGATGGAACCTCTATCGCATGACCGGGGGGGGAATGGTGGGGTGGATGGAAACTCTATCCCATGACCGGGGGGGGAATGGTGGGTGGATGGAACCCTATCCCATGCGGGGGAATGGTGGGGTGGATGGAACCTGTATCCCGTGACCGGGGGGAATGGGGGGTGGATGAAACCTCTATCCCATGGCCGGAGGGGGGAATGGTAGGGTGGATGGAACCTCAATCCCATGGCAGGGGGAATGGTGGGGTGGATGGAACCTCTATCCCATGGCCGGGGGGGTAATGGTGGGGTGGATGAAAACTCTCATCCCAGGGGAAGGGGGGAAAGGTGGGGTGGATGGAACCTCTATCCTATGACCGGGGGGAATGGTGGGTGGGATGGAAAACTCTATCCCATGACCGGGGGGAAAGGTGGTGGATGGAACCCCTATCCTATGACCGGGGGGAATGGGGGGTGGATGGAAACCTCTATCGCATGACCGGGGGGAACAGGTGGGGTGGATGGAAACCCTATCCCACGACCGGGGGGATACAAAGTAGGGTGATGGAACCCCCTATCCCATGCTAGGGGGGAATAGTGGTGGATGGAACCTCTATCCCAGGACCGGGGGGAGAATGGTGGGGTGGATGAACCTCTCATCCAATGACCGGGGGAAACGATGGGGTGGATGGAAACCTCTATCCCACGACCGGGGGGAATGGTGGGGGTGGATGGAACCCTCTATCCCATGACTGGGGGGGGAATGGTGGGGTGGAGGAACCCCATCCTGCGGCCGGGGGGGAATGGTGAGGTGGATGGAACCTCAATCCACGGCTGGGGAAGAAGGGTGGGGTGGATGGAAACTCTATCCCACGACCGGAGGGGGGGAGAATGGTGGGGTGGGATGGAAACCCCATCCCATTTACCGGAGGGGGGGAGACGGGGTGGATGGAACCTCCATCCCATGACGGGGAGAGGAATGGTGGGGGTGGATGGAAACTCTATCCTGCGACCGGGGGGAATGGTGGGGTGGATGGAAACCTCATCCCATGACCGGGGGGGGAATGGTGGGGTGGATGGAACCTCTATCCCATGGCCGGAGTGGGGGGAATGGGGGGTGGATGGAACCTCCCCATCCCATGGTTTGGGGGAATGGTGGGGGTGGATGGGAACCCCTATCCCATGGCCGGGGGGAATGGTGGGGTGGATGGAACCTCTATCCCCATGGCAGGGGGGCATGGGGTGTGGATGCAACCCCCATCCCATGACCGGGGGAATGGTGGGGTGATGGAACCCCTATCCTATGGCCGGAGGGGAATGGTGGGGTGGATGGAACCCCTATCCCATGGCCGGGGGGAATGGTGGGGTGATGGAACCTCTGGTCTCATGGCCGGGGGGAATGGGGGTGGATGGAACCTCTATCCCACAGCAGGGGGAGGTACGGTGGGGTGGACGCAACTTTCCTCTATCCCATGACCGAGGGGGGAAAAACGTGGGGTGAATGGGGAAACTCTATCCCACGACCAGAGGGGTAAAAGTGGGGTGGATGGAACCCTTAACCAATTACCGGGGGGAATGGTGGGGGTAGATGGTACCTCTATCCCATGGCCGGGGGTAATGGTGGGGTGGACGGAACCTCTATCCATGGCCGGGGGGAGGTGGGGCAGACGGAAAACTGTCCCATGACCGAGTGGGGAATGGTGGGGTGGATGGAAACTCTGTCCCAGGACCGCGGGGATATGCCGGGTGGACGGAACCTCTATCCCATCACTGGGGGGGGAATGGTGGAATGGATGCAGAAACTCTATCCCATGACCGGGGGGGAAGGGTGTGGTGGATGGAAACCTCAATCACAAGACCGAGGAAGGGGAACGGCAGCGTGGATGGTAAATCTATCCCATGACCGGGGGGAACGGTGGGGTGATGGAACCTCTATCCATGACCAGGGGGGAATGGTGGGGTGGATGAACCCCTATCCCATGGCCGGCGGGGCAAAGGTAAAGTGGATGGAACCTCTATCCAGTGGTTAGGGGCATGGTGGGGTGATGGAAACCAGATCCACATGACAAGGGGGGAATGGTGGGGTGGACGGAAACTCTATCCCATAACTGGGAGGGTAATGGGGGGTGGACGGTACGTCGGATCGCTGACCGGGGAGGAATGGTGGGGTGAAGGAAACCCTCAACCACAATGACCTGGGAGAAAATGGTGGGGTGGTGGAACCTCTAAACCACGCGGGAGGGAATGGTGGGGTGGATGAAACCTCTATCCCATGACTGGGTGAGAATGGTGGGGTGGATGAAACTTCTATCCAATGACCGGGGGGGAATGAGGCAGTGGATGGAACCTTATCCCATGACCGGGGGGAATGTTGAGGGTGGATGGAACCTCAATCCCATGAACGGGGGGAACGCAGGGATGGATGGAACCTCTATCACCATGGCCGGGGGGAAAAATGGTGCGGTGATGGAACCTCTATCCAATGGCCAAGGGGGGGAATGGGGCAGTGGATGGAAACTGTATCCCAGGACCGGGAGGGGGAGATGGCGGGGTGGATGGGAAACCCCAACCCAAAACCGGAGGAGGGAAAAAGAATGGTGGGTGGATGGAAACTCTATCCCATACGGGGAGGGGAATGGTGGGGTGGATGGAAACTCTATCCTATGACCGGGGGGAATGGTGGGGTGGAGGAACTTCTATCCAATGACCGGGGTGAAATGATGGGGTGGATAACCTCTATCCCATGACCGGGGGGGGAATAGTGGGGAGGATGGAACCTCTATCCCATGGCCGGAGGGGGGAATGGTGGGTGGATGGAATCCCTATCCCATGGCCGGGGGGAATGGTGGGGTGGATGGAACCTCTATCCCATGGCCGGGGGGAATGGTTGGTGGATGGAACCCTCTATCCCATGGCAGGGGGGAATGGTGTTGGATGCAACTTCTATCCCATGACCGGGGGGGAATGGTGGGGTGGATGGAACCTCTATCCCATGGCCGGAGGGGAATGGTTTGGTGGATGGAACCTCTATCCCATGGCCGGGGAAAATGCGGGGTGGATGGAACCTCAAATAATGGCCGGGGGGAATGGTGGGGTGGATGGAACCTCTATCCCATGGCAGGGGGGAATGGTGTTGGATGCAACCTCTATCCCATGACCGAGGGGGGGAATGGTGGGTGGATGGAACCTATCCCATGACCGGGGGGAATGGTGGGGTGGATGGAACCTCTATCCCATGACCGGGGGGGGAATGGTGGGGTGGATGGAACCTCTATCCCATGGCCGGGGGGAATGGTGGGGTGGATGGAACCCCATCCAATGGCCGGGGGGGGATGGTGGGGTGGATGGAACCTCTATCCCATGGCCGGGGGGAATGGTGGGGTGGATGGAACCTCTATCCACAATGGGTCAGGGGGAATGGTGGGGTGGATGGAAACTCTATCCCATGACCGGGGGGAATGGGTGGGGTGGATGGAAACTCTATCCCATGACCGGGGGGGAATGGTGGGGTGGATGGAACCTCTATCCTATGACCGGGGGGAATGGTGGGGTGGGATGGAACCTCTATCCCATGGCCGGGGGGAATGGTGGGGTGGATGGAACCTCTATCCAATGGCCGGGAGGGGGGAACAGGGGGTGGATGGAACCCCCTATCCCATGACCGGGGGAGGAATGGTGGGGGTGGATGGAAACTCTATCCCATGACCGGGGGTAATGGTGGGGTGGATGGAACCTCTATCGCATGACCGGGGGGGGAATGGTGGGGGTGGATGGAAACTCTATCCCATGACCGGGGGGGGAATGGAAAATGGATGGAAACTTTATCCCATGACCGAGGGGGGGAATGGGGGGGTGGATGGAAACCTATCCCATGACCGGGGGGAATGGTGGGGTGGATGAACCTCTATCCCATGACCAGGGGGGAATGGTGGGGTGGATGAAACCTCGATCCCATGGCCGGGGGGGGAATGGTAGAAGTGGAGAAACCTCTATCCAATGGGCGGGGGGAATGGTGGGGTGGATGGGAAACTCTATCCCATTACCGGGGGGAATGGGCGGTGGATGGAAACTCTATTCCATGACCGGGGGGGTGGAAATGGGGTGGATGGAACCTCTATCGCATGAATCAGGGAGGAACATGGGTGTGGGGGTGGGATGGAAACCCTATCCCATGACCGGGGGGGGAACAGGTGGTGGATGGAACCCCTCTATCCTATGCGGGGGGGAAATGGTGGGGTGGATGGAACCCTCTATCCCCATGACTGGGGGGGGAGAATGGTGGGGTGGATGGAACTTCTACCCAATGACCGGGGGGGGAATGATGGGGTGGATGGAACCTCTATCCCATGACCGGGGGGAATGGTGGGGTGATGGAACCTCTATCCCATGACTGGGGGGAATACAGGGGTGGATGGAACCTCTATCCCAGGCCGGTTGGGGAATAGGGAGGGTGGATGGAACCTCTATCCAATGGCCGGGGGGGAATGGTGGGGTGGATGGAAACTCTATCCCATGACCGGAGGGGGAGAATGGTGGGGTGGGATGGAAACTCTATCCCATGACCGGAGGGGGGAATGGTGGGGTGGATGGAACCTCTATCCCATGACGGGGAGGGGGAAATGGTGGGGTGGATGGAAACCCTGTCCTAAGTACCGGGGGGGGAATGGTGGGGTGGATGGAACTTCTATCCAACGACCGGAGGAGGGGAATGATGGGGTGGATGGAACCTCTATCCCATGACAGGGGGGAAATGGTGGGGTGGATAAACCTCTATCCCATGGCTGGAGGGAGGGAATGGTGGGGTGGATGGAAACTTTATCCCATGGCCGGGGGAAATGGTGGGGTGGATGGAACCTCTATCCCATGGCCGGGGGGGGAATGGGGGGGTGGATGGAACCTCTATCCTGGCTTGGCAGGGGGAATGGTGGGGTGGGATGCAACCTCAATCCTACAGGACCGGGGGGAATGGTGGGGTGAGGGGAACCCTCTATCCCATGGCCGGAGGGGGAATGGTGGGGTGGATGGAACCTCTAGGTCCCATGGCCGGGGGGAATAGTGGGGTGGATGGAACCTCTATCCCATGGCCGGGGGGAATGGCGGGGTGGATGGAAACTCTGTACCCCATGGCAGGGGGGAAATGGTGGGGTGGATGCAACCTCTATCCCCATGACCGAGGGGGGGAATGGTGGGGTGGATGGTGAAACCTCTATCCCATGACCGGGGGGAAAAGGTGGGGTGGATGGGAAAACCTCTATCCCATGACCGGGGGGGGGGGGGGAATGGTGGGGCGTGGATGGAACCCCTCTATCCCATGGCCGGGGGGGGGGAAATGGTGGGGTGGATGGAACCTCTATCCAATGGGCCGGGGGGGATGGTGGGGTGGATGGAAAACTCAATCCCATGACCGGGGGGAATGGTGGGGCGGATGGAAACTCTATCCCATATCCGGGGGGAAATGGTGGGGTGGGATGGAACCTCTATCGTATGACCGGGGGGAATGGTGGGGTGGATGGAAACTTATCCCATGACCGGGGGGGAATGGTGGGGTGGATGGAACCTCTATCCCATGCGGGGGAAATTTTGTGGGGGTGGATGGGAACCTCTATCCCCCATGACCGGGGGGAGAATGTAGGGGTGGATGGAACTTCTATCCATGACCGGGGGAGGAATGATGGGGTGGATGGATCCATTTATCCCATGACTGGGGGGAATGGTGGGGTGGATGGAACCTCTATCCCATGACCGGGGGGGGAATGGGTGGAGTGGATGGAACCTCTATCCCATGGCCGGGGGGGGAATGGTGAGGTGGATGGAACCTCTATCCAATGGCCGGGGGAATGGTGGGGTGGATGGAAACTCTATCCCATGACCGGAGGGGGGAGTGGTGGGGTGGATGGAAACTCTATCCCATGACCGGGAGGGGGGGAATGGTGAGGTGGATGGAAACTCTATCCCATGACGGGGAGGGGAATGGTGGGGGTGGATGGAAATTCTATCCCATGACCGGGGGGGAATGGGTGGGGGTGGATGGAAACTCTATCCCCATGACCGGGGGGGAATGGTGGGGTGGATGGAAACTCTATCCCACATGACCGGGGGGAATGGTGGGGTGGATGGAAACTCTATCCCATGACCGGGGGGGAATGGTGGGGTGGATGGAACCTCTATCCCATGACCGGGGGGGAGAATGGTGGGGTGGATGGGACTTCTATCCAATGACCGGGGGGGGAATGATGGGGTGATGGAACCTCTATCCCATGACCGGGGGGAATGGTGGGGTGGATGGAACCTCTATCCCATGGCCGGAGGGGGGAATGGTGGGGTGGATGGAACCTCTATCCCATGGCCGGGGGGAATGGTGGGGTGGATGGAACCTCTATCCCATGGCCGGGGGGGGAATGGTGGGGTGGATGGAACCTCTATCCCATGGCAGGGGGGAATGGTGGGGTGGATGCAACCCTTATCCCATGACCGGGGGGAATGGTGGGGGTGGATGGAACCTCTATCCCATGGCCGGAGGGGGAATGGTGGGGTGGATGGAACCTCTATCCCATGGCCGGGGGGGGATGGTGGGGTGGATGGAACCTCTATCCCATGGCCGGGGGGAATGGTGGGATGGATGGAACCTCTCATCCAATGGCAGGGGGGAATGGTGGGGTGGATGCAACCTCTATCCCATGACCGAGGGGGGAATGGTGGGGGTGGATGGAACCCTTATCCCATGACCGGGGGGGGAATGGTGGGGTGGATGGAACCTCTATCCCATGGCCGGGGGGAATGGTGGGGTGGATGGAACCTCTATCCAATGGCCGGGGGGAATGGTGGGGTGGATGGAAACTCTATCCCATGACCGGGGGGGGGGGGAATGGTGGGGTGGATGGAAACTCTATCCCATGACCGGGGGGAATGGTGGGGTGGATGGAACCTCTATCGCATGACCGGGGGGGGGAATGGTGGGGTGGATGGAAATCCCTATCCCATGACCGGGGGGGGAATGGTGGGGTGGATGGAAACTCTATCCCATGCGGGGAGGAATGGTGGGGTGGATGGAACCCTATCCCATGACCGGGGGGGAGAATGGTGGGGTGGATGGAACTTCTATCCAATGACCGGGGGGAATGATGGGGTGGATGGAACCTCTATCCCATGACCGGGGGGAATGGTGGGGTGGATGGGAACCCCTATCCCATGGCCGGGGGGGGAATGGTGGGGTGGATGGAACCTCTATCCCATGGCCGGGGGGAATGGTGGGGTGGATGGAAACTCTATCCCATGGCAAGGGGGGAATGGTGGGGTGGATGGAACCTCTATCCCATGACCGGGGGGAATGGTGGGGTGGATGGAACCCTCTATCCCTTGACCGGGGGGGGAATGGTGGGGTGGATGGAAACCCTATCCCATGACCGGGGGGGGGGGGAATGGTGGTGGATGGAACCTCTATCGCATGACCGGGGGGGGAATGGTGGGGTGGATGGAAACCCTATCCCATGACCGGGGGAATGGTGGGGTGGATGGAACCTCTATCCCATGACCGGGGGGAATGGTGGGGTGGATGGAACCTCTATCCCATGGCCGGAGGGGGGGAATGGTGGGGTGGATGGAATCTTCTATCCCATGGCCGGGGGGAATGGTGGGGTGGATGGAACCTCTATCCCATGGCCGGGGGGGGAATGGTGGGGTGGATGGAACCTCTATCCCATGGCAGGGGGGAATGGTGGGGTGGATGGAACCTCTATCCCATGACCGAGGGGGGGAATGGTGGGGTGGATGGAAACTCTATCCCATGACCGGGGGGGGGAATGGTGGGGGTGGATGGAACCTCTATCCCATGACCGGGGGGGGGGGGAATGGTGGGGTGGATGGAACCTCTATCCCATGGCCGGGGGGAATGGTGGGGTGGATGGAACCCTATCCAATGGCCGGGGGGAATGGTGGGGTGGATGGAAACTCTATCCCATGACCGGGGGGGGAATGGTGGGGTGGATGGAAACTCTATCCCATGACCGGGGGGGGAATGTAGGGGTGGATGGAACCCTCTATCGCATGACCGGGGGAATGGTGGGGTGGATGGAAACTCTATCCCATGACCGGGGGGGAATGGTGGGGTGGATGAACCTCTATCCCATGCGGGGGGAATGGTGGGGTGGATGGAACCTCTGTCCCATGACCGGGGGGGGGAGAATGGTGGGGTGGATGGAACTTCTATCCAATGACCGGGGGGAATGTGATGGGGTGGATGGAACCTCTATCCCATGACCGGGGGGGAATGGTGGGGTGGAGGGAACCTCTATCCCATGACCGGGGGGGAATGGTGGGGTGGATGGAACCTCTATCCCATGGCCGGGGGGAATGGTCAGGTGGGATGGAACCTCTATCCAATAAGCCGGGGGGGGAATGGTGGGCAGTGGATGGAAACTCTATCCCATGACCGGAGGGGGGGAGAATGGTGGGGTGGATGGAACTTCTGGTCCCATGACCTGGAGGGGGGAATGGTGGAGGGGATGGAAACTCTATCCCATGACGGGGAGGGGAATGGTGGGGTGGATGGAAACTCTATCCCATGACCGGGGGGAAATGGTGGGGTGGATGTTCCCTATATCCCATGACCGGGGGGAATGGTGGGGTGGATGGAAACTCTATCCTAAGGGACCGGGGGGAATGGTGGGGTGGATGGAAACTCTATCCCATGACCGGGGGGAATGGTAAGGTGGATGGAACCTCTATCCCATGACTGGGGGGAGAATGGTGGGGTGGACGGAACTTCTATCCAATGACCGGGGGGAATGATGGGGGTGATGGAACCTCTATCCCATGACCGGGGGGAATGGTGGGGGTGGAGGGAACCTCTATCCCATGGCCGGAGGGGGAATGGTGGGGTGGATGGAACCTCTATCCCATGGCCGGGGGGAATGGTGGGGTGGATGGAACCTCTATCCCATGGCCGGGGGGGGAATGGTGGTGGATGGAACCCCATCCCATAGCAGGAGGGGAATGGTGGGGTGGATGCAACCTCTATCCCATGACCGGGGGGAATGGTGGGGCGGGATGGAACCTCTATCCCATGGCCGGAGGGGGAATGAGGGAATGGATGGAACCCCTATCCCATGGCCGGGGGGAAATAGTGGGGTGGATGGAACCCCGTCCCATGGCCGGGGGGAATGGTGGGGGTGGATGGAACCTCTATCCCATGGCAGGGGGGAATGGTGGGGTGGATGCAAACCCTATCCCATGACCGAGGGGGGAATGCAGGGGTGGATGGAAACTCCTATCCCATGACCGGGGGGGGAATGGTGGGGTGGATGGAACCTCTATCCCATGACCGGGGGGAATGGTGGGGTGGATGGAACCTCTGGTCCCATGGCCGGGGGAAATGGTGGGGTGGATGGAAACCTCTAATCCAATGGCCGGGGGGAATGGTGGGGTGGATGGAACCTATCCCATGACTGGGGGGAATGGTGGGGTGGATGGAAACCCCATCCCATGACCGGGGGGGGAATGGTGGGGTGGATGGAACCTCTATCGCATGACCGGGGGGGGAATGGTGGGGGGGATGGAAACTCTATCCCATGACCGGGGGGGAAACATGGGGCGGGATGGAAACCCCTGTCCCATGGTGGAGTAGAATGGTGGGGGTGGATGGAACCTCTCATCCCATGACCGGGGGGAGAATGAAAAAGTGGATGGAACTTCTATCCAATGACCGGGGAAAATGGGATGGGGTGGATGGAACCTCTATCCCACATGACCGGGGGGGAATGGTGGGGGGGATGGAACCTCTATCCCATGGCCTGAGGGGGGAATGGTGGGGTGGATGGAACCTCGTCCCATGGCCGGGGGGAATGGTGGGGTGGATGGAACCTCTATCCCATGGCCGGGGGGGGAATGGTGGGGGTGGATGGGAAACCTCTATCCCTGGCAAGGGGGGAATGATGGGGTGGATGGAACCTCTATCCCATGACCGGGGGGAATGGTGGGGGGGATGGAACCTCGGTCCTGCTGACCGGGGGGGAATGGTGGGGTGGGATGGAACTCTGGTCCCATGACTGGGGGGAATGGTGGGGGTGGATGGAAATTCTATCCCATGACCGGGGGGAATGGTGGGTGGATGGAACCTCTATCGCATGACCGGGGGGGAATGGTGGGGTGGATGGAACCTCTATCCCATGACCGGGGGGAATGGTAAGGTGGATGGAACCTCTATCCCATGACCGGGGGGAATGGTGGGGTGGATGGAACCTCTATCCCATGGCCGGAGGGGGGGAATGGTGGGGTGGATGGAATCTCTGGTCCCATGGCCGGGGGGAATGGTAGGGTGGATGGAACCTCTATCCCATGGCCGGGGGGATGGTGGGGTGGATGGAACCTCTATCCCATGGCAGGGGGGGAATGGTGGGGTGATGGAACCTCTATCCCATGACCGGGGGGGGAATGGTGGGGTGGATGGAAACTCTATCCCATGACCGGGGGGAATGGTGGGGTGGATGGAACCTCTATCCCACAGACCGGGGGGGAATGGTGGGGGTAGATGGAACCTCTCATCCCATGGCCGGGGGGGAATGGTGGGGGTGGATGGAACCTCTATCCCATGGCCGGGGGGGGAATGGTGGGGTGGATGGAACTCTATCCCATGACCGGGGGGAATGGTGGGGGGGATGGAACCTCTATCGCATGACCGGGGGGGGGGGAATGGTGGGGTGGATGGAAACTCTATCCCATGACCGGGGGGGGAATGGTGGGGTGGATAAACCTCTATCCCATGCCCGGGGGGGGGAATGGTGGGGGTGGGATGGAACCCCTATCCCGCTGGCCGGGGGGAATGGTGGGGTGGATGGAACCTCTATCCCATGGCCGGGGGGAATGGTGGGGTGGATGGAACCCCTATCCCATGGCCGGGGGGGGAATGGTGGGGTGGATGGAACCTCTATCCCATGACCGGGGGGAAATGGTGGGGTTGATGGAACCCCCATCCCATGACCGGGGGGGGAATGGTGGGGTGGGATGGAACCTCTATCCCATGACCGGGGGGACGGGAAAGGTTATGATGGAATACACAGAGACATATAATGTTCATTAAAAAAAAAACATGAGTTTGAAGAATGTGGCCAAAGTTACTCCAAATATCGCACGAGAGATTTAAGCAGTTTCCATTATAAAAATTAGTACATCTATTTGCGAACGCAAAACTTGCGTGTAAATGTTACCCTCGAACAGGAAGTGGTTTTTAGAACTGCTACCGTAGCACATCCGGTTATGGTGGGATGAAAATAATAAGCACCACAAAAACCGTCGTATTGGTTGGTACGTAGAGTCTCAAAGATAAACACTTCACCCTTTCAAGCCTTAGAATAAAAATCCATTACAAAACGAGATATATTATTGGAATTACTTACGAACAAGTATAACAATAAAATAGAGATGTGATGCTAAAAAAGATTATTTAGATTACTGAAGCATGATTATCTTCTCTGTACACAATAAAATAACATATCACCTCCAAATAGAAAGAATAAAAAATATTCCCAGACACAAACGAACGGTGAAATAGAGAGACCAGAAGAGATCAACCCAAAATAAACAAATATAAAAACGATGACCTCAAAGACCAGAATTCCTTGTGGTTCCGGAGCCAGGTGTGAAGGTAAACAACACCTTTGAAGTCGAGAAGGCTGAGGGGCGTGGGGGGGAAGGGGCTGGCCTGGAATTTCGCCTGATACCGAAACCTGTGTGCGTGTGTGGTGAGACAGACAAAATAACAGTCAAAATGGCGCACTGACACACACACAACAAACGTTAATGTGATTTCCATGTAGGAAGTGTGACCGATGTTTATTTGTGGCTAAATTTAACTTCAAGCAGCTGTCTGCCCGCGATAGTACGAGAATAGGTAGCAGCGGCTCTCCAACCGTGGGTGGCGGACCCCATGTAGGTGTGTGGGAGGAGGGGAGATATGAGATATCAAACAAAGACCAAGTCGTTATAGAGGTCAATCAATACGTGCATTGAACTGGACCGCAAGTAGTATATTCCTCTCCCCTTCACAGCACTGTGTGGGTTAAAAGGGGGGGAATGGTGTGATGGAAGAGAGCTTTCAAAAATATCATTCAGGGGTGGGGGGTGGGGGGGTTAGTGGGGGTTGTAGAACCATATACAATTTCTTTCTTCTGCCTAACCTCTTTGTGTTCAGACGATAACCCCCCCCCCCGCACACACCACTCATTTCTTAAACAAGACATGCGCAATACGATGCATACAAGGTACACAACACACACACTAGACTTTAGAACAAAAACAAAAGGTCACAGGTCAGAGTACAAACAGAGACAGACATTACAAGTCTCGTTAAATCTCGCCCTAAGGCGATACACCCTGTACTGGCTGAAAATGCTGGTGGTGTTTTGTTATTTAATTCTCCCACCCCCATCCTCTCCTCCCTAGTGAGATATATAATTCCGAACGAATATGTGTGGGATGGGTTCTTTGACTTTCTGGAAGAGATTGTGAGAACGAGAGAAGGGAAAAAGTGCATACAGTAGATAGAGAGACAAGGGGAAAAAATGGTATAACACTAACACAACTTAAGAAACAAACTTCCCCAATTCTGAGTGCTAGGACAATTCACCGACATCACAACTTTTAGTGGCTATCGGAATCAGGGTAATTTGTCTACGATTCCCGACAATCTTCATCCGATTCATTTGACCCTGACCCCAATTCTACCAGCACCAGGCCCTGCTGCATATCTCCAAGTCCACCCAGCTTTAAATGGGTGGGAGACATGCATGGATGTCGACCAGTGTTTACATCTCCGATAGATGCCGCCACAAGCCGTCAATAGTGACAACTAGTCCACCATCATACGATAGCCGTTGATAACTGCTACACTTTCATTCTTCAGCCACATTGACTCCATTCGCCTTTCCGTATGAACAACGTGAGACCAATCTTTTCATCTAGCTTGGATACACACACACCCAACACTGACATAACTGCCGACAAACTAACAACAACAATGTTGCATGTTTCTTTTACATTGGTGCTATTCTCTGGTTCGTTGCGAATTTTCTCCCGGATATGAGAAAAACAGTCCACGTCGCACCAAATGACAACGAATAAAACACAAGACAACAAAATTGCAAATAAACAAATCTCCAAAACACATACAAACGCGTTTCTTGCTGCGAAATGTGTGCGATTTCTCGGACGGCGAGTTGAACCAGTCAGTTTGTATCCATATCAACGAGTGTAGACTATGTGCTACACAAACACCGACGACCTAGGATACACCTGAGGTCCGACTATGGACCCCAACTTCCCACTTACACAAGGTGGTATTGGAATTATCAACAAATGACCATCATATCCGACCAACAAACCCGGAGGCGGAAGGGGGGAGTGGCTAATAAAAAAAAAAATTCAGACGACTTTGACGGTGATTTCAAAGATTGTGATCAAAAGAGAAATAAAAAAAAAGCAAGATGAAAAACCTGGCCAGAGACATTATGGAAGACAAATAACAACAACATTCAGCAGGGAAAAATCGATTGTGCTGATCCAGTTCCTCGACTGAGGGCGCCTACCCTCCTTTCCCAATCTCTCCGTCCCTCTCTGCCGCCACGGCTACAACCTCTCCACCCTTAGCCTCCACGTTACCAGCTGAGATGACCCACATGGGTTGGACAAGAGAGTGGGTATACAACCGTGTGGCTATTTTTAACTAAATTAAAAGACTTGAGATGTGAGGTGAAAGGGGGTGGGGGTGGGGGTAGAGATGATGTGCTCATCATTATTAACCGTGATTCCGTTACATTGGTTATAGGACTGGGGGACGGGGGAAGAGCGGAGTCAGGCAAGGAGAGTTCTGGATGGGGAAAAGGGGAGATAACGTAATGTGTGCGTGTAACAATGTAGACATCTTGATTCCAAGATGGCATACGACTACAAGTTTCAAAGTCCACTGAGTCTACATCATTGACATTAACAGTTACCTTTTTTTTTTGTAAGAAATCAGTCAGGTGATAAAAATAAATTCCATGTCTAAGGAGCAAATCCTTTTTTTTTTTTTAAATTCTAATCAGTACAACTGAACCCTACATATTGTAATGTTTGTTTTATCCCCTCGTTCTTATATCGATACTGTGATTTCGTTTAACCGATAACCTTTGATAAACTAATCACCAGGAAATGATATAAACAATGTAAGCGAGAAAAAAAAAAGTCCAAAGTTTGCAGAACTTTTGTTGTTTATTCCGGTAAATTGCGCAATGGTGATACTTTATTGTTAGGCAGAGTGCTGGTCGTCCACCATGATGGATGCTATAAATAGACTGACATTTTAAAGAACGATTAAAGACAAAAGCAAATATTTTAATGGCCTATGTTGCAGTCTTTTAAATGTGCCCACATTTTTAATGTCAACGTTGCAGCAGTATAATTATGGGGAAATTTGATGTGGGATGGATGGCCGAGTGGTGTAGATACTCCACTGTCGACCTGAGAGTTCCGAATTCGATACTCGGTGAGAACCATGGGAATTTTCAACATTGTGTACGTGGACGTGGTCAGTGTATCACGTGACGTGGCAGACATCGTCTATGATTGCACACACACACAGTGCCAAACCTAGGAATTTGGGGGCCCGGGAGGCTGGCCTCTTTGGGGGGGCCCAAGAATTTTGACATTTGACATCATGATATGAGATAATGTACTTAACAATTAATGTAAAAAAATTTAGAGCCCCCCCCTTCCCCCACCCTAGGTACGCCTCTGTACACACACACACACACATTGACAGCCCCGTCCTGATACACTAACGACCTTAAGAGAGAGACGGCATGCCATCAGCAACAGCTCTATGTTAATTCAATGTTAATTGAGTGCGGAAATATGTGCTGACTGTTGCTCCTGCATCGTAAAACCAATTAAATGTGTCAAACTGAAATGAATTACACTACATCAGTGTTTCCCAACGTGTGGTAAGCGTACCCCAGGGGGTACATGAACAGTTTGTGGGGGTATGTGCTGTGCAGGGGCTGAGAACATTTGGTAAATATGTAATACTAGAGCGATAACAATGAAATGAGTGGAAACTAGTGTTGTTTTAGTCCCAGGTCATATTTTAGTTTCAGTTTTTATTTCGTTTTTTCTGTAATAATTTTAGTTTTCGTCTAGTTTTAGTCTTGCTTCTAATTTTAGTTTTAGTTTTAGTTCTCGTTGACGAAAAGTCAACATTTTCGTTAACGAAGGTTTTAGTTTTAGTTTTCGTGAAAGAAAGCAACACTATATTTTATTTTCAGCTTTTATTTCGTTTTTTCTGTAATAATTTCAGTTTTCGTCTAGTTTTAGTCTTGCTGCTAATTTTAGTTTTAGTTTTAGTTCTCGTTGACGAAAAGTCAACATTTTCGTCAACGAAGGTTTTAGTTTTAGTTTTCGTCAACGAAAACAACACTAGTGGAAACCATAATGGTAAAAACAACATATGCAAGTTTTTTTGGGTTATTGTTTTTAAGTAGGGGTACTCAGTACTACGAAGATTTAAAAAAACATTTGGAATACACTATACTGAGATGTACCTTTTTTTGTCTCTACACCGACTGTTGACGCACAAGTTGTTGCCACAGTTCATCACGCGCCTAGCTGTGGTCAGTCAAAGCAGTAAAATTATAACCTGTCATGGCGCCCATAACGGGGCGACAAGTCACAGCTGTCACAGGGCGGGGAAGCTGGCGGAAACCAGAACTTTTTTTTTTTGCTTTTTTTATAAACACAAGGCTGTTATTGTTGTTGTCCTGGCAAGGCTATTTTTAGATGTCGTGCTTTATCACAACCAATCTCAGAATGCTAGGCAAACTGGGTTATGTTTTTTTTTATCGACAGCATGCGGCCGAAAGGGAGAGTTCATCTTGCGGCCCGAGGTGAGCCTCTACGGAAGGGAGAGTTCATCATGAGGCCCGAGGTGAGCCTCTACGGAAGGGAGAGTTCATCATGCGGCCCGAGGTGAGCCTCTACGGAAGGGAGAGTTCATCATGCGGCCCGAGGTGAGCCTCTACGGAAGGGAGAGTTCATCATGAGGCCCGAGGTGAGCCTCTACGGAAGAGAGAGTTCATCATGCGGCCCGAGGTGAGCCTCTACGGAAGGGAGAGTTCATCATGAGGCCCGAGGTGAGCCTCTACGGAAGGGAGAGTTCATCATGCGGCCCGAGGTGAGCCTCTACGGAAGGGAGAGTTCATCATGCGGCCCGAGGTGAGCCTCTACGGAAGGGAGAGTTCATCATGAGGCCCGAGGTGAGCCTCTACGGAAGGGAGAGTTCATCATGCGGCCCGAGGTGAGCCTCTACGGAAGGGAGAGTTCATCATGCGGCCCGAGGTGAGCCTCTACGGAAGGGAGAGTTCATCATGAGGCCCGAGGTGAGCCTCTACGGAAGGGAGAGTTCATCATGCGGCCCGAGGTGAGCCTCTACGGAAGGGAGAGTTCATCATGCGGCCCGAGGTGAGCCTCTACGGAAGGGAGAGTTCATCATGAGGCCCGAGGTGAGCCTCTACGGAAGGGAGAGTTCATCATGAGGCCCGAGGTGAGCCTCTACGGAAGGGAGAGTTCATCATGCGGCCCGAGGTGAGCCTCTACGGAAGGGAGAGTTCATCATGCGGCCCGAGGTGAGCCTCTACGGAGGGGAAAGTTCATCATGCGGCCCGAGGTGATCCTCCACGGAAGGGAGAGTTCATCCAAAATCTAAACATAAAATGGCGTTATCTCTATATTTCTCATTATCCGCTTACTTTTTGTCACACCCACTTTAACTTGTAGTGGACCGCCCCCCCCACCCACCACAAAGTACTCCTCTGTTAAGGATCAAGTTACATCATCAACTCCGTTACGAGATATGTTTCCGATCAAGGTAGCGCAACCTAAATCATGGTATTTAAAAAAAAAGAAAGAAAAACAATAATGATAAAAAAAAAAATTCAGTCATGTGGAAAATCCAGGTCAACAGTCTGTTTACAGACCTCAGTTCATGCATGACGTCACTCAGCCTCAACCGCCTGAACATAAACAAAAGAAAATGGAATCTTCAGCGGAGAGTTCTGAATGTCTGTACTCCGTGGGGAGTCTTTACAGTGTGTGACATGTGTGTGTGTGTGTGTGGGCAGAGATAAAATAAAACGCACACCCACACTTCACACTGGTGAATTACACACACACACACATACCACAAACAATACACGCCTATTATTAATGAAACAATGATACGAAAGAGAGGCCGGCTCTGTAAGAACTGGATTGTGCACATTAAGGACTGGACTTTGAAAGGAGAGATGTATCCACTGTATCCCTCAGGTCACTCCACCGCCCCCCCTCCCCCGGGCAAACAACAAAAACTGTTATGGGGGATTCGCTGGTCTTGGAGTATGATATCTCAATTTTTCTTTCTTTTTCTTTCATTCACTCCCTCTATGCGTTCGATCTATTCTCTCTTCTCTCTCTCTTGTTTCTTTCCTTTCTCTCTCATACCAAACACTAATTAGTTAAACAGTATTTCCTGAAGCAAAGCTAGAGAAAACAATAACAACAGCAACTAACTTTCCATACCCTTAACTCAAACACACGAGCGCATGCCACGGTTATTATGACATCACAGGGGGGGGAAGGGGTGGTGACTGATGTTCCATTAGCGCCCTTAGCCCCCGTTGGGAACCCGCCACCCCAGGAACACCGAGTCCAAGAGTTCAGTCACACCAGACATGTCAAGACTGCCGAGTCCAAGAGTTCAGTCACACCAGACATGTCAAGACTGCCGAGTCCAAGAGTTCAGTCACACCAGACATGTCAAGACTGCCGAGTCCAAGAGTTCAGTCACACCAGACATGTCAAGACTGCCGAGTCCAAGAGTTCAGTTACACCAGACATGTCAAGACTGCCGAGTCCAAGAGTTCAGTCACACCAGACATGTCAAGACTGCCGAGTCCAAGAGTTCAGTTACACCAGACATGTCAAGACTGCCGTCTTTAGTTTCTTTTATTTTCCCCCTTCCCCCCACACACACACATTTCTGTCTAATGATGTATGTACGTGCGTGTGCGATAGTGTGTCTGTGTGTGTGTGTATGTGTGTGTTGGACTAACAACTTCATCAGGGAGGGAAAGCAAACGAACATTCTCTGGCATAGCACATCTACCACCAGGTACTTAACACCAAAACAAAAAATATGTGGGTTCGTATTTATTTTGTGTGTGTGTGTGTGTGTGTGTGTGAGTGAGTGTGTGTGAGTGAGTGTGTGTGAGTGAGTGTGTGTGAGTGAGTGTGTGTGTGTTCGTATTTATTGTGTGTGTGTGAGAGTGAGCGAGTGCGTATGTTTGTACGTATGTAAGTTTGTATGAATCAGTTATATTTTGTTTTGGACTAAGCAATCTTGAGGGATGTAAAAAAAAATTTCTCTGGAATGCACATGAAACCCACCTGGCACTCAACACTAAAACATCACTAAACATACTTATATTTGTGTGTGAGTATAAGTGGGAGTTTGTGTGCGTGTGTGAGGGATAGATTAGTTAAACGAAAGAAAATAAATAAAAAACTTCAATACTCATAAAGAAGAGAAACAATTTCATTTCACCACATCCCAAAATATCACAAACTTAATTATTTATTTTTTTTTTGAGGGAAAATCATTATTTTCCTTTTAACTTACATACAGACAAACACACACACACACGCGTGAATTTGTTTACGATACATTTTTTCCAATCTTTCATCGCCTGGAGGGCACGTCTCCTATCACAGCAGTAGGCATATTGATGGAGATGGGGGGATGGAAAAGATAAAAAATAAAATGGGGAGGGGGGGGAGGATATGGGGGGGGGAGAGAGAGAGAGAGAGAGGGAGAGGTGAAATTTTTTGAAAGATTTTTTTGTTCACATCGGTAATCGATGAACCCGCGTTAGAGAGAAATATCTCCATGTAATAAAACAATACTACAGGCACCCTGAAAACACCACTGGTGCTACCATGCTGATGTAGGGAAAGGGAGGGGGGGAAGGTGTGCGTTTAAACCAGGGCGTAGCATTTTAGGGTGGCATAAATAATAATGTTAAATGATGGGAAAAGGAGGGGAGGGGGTTGCAAGGTGGGCGCGTGAAACCGTTATTAGTCCCTGGGTTCTGAAAACTCTAGCTACACCTCTCATCGTCCAAACAACCTTCCAATATAAGATAAATAAAGAGAAATGTTTAGTCGGGTTGATGAGACACGTTGAAACAAATCATTCCGTCTAGTTGAAGTCAACAGGAAACAACTAAACAACACTGAATTCTAAAGTTCTCCTAAAAGAATACACACACACACACACATATATACAACAAAAGTCACATTCCTATTTGTTTCGTTTATTCTTTCAGTGTTGGAAGTCTGTATGTCTGTCTCCCCCCCCCCCACACACACCCCTTACCAAACCTATTTCTGTTAACTACCTATTAACCAAACATGTGATAACAGATTCTATGTTCACCTGAGTTTCTTCATTTATTTCTTCCTTGTTTTTCTCTTTGTCTGTCTATCCACCACTAAATGTCTATCCCCACCCCACTCTCCCCACCCTCTGCTCCATCCATCCAATGATTTAAGTGAGTTTTTATTTTGTATATATTCAAACATTGCGATAGGCGGCTCGGTGATGGAACATTTTCTCAGGCATTCGATGACAAGCCAACTGAATTAAAAAAAAAAACATTCTTTTGTTTTCAGGTAGCTGACGTAAGTTTGTAACCAGAGCTGGGGAACCTGTGTCGGCAGTTTTTGCCGGTGTCGGCATTTGTACTTTACCCGGTGTCGGTATTTGTACTTTGTCCGGAGTCGGTGTCGGTATTTGTACTTCTCCGGAGTCGGTTCGGTTTCGGCGCAAGCTCCAAAAAAAAATACTAGAACTTTAATTAAATAATCCAGGACAACGCCAGATAGTTCTTAGCCAATCTTTAATGTAAAGTGTTCATCAAGATCTTATTCTCTTTTTAAATAAATACTTGGTAAATCTGTTTATCAACAAATGTAATATTTTCCAAAGCAAGATTCTCTACATTACAACAACTTGTCAACATTAACAGAATTGTGACTGAAAGCAGTTAAGGAAGGCTACTCAGTAGAGAGCTGCACGGGATTGGGATTCGTGGGAGTCCCGCGGGATTGGAAATAAGTTTATCGGGAGTCCCGTGGGTTTGGGTTTTGTATTTGCGGGAGTCCCGTGGGTTTGGGTTTTGTTTTGCGGGAGTCCCGTGGGTTTGGGTTTTGTTTGAGTGGGACTCTCCCGGACTTTGATATGATTTCTATTGAGATTTCTTTAAAAAGCGCCTGTAAAAAATTCGCTAAAATATTTTAATTTATGTTTTCAAGGTGGTTGTACTAAAAATGAACAAGTGATTCTTTATTTATAGTTTTCGCTTTGACTCTGTGTTTTTAATTCGTTAATGGGCATGCGCAGTTTATTATATTTTGAAGTGATTTTCCATTCGTTAAATTTAAATGTAATTCTGAATGTTTTTTACTTCTCTAATTCTATTTTTTAAATTTTCAAACAATGGATAATAAAGCAAACATTCAAAAGTTAGTTGACGCAAAAAGCGAACGTATTCAGTTTTACTTAAATAAAGGTGGTAAGAGCAATATTTGGGAAAGTTTGAGTCGTTTGCGCTTGGATGGTGAGGATGTGCCATTCGCGGTATGTACAAGATGTGATACCATTATAACTTGGAAGGCACGGGATGGTACGAATGGTCTGTGGACGCATCTCGAATTTTGTAAAAAACAGATCGCCAGTTCCAAAAATTACATAAATGAATAGCTTCATTCCAAGTCAAGAGAAGATTGTTAAATAGGTTCCAGTTCAGGTTATAACAGAAATCACAAACACCATTGTTTCAATGTGTGCCAAAGACATCAGGCCCTTTTCATTTGTCGAAGAATTGGCTGCAAAGTTAATAAAAAAAAATTCCCTTACAGGCCATCTGGGCAGATGAAGTGTAGAATTCATCTGTTTCTATAACCTCGACATATAAAGAGATTGTGTGGTTAGCACAACGCCAAGTCGCCTTTACTTCCCCAACTTAAGTCAGGTACCCATTTAAAGCTGGGTGGACTTGTGGGACGACTTTGAAACACAATTCACCTGGAAAAATTCCCATGGTTCTCACCGAGGATCGAACTCAGGACTCTCAGTTGATAAACATTGGTGCAAAATATGGGAATGTACCTGTTAATGAGATTTTCATATGCCACGACTGTTAAAGGCTTTGGGTAATGTTGTTGAGAAAGAAAAAAATATCCAGAAAGTGTTAATGACCTCTTATTTATACATGAACTTAAACTGTAGAACTGTTTATTTTACTTATTATCTTAAATGTTTTTCATGTATGTTTTTCGAGAGGATTTCTACAAACAAATTTTTATAATAGAATATTTTTGAAGGGGGCGGGTTGGGGAAAATTTTTGCGGGTGCGGGTGGGGTTGGGAAAAATTTTCGCGGGAGCGGGTGGGACTGGGAAAAATTTTCGCGGGAGCAGGTGGGGTTGGGAAAAATTTTCGCGGAAGTGGGTGAGGTTGGGAAAAATTTTCGCGGGAGCGGGTGGGACTGGGTGTGATTTTCACTCCCGTGCAGCTCTCTAGGCTATTGGCTATGTTCACTCTGCTATTCACTCAATCATTGTAAATCATAAGAAATGTTTAGTTTGCATCTCTCTATCAATATCCAAGTTGGAGAAAGATTACACACAAATCCATTCAAGTCTTTTAGAATCTCAACGTATGACCTGTTCAAATGTTCCTACAATCAAATTTAACTCACAACTAACACTCTGCACAACTTAATTTCTCTCAGCCATAATGAAACATTACCAATCTACGTCACAATGGCACTACATAAAATCCCAGTTCGTAGCTAGCTATTGAGCCGCAATGTGTGAGTTTTTTGGCGCCCCTACCCCCCCCCCCCGGTGTCGGTGTCTTTTAAAAAACCGACGTCGGTGTCGGCAAATATTTCGTTTGTAACTGTTGGATATAGTGTTATAGACTTAACAGTGTAACAAGTGGTGTTTTATAAACTGTTGGATATAGTGTTATAGACTTAACAGTGTAACAAGTGGTGTTTTATAAACTGTTAGATATAGTGTTATAGACTTAACAGTGTAACAAGCGGTGTTTTATAAACTGTTGGATATAGTGTTACAGACGTACAGTCTAACAGGATTATTTTTTTATTTTGTAAATGTAACAACAGAGTTATAGTAGAACAGTGACCTTAGTGTTATAGTGACATCAAGGTTATAATGGAACTGTAATAGCAGGCTTACAATGGAGCTGTCACGGATGACAATTCATTATCTCCGACAATGTATATTCAGAATATGGATGAAAACATACAAACACATACACACACACACAAAGACACAGGAAATGTGTTTCTATTTTAGAAATTCGTACAAATATATCAAGTTCTGTCGTCATCACAATAATTTAAAAAAAAAACAACACTTAAGTGAGGTGCATTCATTAACATAAAACATCTACCCCCTCCCCCCCCCACACCACTTATTGCGGGCCAGAGAGAGAGAGCCATTTAGTGCTGGGACTGTATCTACACCGCTGGCCGGGGTTTGCTCACATTGATACACCACAGAGAGGATCCTTTGTCCGGCACTCCAGCCCTGGCGTCAACGGCAAACGAAGAACGTGACAGGGTGTCAGGCAGAGGCGAAACTATGTGGGGGGTCCCAATTCGAAAGTCCCCACCGGCCCCAGCTTGAGGGGGGGCACCAAAAGTTTTTTTACATCATCATCTACAAATTCCTTATCCCACGTAAACCACCTTTCAAACACGATTAGTTTGAGTATCAGTTCATTGAACTCACACGAGACCATTCACACTCTTAGCACACACATAATACATGTCAGCACAATAACACACACACATAATACATGTCAGCACAATAACACACACACATAATACATGTCAGCACAACAACACACACACATAATACATGTCAGCACAATAACACACACATAATACATGTCAGCACAATAACACACACATAATACATGTCAGCACAATAACACACACATAATACATGTCAGCACAATAACACACACACATAATACATGTCAGCACAATAACACACACACACATAATACATGTCAGCACAATAACACACACACACATAATACATGTCAGCACAATAACACACACACACGCACACAGTGAACAAGCAATTAAAAATGTTATTTAGTCTCAATTGTATTTGGTTGCACTGTTTATATTTCCCTGCAAGCTGTACTCTAGAAGACACACAGACCAGCAGACTAAACAAAAATGGGAGATAAAATTATCAGAGGGAGGGAGTCAGACAGAAGACTGGGGGGCGGGGTGGGGAAGGAGCAAAAAGCAATTCAATTTTTTTTCCCTAAGCTTATTTCTCTCTTTTTTTTTTACCTCCCCTACCCCCTTCCCCTCCACGAATATTGAGAATATTTTCAGAAGATTTGTAAGCCTGGGTGTACATCATACACGGTTATCTTCCCTTTGACAACGGCTCAAACTATCAGAATAACAAGTGATGGTTTATCTCTCCCTGAAAGACAAAGTTATGGGTATTTGGGTATTAACTCATGCACTTTTACTCAGAAGAACTCGTGAACCTTTAGGATAGACTAGGACAGAATTACTCTCTGACCCCCTTCTCTCTCTCACATACACATACACACACACAGTATATGTATGTGTATATATGTATGTATGTATGTATATGAGAAAGAGAGGGTTGGGGGAGAGAGGGAGAGAGAGAGGGATAACATTTGTATAGCAATAGTTGAAAAAGTAATGCCAAATAGCTGGCGCCACCTGCCAGAGCTATTTATTCAATACATTTCAACAGCTTCCTAGATACAACTTCTTTTTGATACCACACTTACGTACGAATAAAATATTCAATAGAAATAGATCAAAAATTTGCCGTTTGAATGCTAAGAAAATGGGAAGAAAAAGTGCAAAGGAGGTTAATTTATGACACACCCACACCCCCTCTCTCTAATATATAGTCAGAAAAGTGATCCTATTTGTGCTGAATGTAATACATTGAGATATCTAGATTCATCTGGTTGAACTCCGTGGATCTCAAAATGTCAGTCAACAAGTCATTTTATAAAATGTAACAAAAATATAAGGAAATGTACGTTATAGGTTAAAATATAGAGCCCCAATTACTTAAGAATCAGTTCAGGAAAAGGAGTTCGGTTTAGAATCATCTCAATTCCGATTTTTATTTATTCTGATATGAGGGTATCGGAAACTTTTATTACGAATTCCCAGACAAGTTATACAACAGAGAACGGCCGGCGACCGGTGGACAGTGGGAATAAAGCTCATGGATTTAGTGATCTGTGGGGGGTTTCCGACCGCATGTCCACACAGCTTAAAATAGGATGGCTCGTGTGATGGTTGTTGATGTTCAGAAAACTAAAAACGTTGAAAAACTGGACCACAGAATTAGGACAACATGAGATCTCACTCCCTTGCCACTGTTGGGTCAATTTGAATATCGATCTCTTTGTGAGTGAATGCAGCAGATAAATCAGACATATCAGTGGATACAGACATACTACAAACAGGTATCAGTGGATACAGACATGCGACCAAGTGATTTTACCACGTGCGAGCCTTTGGCCACGACTTCTAAATGCCCCCTCCCACCCCAATATTACGAATGTAACTCTTATTCCCCAACTGGGAGCTCAATGAATCTTCTGGTTGGCCCCAACCAACCTGGAACAGCTCCTAGGAATTTAACAAATAAGAACACAAATGTAACCCGTGTATTCGTTAACTTCAACCCAACGAAAGGTGTACAAAACAAATGTTTCCTCAATCACACAATCAACAAGCATCCCCCTCCCTGCCACGTCACGCCCGACAGTTATAACAGTTGTAATGAGAGTGCGGTAGGGGGGTGAATGGAGCTTTTTTTTGAAAAAACAAAACAAAAAATAACAAGTCAGTTCTTCAAAAGTACTCCAGACCCGATGAATTATTTATCATGCTGTTGGAGAGGGCGAAGAGGTTCTCGTGATACTACAAGGCATACCTACTCATCAATGAAGAAGAAACTCACACTCTAAAAGTGTTGACAATTTTAGAACCAGTAGTTTTGTTTCGAGCATCGGCGTGCAATAAAAAAAAAAGTGCAACCACTCAAAACACTGCGGCCATGAACGCCATGACGAGACGGGAATTACTCTTCCGGTCCACGGGTCAACTGCGTACTAACGAGACGACATCCTTCCCCCCCCCCCAATCCCCCGTTCCGCCCACAAAGGCCTTGACCTTATCAAATGAAACAAAAAGCTGTGGACACGGTACGTCAGCAGAAAACATGCCACACAACTGTCCATCACCCTATAGACATGGCTGGTGATGTTATTTTCTTTTAGTCTTCTTGACATGTCAAGTTTTAAGTGCCTCTGACCTCAGCCATTCCTCAAACACCATCCACGCATTATTATTTATTTTATTTTACGTTTTCAAAAAAAAAGCTGAAGTATAATAATAATATTTGAAATTAATTAAATAGAAGGGTTAGAGTTGCAGTGACCGCAGCGGTGGACCTAACAGTTACCATAACAAAGACTGGCGTAGTGACAGCAATAGTGACCAAAGCAGTGACCGCAGCGGTGGGGGTAACAGTTACCATAACAGTGACTGGCGCAGTTGACAGCAATAGTGACTAAAGCAGTGACCGCAGCGGTGGGCGTAATAGTTACCATAACAGTGACTGGCGCAGTTGACAGCAATAGTGACTAAAGCAGTGACCGCAGCGGTGGGCGTAATAGTTACCATAACAGTGACTGGCACAGTTGACAGCAATAGTGACTAAAGCAGGGACCAAAGCAGTGACCGCAGCGGTGGGCGTAATAGTTACCATAACAGTGACTGGCGCAGTTAACAGCAATAATAGTGACTAAAGCAGTGACCAAAGCAGTGACCGCAGCGGTGGGCGTAATAGTTACCATAACAGTGACTGCCGCAGTTGACAGCAATAGTGACCAAAGCAGTGACCGCACAAGAGCGCGGCTCTCAACGATCAAGGTATTTGGACTTGTTATTTTCTGTTTTTTTCCATTGATGTGGCTCTTAGAATTTTTTTCACCAAATAAAATCTCCACAAATAGGGCCTTCGACAGATTATACAGACAGCGCATCGCTATATCAATAATCCTCGGTTTTGTGTTAAAAACTCTCGCGCCATTGTTGTTATTCACTTCTGTTTCCAATGACGCTTTCCATTCATAAAAAACACACAGACCTGTTAACAGCGTTTCGTTTGTTTGTTTTCAAGACATGAAATATGAATGGTAAAGCTTTCAATTAGTTTTATAATTCTAATCTGTACTTTAGACATTACGAAATCATCGGTGGACAGTCTTAGATGTAAGGTTTCATTTAATAACAAACATTTCAATTCAACGAATGGACTGATGAGTGTAAATTGTAAATAGCATTCATGGCGATGATGAAAACATTGTTTCAAAACGAGGCTAGCGCAATCTGAATAATATCTAATATGTGCAACGAACTCCTAGGTGGCCAATCATGTAGTATGTTCTGTATGTAGTATAGCAGCAGCTTGCATTCATATCTATTAACAATAGCCTTCTCCGGAGCCATTTATTATGCCAGTCAGTTTACCAGAAATGTGCAAAAAATATTTTTTTTAAAAAGCGCTCCTGCGGCGCCCCTTCCTAGTTCGGTGCCCTTTGTGGCCGCACAACCAGCAGTACCCTTCCATAGCCATTGGCCTTTCCCCCTCCCTCCATCCCAATGAACCAACCCCCGCCCCTTTCCCCACCATCATGACAAAGATGGACTGGCCCTGTGAACAAATACAACTTCCCACCATCTATACACTCACTAGTTTACACGACAAACACACACACACATATATATAACAACCACACACACACACATATAACAACCAACCTACAACAGGCGGAGAGAATGTCCATTAAAGAAAAAAAAACGGAGCTGAAGGTACGATTCACAGCAGGAGTGTTTGTAATTTGTATGTGTGTGTGGGGGAGGGGGAAGAGGAGAGAGAGAGAGAAAAATATCGTTCTGCTCAAGAGAGTGTAATTATCTATTCAGAACTTTGGTCTACTTTTTATTTTTATTTTCCCCGAACTAGACAAGACCTGATATCTTTTTATTACCCCGCTGTAAAAACAGGGATTGGAGGGGGGTAAAACCACATTTATGTCATCGTAATGTTATTTCCTGTATGTATAGAAATGAAAAGAGTGAAGAGGGGGGGGGGAAGCAGGAGTGCCAACGTTGTATCACAAAAAAAGCTCAGTGACCAGACAATGTACAATTTAGTCAGGTGATAATACAAAACTATAGAATCCTTGATAATTGAACAGTTGAGAATCATTGATAAACAACGAAATACAACAAGGAGTTTTGGTGGGCATTGTTTCATGTGAATGGTTGAAGGGGGGTGTTGATAGTGGAATAAACAACGAAATACAAGGAGTAAATGGTATGCCGTTGAAAACAGTGGCACACGATTGTTGGGCGTACAGAGATCACACCAAATGATTGGTATTCACGAAATGTACATCAATCATTTGACATATTAATCGCATGTTTAAAAACTTACTTTATCAATTAAAAACTTCATTGTCCAACAAAACCAAAAAGCTCCTCTACACCCACACTGGCGAATAAATCGTCTCGTCGTGCCAATTTTATGTCAACAACTTGTTTACAAGCGTAGTATAACTTTAAAAAAAAAAAAAACAACATTCGCCTACCGGCTACTAAGCTGGAGCATGATGGGGAGAATGGCAGTGTTCTCAACAAGAGGTCAAGCGTGATACGTGCGTCTAAGCGATGGCCACGAAAGCAACGGTCTAAGTGACCATAGGTCTCCTAAGGACAAGATTTACTTTGGCGGTCAAAAAAAAAAAGCTTGGACTACCGCTATTTCAACACTCCTCCTTTCATCGACCATCACGCACGCAGTGTCCACAAGACTCTTCCAGGCAACCTGCCACTTCCACCCCCCCTTCCCAACGGCCGTTATACACACCAGCGCGCGCGCATACCACAGCCAGTGGTAACACGCCTGACCTCTGGCTGTATCCACGTGGCCCAAGTGGGAGGACGAAGCGATGACCTGACGAAATCTTTCACGAATTCTTCCATCCAGGTCAAATCTGAGAGGGAGGGGTGTGCACTGTGCAGCGGGTTCATCGCTCTCGGCCGTTGAAAGTTCACCCAGAGGTTCTAATAATGCTTAAAACAGCATCAAGAATATCGTAAACATTGTCTACATGCTATGACTACAAAAGTATTCCATTTATAAATAAATAACCCTACTTTGCGGAAAATATCCCGTCACAGTATAGTCATGGAACCGATGGACCGTGAAAAACGAAGGAAGACTGTCAACCAAATGTAAATAATAAGAATAGAACTACTGGACGAGCGATGGTTAACATGTCCACATGCTGCACACATTTCAGAGATTGCATACATTCTGAGGGGAGAACATACATTACATGTGTGAGGGGAGAACATACATTACATGTGTGAGGGGAGAACATACATTACATGTGTGAGGGGAGAACATACATTACATGTGTGAGGGGAGAACATACATTACATGTGTGAGGGGAGAACATACATTACATGTGTGAGGGGAGAACATACATTACATGTGTGAGGGGAGAACATACATTACATGTGTGAGGGGAGAACATACATTACATGTGTGAGGGGAGAACATACATTATATGTGTGAGGGGAGAACATACATTACATGTGTGAGGGGAGAACATACATTACATGTGCGAGGGGAGAACATACATTATATGTGTGAGGGGAGAACATACATTATATCTGTGAGGGGAGAACATACATTACATGTGTGAGGGGAGAACATACATTATATGTGTGAGGGGAGAACATACATTACATGTGTGAGGGGAGAACATACATTACATGTGTGAGGGGAGAACATACATTACATGTGTGAGGGGAGAACATACATTATATGTGTGTGAGGGGAGAACACACATTACATGTGTGAGGGGAGAACATACATTATATGTGTGAGGGGAGAACATACATTATATGTGTGAGGGGAGAACACACATTATATGTGTGAGGGGAGAACATACATTACATGTGTGAGGGGAGAACATACATTACATGTGTGAGGGGAGAACATACATTACATGTGTGAGGGGAGAACATACATTACATGTGTGAGGGGAGAACATACATTACATGTGTGAGGGGAGAACATACATTACATGTGTGAGGGGAGAACATACATTACATGTGTGAGGGGAGAACATACATTACATGTGTGAGGGGAGAACATACATTACATGTGTGAGTGGAGAACATACATTATATGTGTGAGGGGGAGAACACACATTACATGTGTGAGGGGGAGAACATACATTATATGTGTGAGGGGAGAACATACATTATATGTGTGAGGGGAGAACACACATTACATGTGTGAGGGGAGAACATACATTACATGTGTGAGGGGAGAACACACATTACATGTGTGAGCAGAGCCCAGAATTCCCCCCTCCCGCCCCCCACTTCCATCATTTCAGTTTATGTTTCAAGTCCATTGGAATCCCAAAGTTGAACTAGAAAAAAACTAGTGACGCGTCTCCACCCCCCTTCCCCAGTCTCTCAGTTTCATTTCTTTGTGGTCAGGACAGAGAGAGAGAGAGAGAGAGAGAGAGAGAGAGAGAGAAGAGAGAAGTCGCATGCGCTTTTGTTATCAGCGCACAGCTGCTGCACATTTATCCTCCCCAATCCCCCTCCACCACCTCACACACACACACGCACAAGATGTCGCTGACTGGCCAGTTGAACTCTGCACATCAACATACCGCCAAGTTCAAGGTGAATGCTACAAAAAACAGTGTCACATGGGCAGGGTAGGTAGGGCAACACCTCGGTTTTAGATTTAGAACGTGAAATAGGGTTTTTTTTCGGGGTCGGCACCTGGTATCCGACATCTTTGATATGAACGGCTGAGTGTGAGATGATGATGTCATTAGCTGCAATCTGAACAGGCTTCAACTGAACAAGCCTAAACGTTTTATTCAGAGCTAACGTGATAGCAGAATGTATCCTGCATTATATTTCATGGCCGTGTCCACAGACACATTAGAAAGCCTTTACAACCCCATCCTATTTGTACACGATTAGACATAGGCATGACGCCTCTGAAAGGAACTGTATGAACCGCTCTTTAAGTGACCGTATTGAGCAGCCCACGGGCCAGAGGCGTACCTAGAATGGGGGACGGGGGTCCAAATTCGAAAGTCCCCCGGGCCCCAGCTTGAGGGGGGTACCAAAATTTGTTTACATTAAATATAAAGTACATTATCTCTTTTCATGGTGAAGAATGTCAAAACGAAGCCCCCCCCCCACCCAAAGAAGCCAAGCCACCCTAAATTACTAAGTTCGGCACTACCACGAGCAAACTACGGTCCGCGGGCCAAAGCCGGCACGCCGGACTGTTTATTCCGGCCCGCAGTCTGACACTCGATTTAGAGTGAAGTACATCGCTAGCCTTTAATGTTTGTGCCATTTACATTCAATTTATTGTAGTTCACGTTAACACTCCTCCCATCATCTAGCTCCGGCCAGCCGGTCAAATCTACGGACCCTATGTGGCCCGCGACATTGCCAACCCAATGGAATTTCCTATAACATATGAAGTTATGGTGGCCCATTACATGCATGTGACCAGTTCAATCCACTGCTGTATAAGAAGATCAACCAATTCAAGTAGATAATAAATAAAAAAAAAAGTCAAGAAAAATAAAACTTGAAGTAGTTGAAATAACAAAATGAACTGGAAATAAACCGTCTTGCGAAAGAGAAAAATGAAATAAAAAAAAACACATTGAAATGTCCGTGGTTTAGAGAATTAGTTTGATAATTTTTTTTAAAAAAATTGATGTATATCAAATTACAGTCATTATCAACATCAAGGTGAGAATTTCTCACCAATAACAAGGACGAAACATTTCTAATGGCTAAAGAACATATTTTGTATTACTGCCTTAAAGTACATTTACCATCGAGAAAATTGTATTAAAACACAGACACACATAAAAACTGAAAGATGGTTATCCATCAAAGGAAATCGATGGCGGAGGATCCTTACATTCTGTTGGAGTTGGGAGGGAAAACAAGAAGAAGGAAAAAACAGACTGGAAGAAAAATCAATAGGTCTGGAAATTTCGAACAACCTAAATTTGTCTCCCGAGTTTAGTGTCAATTTCTCAGAGAGTGGGCGGGGTGGGGGTGAGGTGAGGAGGGGAGTCGTGTCTCGTTGCCATCTTGTAGACAAAAAGTCAACCAAAGAAATTATGAAGAGCCAGAATGAAAAGTATTAAAGGGACTTTCTTTTTTTTTTTGATGCGATTTTATTGACTTTGAGAGTATGTTAAACACAGTGTGAGATTTGAGAAGTGTTGATCATACTTTATAGGTCAGTGAGTTTTCCAATAACAGTTGCACAATCAACATCCCGATTGTTGAACTTAATGCATGTTTGCGCAATAGGCCAAATTATAAGACGGCGTCACAGTTGTGCGATTACAGCATGTGTAATTGGAAAAATGACGCACACATAGGATGAAGATACAGACATCCGCAGTTTGAACACCGACAACGAAATCGTTGGACACACTGGTCAGTTAGTATCTTGATGGCACAAAGTGATGACAAGTCCACCTTCCACTGCACTAATTAAGTCTGTGTGACAAGTACACACACAAGTACACACACATGTACACACACACATGTACACACACACACAATTACACACACACATGTACACACATGTACGCACACATGTACACACACACAAGTACACACACATGTACACACACAAGTACACACACACATGTACACACATGTACACACACACACAAGTCCACACACATGTACACACACATGTACACACACACACATGTACACACACATGTACACACATACAAGTACACACACATGTACACACACACACATGTACACACACACAAGTACACACACATGTACGCACACATGTACGCACACATGTACACACACATGTACACACACAAGTACACACACATGTACACACACACAAGTACACACACACATGTACACACATGTACACACACACAAGTACACACACACATGTACACACACATGTACACACACAAGTACACACACATGTACACACACAATTACACACACACAAGTACACACACACATGTACACACACACATGTACACACACAATTACACACACACAAAGTACACACAAGTACACACACAATTACACACACAATTACACACACACAAGTACACACATGTACACATACACACACACATGTCCACACACACACACAAGTATGCACACACATTCATGTACTTTTTAGACATAAACATTATTAACGTCATGCTGTTGACACTGTTACACTTGCTGTAAAAAATGGGCAGGGGCCGAGGGAGGATGGAGGAGGGGGTAACTGAACTTTAACTTTCGATCTTTCTAATTAATGACAGGTGTGTGTGTGTGTGTTGTGTGCGTGTGTTGTGAGTGAGTCTGTGTGTGTTGAGCCTTTATTAAAATTTCAACATCAGAAAACACACGGTGTTTTTCTTTTATGTTTCATTGAAAAAGGTAGGACAGTGGGTATTGGTGTAACATGAGATATGTGATGGAATTTTAAAAAAACGTTATTCTAATTACTGTAGACTTTGTTTACCATATCAATAGAATATTAAAAGTAACACGATTGATTCTCTCTAGTACATTTATAATACCTGAGATCAAAACAACATTTTAGTTCATAAAGTTGGGAGTCAAGACTAGAGTTCCCTATCAGATGTGCAAGTGTACGTGCGCAAACTTCTCGCGCGCACACATTACAAGAGAGCGCGCCAATGTTTCGTTGGGTTGGCCTGCATATGTTACGCACACATAATACAATTTCCTTGTGTCAGACACTGCATATTAAATGATTGGACAATATCTGGACTAACTCAACATTACTCAAGATAATACAAAAAAAAATCTTAAGAGTAAAATTGTGTCTGAGTTTCTTTTTGACATTTCGGCGGCTTTTGTTGACAAAAAAATCTGGCAACATTGCAATTGTTTTCTCGTTCAACCTCACCCCCCACACACACACACACAACCCCAGACCTCCTCCATTGAATGAAAGTTGTCTCCAGAATAATAAAACAAAATCCTGATGTCAGCTCCAGAATTAGAGGATATTTTAAAGGGTCATCGCTCTCCTGGCCATGACATCAGCAGCAGAAGTGAGGAGTGTATGTAAAATAATCTGAGCGCCAGGTGCAAAGTGTTCAAGAAAACGCGCGTCCACGTAGAAAAGGTAAACAGTGCTTATTTGAAGAAAGAAAAACATTATGTAAGAATAGAAGTTTTCTTTAATGGACTCGCTTTTTATATGCATTACAGTACAAACACACACGTACACATACACACACGCGTTCGATTTATTAGTGAAACAGTTATAATCACGTGAGTATATAAAGGACATTACAAAGGTCAGCCTAACCCTAACGCTAGCCGGTCAGCCTAACCCTAACGCTAGCCACGACCTATTGGTGCGATGAGAATAATGTTGTTTTCTTTAAACTTCTTATGTAATTTGACAGCTTTCATTTTATTGGTCCATTAAGTTGATGCCAAGTGTCAAGTTTTTACGTCTGTGTGTGCGTGTGTGTGTGCGTGTTTTAAGTGGAAAGATTATCAAAACAAATCATTAAATTACAAATAAAAAAAACATTTAAAATGCTTCAGGTGCGAAATATGTCATTTTTTAATACTGATTTTAGCTTTCAGTACAACTAGGCCTAAATGCACATGCACAGAGCACAGTGGCTAACGGGGAGGTGCATGGTATATGCACAGAGTACAGTGGCTATAGGGGAGGTGTATGGTATATGCACAGAGTACAGTGGTTAACGGGGAAGTTCATGGTATATGCACAGAGTACAGTGGCTAACGGGGAGGTGTATGGTATATGCACAGAGTACAGTGGCTAAAGGGGAAGTGCATGGTATATGCACAGGGTACAGTGGCTAAAGGGGAGGTGTATGGTATATGCACAGAGTATAGTGGCTAACGGGGAGGTGTATGGTATATGCACAGAGTACAGTGGCTGAAGGGGAGGTGTATGGTATATGCACAGAGTACAGTGGCTAACGGGGAGATGCATGGTATATGCATAGAGTACAGTGGCTAACGGGGAGGTGTATGGTATATGCACTGAGTACAGTGGCTGAAGGGGAAGTGCATGGTATATGCACAGGATACAGTGGCTAAAGGGGAGGTGTATGATATATGCACAGAGTACAGTGGCTAACGGGGAAGTGCATGGTATATGCACAGAGTACAGTGGCTAACGGGGAGATGCATGGTATATGCACAGAGTACAGTGGCTAACGGGGAAGTGTATGGTATATGCACAGAGTACAGTGGCTAAATGGGAGACGGATGGTCCAGCGGTGTTCAATTCTTGGTAATAAGCCTCCCTCTCCCAGCTTTACGAAGGTACCTGACATAAGTAAAGGCCGATGGGCGTTGTGCCAGCAAAACAGACCCTTTACTAATCCTGGCTAACACTTTGGGTGGATGGGGGGGTCTCAGAAAAATGGGGCCCTCCTGTGTTTGTATGCAGGTATGCTTGACCGATAACGGTACGAATGGTAAGGGCAGAGAATCGGTGATCAACTGGTGATCGAATGCGATCGAGGAACACGTGCATGTTTGCGTGAGTAGTGAACTAGTGGACATGTGTACAAGAGAGTTATGGTAGAACCTTGATTAAGGGACACGTTTGGAGTTATTTATTAAATTATTATTATTGCTTTCTAATGTGGTGATTGTGTTGGAGTTATCAATGTGGATTTCATGCATTACCACATCTTTCTTGAGCAGTATAAACTGAGTATAACACCTAAAACAATACCCCTTCCACACACTAATACACCAGGTAGGTTAACCATGGAAATCCCCACGAACCCCTTTATGTCGACGCCACAGCAAGTACCGCCCCAATAAACTCATCATTGGGATCGCCATAACGCCCCAAACCGGGGGGGGGGGGCGGGGTGCACGAGTATATGGCGCCTCTGTGGACACATAATAAACATAAATAAAGACAAAGACTTACACTTATGCACCCAACAGAAGCTCAAATCCTACTCCAGATGTTCATAGGTCATGTGTTCTATCCACTTGCATCAGCTAGGTAGCACTCGCTTCGCTTCCCATTCACAAGGGCCAAACCGGCAAATCCAACAAAATGAACACACACGATCACACACACACACACGAAAAAATGAAAGCCAAACGAGGTAATCAATTTAATTTTTGGTTGCTGTCGTGCCTCTAATCCATATGGAATCAAACGTTGAGGCAAATTGCAAAGTGTCTTCTTCCAAAATAAAATTCAAAACACACTGGAATATGTTTCCTTTGCTTCAATCAGCATGGAGTCTCAACACAGGGGAGATAATCAATATCATAAACAATCAAATGGGTTATCTGTGGGGAGAAAAACAAAAACAAGGTTATCGGATATTCAATTAACACCATAGTCAGTCAGTCTCTCTCTCTCTCTCTCTCTCTCTCTCTCTCTCTCTCTCTCTCTCTCTCCCCCCCCCCCCAACGTTTTGAAAAAATGTCTTATAAGAGGGGGGCATTTGCTCCCCCCCCTTACATTTAAAAAAAATGTCATAAAGTTGTTATTTGCCCCCCCCCCGAAAAATTCCTAGCGACGCCCATGTATGGATAATCAATTTTCAATACTTAAATACATACAAATACAGTCCATAAGTTTATGTACCTAAATCTCATTATCATTTAAAACTGTGATCATTATTTAAAAATAACACCAGGCCTAAATGTTAACTCATAATTTAAATACGAAACAAAATATATAATATAATATGTTTATGTTTTATATTTAGCATCACAACATAACATCATGGACATGAAATTTTATCTTTTTTTTTTTCTTCTTCGCAAACTAAGATGTCAATTGCGTGAAATTTATTTAGTGTGAAAGCACAGCGAAAGTGACCTAGATTCTGTAGTTATGATGAATTGCGACAAAATAAGAGATAAATACATATTTTTACTTACATTTATTTATTAATAAATAAATGGCGAGAATGTCACCTAAATTTAGAAACAGTTTAAGATTTTTTAAAAAATGAAGAAAAATAAAGACGCCGCATCTAACGGAATGTTGCTACTCCTTTCAAAAAACGTGTGAAAAACAAAATACCGTCTGCACACTTAATTATTAGAACAAAAAACATACAACACACAAGTCTACCTCAAATGAAAGAAAATGAGAAAAAAAGTATCCAATCCATGAAATAAACATCCATCAAATGAAATAAAAGAATTACATTTCACCGAATGACTACACAGTAGTAAAATACAGATGATCAAATGATTAAAAAAAAACACACACACCACATTAAAAAAAAACAACACTACTATGTTGGTGGATCACCTGTTCCCATTGGCTTGCCGGAAGCCGGCCGTGAATCTAGGTCATGACGCATGCGATATTTAATACGAGAGGGGCGGGGAAGGAGAGGTGTGAAAAGCGAACGATAGTACACTGCATTGTGCACACATGGCTAATTTATTTTTTGGAAACAATAAGATCACCGATAATTATCAATGACTTAATTTTAATTTAAGATGAAATTTCGCTGGTTTTCTTTAAGGGTCAAGGGTCGACTCTTAATTTAAAAGTAACTGATAGTAAAAAAGATTACTAAAAGCAATAAATAATAATAAGCCTTGTTGTAATTGCGATTAATATTTTTTGTTACAATCATTGGGTTGTATACTTATTCAGTTATTGGAGACAGATACATACAGGAATTCCTCCTTTGATGAGATGTTTATCTTTTGACAGTTGACAGATACGTGGGGGGGGGGGGGGTAGCGGGTTGGAGTCGGGAAAGGGGGGGAGGGGGTTAAACTGAGCAGACAATGCAAGGTGAAAGGTTAAAGTTCACCTGTGTCAACAAGCCGATGCAAACAAGGACAGTGTGTTGCAGCCACAACGTATTGCTAGATCTCTGGGCCCTTTAAGGACAGTGTGTTGCAGCCACAATGTATTGCTAGATCTCTGGGCCCTTTTAGGACAGTATTTTGCAGCTACAATGTAATGCTAGATCTCTGGGCCCTTTTAGGACAGTGTGTTGCAGCCACAATGAATTGCTAGATCTCTGGGCCCTTTTAGGACAGTGTGTTACAGCCACAATGTATTGCTAGATCTCTGGGCCCTTTTAGAACAGTGTGTTGCAGCCACAATGTATTGTTATATCTCTGGGCCCTTTTAGGACAGTGTGTTGCAGCCACAATGTATTGCTAGATCTCTGGGCCCTTTTAGGACAGTGTGTTGCAGCCACAATGTATTGCTAGATCTCTGGGCCCATTTAGGACAGTGTGTTGCAGCCACAATGTATTGCAAGATCCCGGGGCCCTTTTAGAGATTTTAGGGCCGTATGCACAAATATCCATTGGGACATTAATGTGTCATTTTTAATAGAAGCTACCAGGTTTTCTTTACTGCTGCTCGTCGAAGGCTTATATGGGACAGCAAGACCCCGATATTATGTTATTGCTTTACAGTAATGGCACACAAACATACATACATGCACTGACAAATTTGAGATTAGTTAAACACAATACATCAAGCACGTGATGTCTGTGACCCGGTTTAGCTGTTACGTCATAGTCAGATTTGGCAGCTTCTCTGCCAATCAATAGCTGCGTTCCACTGGTTAAGTTACTAATACATCCAACACCCGGGGTGGGCAAATATTCTGAAGCGCGGGCCACACTGGGTTCGACAGAAGGGCCACCCCCCAAACAAGAGCAGATGAACACAGGCGGAAGAGAGCGGGTAGTAGATGGTCCGTGTCAGTCCTGCACTCAGCTAGTGACCAAAGCAGAACGTGTTAACTCAAAAGTAGAACAATGCCATCAGAACATAGAACAAGATGGTTACAACATATAATAAACTCAACACAGCATAGAAAAAAAATAGTATTTCACCAACAGCAAAAAAAAAAAAGTCATTTCAACAAAGAACAAGCAACATAGAACAATGTCATTTCAACAAAGAACAATGTCATTTCAACATAGAACAATGTCACTTCAACAAAGAACAATTGCATTTCAACAAAGAACAATGTCATTTCAACAAAGAACAATGTCACAGTGTCATTTCAACATAGCAGAATGACTATTCAACATAGAACAACCCCCGTTTCCTCTTAGAACACTTTCATTATAATCTTCATCACGTGACTCCTCCCCTACCCCTGTCCTAAATAAAAGACAAGGAATTAACCGACTTTTATGTTTGACCTTTACTTTCTTGTTGTTTAAGAAAAGAACAGCAAGACGTGGACACGGCAGACGTTGACCTAATTTCAGAGAACAAGTAACTGAACTACACCAGTGGATCTGAGTTGTTTCAGGAAAGGGGGGGGGTGTCTTCTGTAATACGTTTTATCTCCCCACCCCCAAGCTAACCGGCACGCCTGTCTACTTAATTCAAGGAAATCACAAAATGATAATATCTACGTTAATATCAAGTGCTCATGATTTGTGTCATTTAAATAATGCGAGAATTGCGTCATTTAAATAATGAGAGAATTGTGTCATTTAAATAATGAGAGAATTGTGTCATTTAAATAATGCGAGAATTGCACCTCCGCAGGTAGCTAGCTAGCTCTTGTTGCCTTCCCCCCTCCCCCGAATCCAACATCTCCATCAGCTTTGGATCACTGTGATATCACGTACACAACATCACTTGTTTAGTTGTCGTATAATAGATTAATATATCCGAAGGAACCCCTAAGAACAAAGGTGGTTGGGGGGGGGGGGAGGGGGGGGAACCCTAACGTCTTGGATTTACACACACCCCCACACACCCCTGCTAAGGGGCAACAAAACGATTTGTTCATTAAGACAGTAAATTAGCAGAATACACTACACCCCTTCTGAAAAAGACCAAAGTACAGTACCCGATTGATAATTGATTAGTTGCAGTAACATTAATAAACAAAACAAAAAATTGCCACTGAGTGCAGTAGAACTTGTTTTGTTTTTCTCTTCTGTATGCATGTAACAATAGAACCAGGCCAATGTACCACAACAATCCAGTATTTTACAGCAGAATATTTTGTTGAATCAACGATTTGAAATCAAAAATTAAACCAATAACCACGGACACGACTTTATTGCTCACCATAGATTGACCCAGTTTCTGTTGACGAAATTTACTTCTCGCACTGACCCCGGTCGATTCGGTTTATGCCGACAGCTACTATCCCGCGACCGGGAATACTGCCGAAAATCACTACTACATGCGAGATTTAATTCATCAGGACTTTCCCTCCGTAATACAAAGAATAAAGTCATTTCTCGATGTTTTGTTAAAAGCCTTATTTATTAATATAACGGGTTTCTATGAAGAATACAAGCCTTTGTCTGCCTTGCATGTGTGTTGTTATTTTTTCTCTTCTCTAATCTAGCTAAGAAATGGAGCAAAAGATATGTCTATTGATTTAACTCTTTCCCGTGAGTTACAATCTCCATACACAAAAAAAAAGAAGACGAGGAAAAGCAAACGACATCTCGCGCATTAATACAAATTAAAATATTTGTAAAAAAAAGAAGCACGTATGTCGTCTGCCCGTTTACCAAAAAATGTTATCATTTACCTAAACAAATAATTAACAGAGGAATGTCTGTTTTTATGGTCCCGGTAATACTGAACTGAAGTAACTCGTGTGTTCCTGTTCATTTTAGGTGGGAGAGAAAAAGAGTTCCCGTTTCCCAGCTACGATACGCAAGAGCGGCCAACTATTTTCTAGAAGAATTATCCATAAAATATATGAAATATATCAAGATTATACTTAATATATACAAATAATCAACTTTTATATTTAAATGAGAAAATAAAATAGTCCTAATCTATTATTTGATACCATTTTATTATATCTGGATTTATCCAAAAATAACTAGGTCTGTATAGAGACAAAAACAACAACACAGATTGGCATCCTTGACAATAAGCCCGGTGTAACAACGGAAAATATTACAACAAAACAATTACCCAACTGACGAATTAGGAAATTTTATAAATAAAAAAAATATTTAATGAAAATCGGAAAAAAGGAGGGTGGGGGCAGCTGTGGTGGTATTAAAGAAAGGTCATGCTGACATTTCCTAATTACCTCCACTTCTGACAACGTCTTGGTTACTCGGGGAATGAAGATGGCTTACCTGGACAGGCTCAGTTTGACGTGAGCATCCCGTCAGTTGCTTGTTCCTAATAAACAAGTGGGAAGGGGAGGAAGTGCAACATCGCCGCGATGGACAGCTGGCTGGGTGGACCAGAGGGGAAAGGGGGAAAGGGGGGGGCGCTGTGATGCTAAAAATATTTTAAGACACAAGTGGAAGCTTAAAAAACTTGATGAACAGCAGACGACATGAAAACCATTTTGAAATCCAGAAGGGCGTCCAATTTGTAAGGGGAAAAAAAATAACCCCCCCTCCTCTGGAAACTAATTATTAGATTATGGGTGAGCGTGTTTTGTTTTTGTTGTTGAGAAAATGAATGTACGTGCGTGTGTGCGTGCTTATACTTCTGTTTTTTTTTTTTTCAGTAGTTGTGTTTTTTCTAAGTCTATGTTTATTTGTATGCGTAAGTGTTTGTTTTTTTAAGCATCCTGTTTGTTTGTTATTTCGTTTGTTTGTCAGTTGGTTGGGTTTTTTTTTTGCTGGAGAAATACTGGGAGGGGGGGGAGATTGGAAGGGGAGGTTGGCGTGTCCAATCATTTCTAGCTGTCGTCACTGATCAGTGTGTTGTGTGTGTTCGAGGAGTTTTTCTCCTACATGCGCATTGACCTGCTACACACTGACAGACTTATTAAATGAAACTCACACACACGAAGCAGTGATGTGTTACGCGCAGACGTGAGTCGTCAGCATGCAGCCATCACATCAAAAGTCCACGGGCAGGGCCGTCTTTACAGTGACATGGGACTCCCTGTGATGGAGGCCACAGCCAATCAAAAGGAATACATTACAAACCGTTTATAAGCAAAAGTCGACTAGGGTCTTGGCATTACAAATGCTAGCGAAGTACATTAACGAAATATCACATGATTTGTATTCTCTCATGCCATTTCTTATTTATCTACTTCAATATTACAAATAATTACATTTTTTTTTACATTTACTTCACAGTCTCGCTACGTTGCTAAGTTGACTCTGATATATTACAGAATAATTTCATGACAACATGCCAAAAAAAAAACGAGTTTTTTTTTTCAGATCGGCTTCCTTCCGTTAGTATCGATCCAAATGTCAGTAGTCGATACTGTACAGATAAGCGTATGTTTTTCTTTTTTTGCTTTTGATGACAACACAAAGGGGAGATTGAAGGGAGGGGGGGGGTTGGGGAGATCGGGAGAGAGACTTTTATTATGGTTAAAAATTGACAATGTGGGCAGATAAGAGTGATTAAGCCAAAGAAAAAAAAAATTTAAGAAAAAAAAAAATTAAAATGAGCACACGGCATAGTCATGTGGGTGAGATGGGTTGAGGCGATGTATCGAAAATGAGTTATTAGGTCAGAACTGTATAAGTTTGGACATAAATTTCCTTTTCGTATATCTCGATAATATATTGTATTTAAATTTCAGCTATGAACGATGTATAGGGATTAACCGGTTTATCGAATTATACAGGAGCGATCTGGGGGGGGGGGGGGAGTCCAGTATTTATTAAGTGGAGGGTCTACCTGCCATTACACCAGCGGTGCTCAACCGGCGGTACGCGTACCCCAAGGGGTACGGGGGAAAGTTGTGCAGGGGAACGCAGTACATACATATATAGTTTTCATTTAAACCGACCAAATGTTTGCAGACGGTTGCCAATTTGCTTTGCTGTGGGCTCCAGCCACACATAAAATAAAAGGGTTGAGAAACACTGCCTTACACTATGGTTGTTTAGAACAAAGAAAGGAAAAAGTACGAACTAAACTATCTACAAAACGTTATCAAAACTATGATGGGAGAACTTACCGAAACAAAATTTGCACAACTCAAAAACAAAGTCTATGGCCATAATTAAAGTGACAACTTTCATGAAATGGTCTTTACGATCCATTGGAATAATACAAGTATTAATACTTTCACATCCATTGGAATAATACAAGTATTAATACTTTCACATCCATTGGAAGAATACATGTATTAACACTTTCACTTCCATTGGAATAATACATGTATTAACACTTTCACATCCATTGGAATAATACATGTATTAACACTTTCACATCCATTGGAATAATACATGTATTAACACTTTCACATCCATTGGAATAATACATGTATTAACACTTTCACATCCATTGGAATAATACATGTATTAACACTTTCACATCCATTGGAATAATACATGTATTAATACTTTCACATCCATTGGAATAATACAAGTATTAATACTTTCACATCCATTGGAATAATACAAGTATTAATACTTTCACATCCATTGGAATAATACAAGTATTAATACTTTCACATCCATTGGAATAATACAAGTATTAATACTTTCACATCCATTGGAAGAATACATGTATTAACACTTTCACTTCCATTGGAATAATACATGTATTAACACTTTCACATCCATTGGAATAATACATGTATTAACACTTTCACATCCATTGGAATAATACATGTATTAACACTTTCACATCCATTGGAATAATACATGTATTAACACTTTCACATCCATTGGAATAATACATGTATTAACACTTTCACATCCATGGGGAATAATACATGTATTAACACTTTCACATCCATTGGAATAATACAAGTATTAATACTTTCACATCCATTGGAATAATACAAGTATTAATACTTTCACATCCATTGGAATAATACAAGTATTAATACTTTCACATCCATTGGAAGAATACATGTATTAACACTTTCACTTCCATTGGAATAATACATGTATTAACACTTTCACATCCATTGGAATAATACAAGTATTAATACTTTCACATCCATCGGAATGATACATGTATTAATACTTTCAGAATACATGTAACATGACGTAATAGTATGACATACACAAATTTGAGGGTCGTAAGGGGTTATGCTAAATTCTAATTGTTTGTATTCTTATTTAATCCTTTTAAGCACACCGGTGTGCCCGGGAGTAGAAGGGGGGGGGGGCGGGGCTTTAATGTCGTTAGACAGCCACAACGGCCAGCTCAGTGAAGCCAATGTTGTATGAACGTTGATTCTCCATATCCACCCCCCCCCCCCTCACTACAGAGCTGACTCGTGAAACACAATAACGGCAAATGACCACACATGGGGGTCAAACCGAACGTCTTGGACTTTTGAAGCCACCCGCCATCCCCCGACTCTACCATAATATACCCTCCCACACACACACACACACACACTCAGGCCACCAGTCAGCAGGTGGCGATTTATCCCACAAGTGGCAACACGAAACTATCCAGTAAAATGACCAGGAGCGAAAGTGACGCCCGGGGCGAGCTATTAAAATGCCGCCCTATATTTTTTTGAAAAGCGAAACCAAATGTCACAATCGCACGTCACTGAATTACTCAATTGGAAGCATAAAAATTAAACTGGGTAAAAAAACAAGATATGGGTTAATTTGCTCCGATAAAATAATTAATGTCGTTTCTGGGGGGAAAAGGCTGAGATAAAAATAAAAAATTGGAAGCCCCCCCCCCCTCCAATCTTAGCCGCCGTCTTTGGCGAGGTGCGAAAAACAGATATCACAACAAAAATAGTGGCAGACGTTAAAAGCAGTTCCGGAAGTAAAAAGAGAAGATATTAACAGAAGTACTTACAACAATGGTGTAGCACTGTCAAGTCAAACTAGCATGGACAGCTAAATCCAGTACTGCCCTCATAGAAAACACATGGAAATAATCAATCAATAATATGAATGTATCCACTAATGAGACAAAAAAATGGGCACACATGTAATTTTTTAAAATAAATATAGTTATCAATACAACACAGTGTGACAACTGGTCTCTGTCTCACAAACGTTTATGAAATGTCACAGTACAAATATACCACCAACGAGAAACACACAGCACAATGACGGAGTCTGTGAACATACCGGCCAGTTGCAATACCAGCCCACTCCCTCGTTTTCCTTGCGTCCGAACCCTACCCCCACCCTTGGCTCGTTTGGGAATGCCCGTTCTAGCAGACCGCTACTACCACATCTTGCCCGCCACCTTGCTCTCATTTTTTTTTAAATCTTGTTCCCTACCTCTCTCTCCCTCTCTCTTTCTCTTTTCTCATCTCGTGGAGCTGATCCCGCAGCCTGCCGGGGATGTGAGAAGGGGGGGGTGGGGGCGAGATAGAAGGGAGTGTTGAAATCTTTGAGTGAGTTCTGGGAGAGTGAAAAATTGAATTAAAAAAAAAATGCTAGAGAGAGAGAGGGACGTGGGGGAGGGGGGATGGATAGACAGACTTGAATTCTGAGAACGAGAGAAAAATAAAATAAAAAGAACGGGAAGGGAGAGGTGAAACTGGGTCAAAATCTGGTTCGGCTAGGCGCCAAATTCTTTCCCATGATAACAATGGAAAATCTGAGCCAAGTTTGTTGCCTGCTGATGACATCTGGGGAGAGAAGTGGGTGGGGGGTGGGAGGGGGGCATCATATGAATTCTGTTTGTATTTGATTCAGACATCACTTGTTGATGTAGTGTACTTGTATACTGGGGGGTGGGGGGGAGGGGCGGGAAAGGAGAGGTAAGGGAGCATACTCGTCTATCATGATGTCTGTCACAATGACTGTCAATGTTTGGGGAAGGGGGGGGGGTATATAAGTAGTCGCAGGTGCCAGAAAATAAAGCATGTGTAGGGGGGGGGATACTCATATACCGCTATACACTGCTAAACTGCTATATACTACTTACTATACACTAATACCGCTTTATGCTGATATACCTGCTATACCTGTTATAAAATGCTACACCGCTATATTCTGCTATACACTGCTATATGTGGCTATACACCGCGATACGCTATATTCTGATATATATATATATATATATATATATATATATATATATACTGATATACACTGTTATACCGCTATCCGCTCTATACCGCTATATATTGCTTTATACAGTATATCACAAGGATGCCCTAATGCCACTCTTCATTGTATCTTGTTGAACTAATTATCTATCTAATATTATGTAACATATATTTCATGCTGTCCTTTCTCAATGTCTTGTTGAACTAATTATCTATCTAATATTTTGTAACATATATTTCATGCTGTCCTTTAACAATGTTTTAATCCTACCTCCTATCATAAAATGTACTACATAAAAATTTCAAGGCTTGGTTTACATTAAGGTCTATCTAGATCTTACACACTTTAGTTTCACAAAGAGAATAGTTTTCAAATTCTCTTCTCAAAAACGGCTTTCATATTGGAAGCTTTTTGTAAACAATTTGAGGAAAAAGATTTTCCACGACTTAAAACAAATATGAACACCGTAGAAGAAATTTTGTAAGAATATAGGATTTAAAACAAATTGAATTGTAACTAATTGTAAGCAGTTTCAAACACAGATTTGAAAAGTTTTAACTGTGCCTGGAAAAAGGTGGCAAAATAATTGGAAGTTTAGATATGTTACCGGCAAAGTGTGAAATGCCGGCATTCTATAGAATGCCTAGGCAATGTATAGAGTGCCTGGTGGTTTTAGGTAAAGTATAAAATTTTTAAATTGTGCTTACTTTTCCTAGGCATTCTATACAATGCCTAGGCATTGTATAGAATGACTAGTGTCGTTTTGGCAAAGTATGAAATTTTTAAATTGTGCATACATTTCCTAGGCATTATATGCAATGCTAGAAAGGCGGCATTAATACCCTTTGTCCGATCAAATAGTGTTTATCTCAACACTACAGGGACTTTTTAATATTTGTTCTCTCTTTTTTTAACGTCATGATTACTTGTTGTTGCTGTTGTTGCTGCCGCTGTTGTTGTTGCTGTTGTTGTTGCTGTTAATGTTGTTATTGCAGCTGCTGTTTTTGTTGTTGATGCTGTTGTTGCTGCTGCTGCTGTTGTTATTGCTGTTGTAGCTGCTGTTAATGTTGCTATTGCTGCTGTTGTTGTTGCTGTTATTGATGATGTTGCTGCTATTGTTGTTGTTGCTGTTGTTGTTGTAGCTGTTGTTGTTGATAATGTTGCTGCTATTGCTGTTGTTGTTGTTGATGATGTTGCTGCTATTGTTTTTGTTGCTGTTGCTGTTGCTGCTATTGTTGTTGTTGCTGTTGTTGTTGTTGCTGTTGTTGATGATGTTGCTGCTATTGTTGTTGTTGCTGTTGTTGTTCTTGTTGATGATGTTGCTGCTATTGTTGTTGTTGTTGCTTTTGTTGATGTTGCTGCTATTGTTGTTGTTGATGATGTTGCATTACTCCTACTTCTGATATAATTTCTTATCTTTCAACGTCGAAGGGGATTTTCTGTCTGTATATCTACTCTAGTTCCTAACAAGGCCAGTTACATACTTTTCCGAACGGGAACTCGGCATTCTATAGAATGCCTAGGCAATGTTTGAAATAGCAATTTATTTCATACTTTGCCTGAGAGAGAGAGAGAGAGAGAGAGAGAGAGAGAGAGAGATGAAAGATGATCAGGAATTGGGAATTCCCCATAAATATTGTCCTTAAAACTTCTTGTCGTTTCGGGAAATGTCAATGGCATCTAGCGGGCGATAACAGGCGAATCGGGAGAAAATCACTTTGAATACCCTGTTGCACTCATCATAATGATGGATGACCGCCACACCTTGATGGCCTTTTGAAACCAAAGATTCCATAAGGAAAACAAAAATACTCATAATTTTTTTTTACTAGAATTGATGAATTTGTACAGTTTGAGCCCCCCCCCCTCCCCCCAATCTTTATTCAATGCCCCCTACCCCAAACCACGGGCCTCCTTTTCTTTCAGATTTAGAATTCAGTTCTCAGTGACCTGTCCACTCTGCAAGATATTTGTCATGCCAGTGCTTGTGGACATCCCCCCCTCTCATTCGCCACCCCCCTTCCCACTCATCTCCTGACATTAGTGGGGTTTTTTTTCCCTTCCTCCAGCAATATTTCAGGCAATTATCGCCATCACTGCCAGATGGTCCCACGTCACGGGGGGGGGTAAAATTTGTCACTTGACAATTGAGCGCTGTCACTGGCATAGTCTGTTGTTGTAGTTGTTATTATGTGTTAACTCATCCCTTTCCCCCGGAGCCGTTAATGACAGACAGGATCTCGTTAATCAACATTGTGTTGTCTTGTTTTTTTTTTGTTCAATAATGAACTATTTAAAATATGATTACTTGCTGTTACAGTTGTTATTGTATATTTGTTAGGCCCCCTAGGCACAGACTTCCGAACATGTTTTGGGGGGGCTATGCAAAAGTACCTACCTGAGCCCTGTTAACATCAGATGTAACAGGAATTCAAATCCGAAAGGGCCCTTCGATTATTTTTGCCTGTCCGTATTCTGCTTGATTTGCCCCCCACACCTTCGGGCTATAACCAGGGCAGCAAGTTAAAAGGTAAACGCAAAATTGGAGACTGCTAACAGACCAAATAGTGTATCCTACACATGAGATGTCATAGTATAGTATATCCTACACATGAGAGATGTCACAGCATAGTGCTTCCTAAGCAGGAGATGTCAAAGCATAGTACAAAAAAAAAACTTACTAAAAGTTTTTTAAAAAGTGATATTTTAATGTGCCTGTGTTAGTCATGGATGGGGCGCGGTAGTAAGGCGTCATTCTGACATGTAAATATGTGCTGGGTAGAAATATTTAATCTAAACCGGGCTAATTCATTATTTTTTAGTTGGGCTTGTCGCAGACTTTGATTATACCAGTATTTGATTGTCACAAAAAGACAGTTCCAATTTAATAATCTTAATCTGAGCAATATTTTCTAAATGACTTTTGATAATGACGTCATGGAGGAAGAATCACGTGGCAGCCCGACTTCCTGGCGACGCCGGGTATTTCAAGTATAAAAATCAATATGCGGTGTAAACAAATGCAAGCGTGTGTATGTGCCCTTATTTTAAAAATGTGCATAATTAATGAATATAAATTAAAATATTAAAATTTGTTTTACCCTACATAGACCACCTCCATATTTAAAGCTATCAATCAGATAAACGTGGCTTATTTTTTACTCAATTTTCCTTGTTCCTTTTTTTCGAAAGTTCATTTAAAAGCCATTAAAAACTTGAATATTTTTCTAGGGACCCGCCGACTAGTGACAGTGATAGTAAAAGTTCATCCCCATCTCTCACACACACATACTCACACACATAAACACTCACCAAACACACATTCAAATGGTCCCTGAGAATTACCTACCGCTGTTCTTTTGCCGAGTGAAATTTTTATGGGAAAAACCGAAATACCCCCCCCACACACTAGTTACCAATTCCTCATATTCTACCGATGGCCTTTATTGGACAGTAAGGTAATTTAAGCGGATAATTGATGGGTAAAGGTATGCTGTCGAGCTCGCGCACGCGCGTATGTGTGTGTGTGAAATGGTCGTGTGTCTTTGTGTGTTTGTATGTATGTATTTACGTAACAGCGGAAGTGCGAAGCTCAAGTAAATAATTCAGGGCACAGATAACCAAAATAATATAACACAAAGAGATGTTTCGCCTGGAATAACAAATATAACACGAATAGATGTTTCGCTCAGATAACAAAAATAACACGAAGAGATGTTTTGGCTTAGGATAACAAATATAACACAAAGAGATGTTTGGCTTAGATAACGAAATATAACACAGAGATGGGATTGGGCTTCAGATAACAAAAATAACATGAAAGTGTTTCGCTCAGATAACAAATATAACATAAGGAGATGTTCGCTCAGATAACAAATACAACACGAAGATGTTCGCCAATAACAAATATAACACGAAGAGATGTTTCGCTCAGATGACGGTTTGGTGGATCGATTTACGTCAATAGTTTCTGTTTCCCCAACCAGGTCGTATTTATTGTTGAACTGTAAAGCAAAACTTGTGTAGTAAAGGTATTTCTTCTTCTTTTTTATTCTGTACCCAGTAAATTTAAATCGTCTGATAGAAAACACTAAAAAAAAACACTTATATTAAAGTTACACCAATAAATGAAATGAAAGGTAGCAACGAAATCAATCAGACTTTGCGCGCTTTATACAGCGAAATTCAACCAAAAATAATCAGTGACTATGAGTCTAAGATACAGCAAAATCAATCAGTGACTATGAGTCTAAGATACAAAGAAATCAATCAGCGACTCAGTGAGTCTGGGGATTCAAAGAAATCAATCAGAGAGACTATGAGTCTGGGACTCAAAGAAATCAATCGGGACTATGAGTCTGGGATTCAAAGAAATCAATCCAGAGGCTATGAGTCTGGGATTCAAAGAAATCAAACAGAGACTCAATGAGTCTGATATTCAAAAGAAATCAATCAGTGACCTATGAGTCTGGGAGTACAAAAGAAATCAATCAGGTGACTATGAGTCTGGGATACAAAAAGAAAATCAATCAGTGACTATGAGTCCACTTGTATACTTGTTTGAATCCCCGCCCCTAGCGCAACTCCTGCTGGAGTGGCAGGACCATCACCACGTGACCAACTGCAAGAACCGTGTAGGGTCCACTTGAGCCTAATGCCGGGCTCTTGAAAATACGCAACAAACCAAACAGGTCATTTTTATTTCATGGGAAACACCAATCCAACTTTTCAAACTTTTTTTCATTTCCTAACATAAAAAACAGCTGACATCATTTATAATTTTATTTATATCACAGCCTCACGTGCACACAAAACAGTAAGGGGTGGTGGGGGGCAAAAAGTCCGTAAAGCTGGAAAATGAAACATGAAGCCGCAACTCAGGTCTTTTTTTTTTGTTTTTTAATCATGCCAGCTAGTTCTTGAATGCCGCTGACGCTGGTATTTATGGAACTCATTAAAAACTGGTAGGGGGGGGCCGGTAGTTGTAAGGTCTCGTGGACCTTGGCTCAGAGCTTCTAACCTCCCCCCTGTAACCAACTCCCCCACCGTGGCGTGTTTCATTGTTTATCTGGGTTTTCTTTCCCCTCCTCAATTTCTGAATTCGACGATTGTCTAATTATTTCACGGGATGCTGAGGAGTGGGAATGGAGGGAGAGGAAAGCGAATTAAAATCTAATGACATCTCGTAAATTGATGGTGTCTAGCTTTTTGACATGTGTAACATCAACGCTGACCTATTTATGTGACCTAAGACCTTCACATTTCCATTTCTACCAAGTTTATTGTAGAAAGAGAAAAACAAGCCAATGAACTGATGCGAGTGACAGACAGAAAAGGAAAGAAAAATCGGCTTTATATTAAGAAATGTATGTTTAATGCAACAGTTAATTGACACATTGTCGAAATAAAATTCAATAAAACACCATCTATCTATCTATCTATCTATCTATCTATCTATCTATCTATCTATCTATCTATCTATCTATCTATCTATCTATCTATCTATCTATCTATCTATCTATTCATCTATCTATCTATCTATCTATCTATCTATCTATCTATCTATCTATCTATCTATTCATCTATCTATCTATCTATCTATCTATCTATCTATCCATCCATCCATCTAACTATATATCTATTTATCATCTCTCCATCTATCTAAATATATATATATATATATATATATATATATATATATATATATATATATATATATATATATATCATTCTAATATGACTATCGCTGTCACCTCTTTCAGTCAATCCATAAATCTAATATATATCTAATTAGACGTGTCATAAGCCCAAACTGCGCAGTTCATCCGCGGCACACGTAAGAAAAACGAAAGGTAACAGTTTATACCCAAGCACTACTCGGGCGTTTTTGATTTAACGGGACAATATTACAGAGTCAATGAACTTTTGAAACCTTCAGACACATAGTGAAACATTCGCTAATGTTGCCCAGCAACTTCAGAACGTAATAACCGATGGTCTTGGTTGTCTCAATGATGAGAAAATAAATGTAAACCATTGGTTAGTAATACTGGCATGTCTTAAAACACGTGCCGCGATATTTCTGATTTTATTTATCTTAGAGTTCCGTAGTTTCTTATCATTATTTTCCCTCGAATGTCCAGAAATGACTTAGCTCGAAGACGAATTACATATTGAGTCGTACAGTTCTGTGCCAGTAGTCAAAAAAAAAGGAAAAAGAAAAGTCAGTTTTTGAGCACTACATTCTTATTTTCATTCACTGGGATTTTTCGCCAAAGTGTTTAAAACTGCTAAACGTTTTATTTGTGGGTCGTTGTTTGCTTTTGTACAACTTGTTCCCTTCTTTGGAATTCCCTACACTGACTTACTTGAACTGAATTACTCGAACTGAATTACTTGAACTGAATTATTCTTGAACTGAATTACTGAACTGAAAATTACTTGAACTGAATTACTTGAACCGAAGTACTTAACCTGAATTACTCGAACTGAATTACTTGAACTGAATTGCTCGAAATGAATTACTTGAACTGATATACTTGAACTGAATTACTTAGAACTGATTCAGCCCCGTAGCGTGAAAGTTCTCACAGGAGGGGCAGGCAATTGCGGAGGGGGCCAGGTAATACATTTTAATAAGTAGAACAGGTAAGCAGGTAGACCAGTAAAACGCGGGGGCTCGCCCCCTCCCCACGCACTACGGGCCTGACTGAATTACTTGAACTGAATTACTTGAACTGAATTAATTGAACTGAATTACTTGAACTGAATTGCTTGAACTGGATTACTTGAGCTGAATTACCTGAACTGAATTACTTGAACTGAATTACTTGAACTGAATTACTTGAACTGAATTACTTGAACTGAATTCGCTTGAACTGAATTGCTTGAACTGAATTACTTGAACTGAATTGCTTGAATATTGAATTACTTCGAACTGAATTACTTTTACTGAATTACTTGAACTGAATTACTTTGAATATTGAATTCTTGAACTGAATTACTTAAACTGACTTACCTTGAACTGACTTGCTTGAAAAGAATCAGCTTGAACTGAATTGCTTAACTGAATTGCTTGAACTGAATTACTTGAACTGAATTGCTTGAACTGAATTACTTGAACTGATTGCTTGAACTGAATTACTTGAATATGAATTACTTGAATATTGAATTTCTTGAAAAACGAATTGACATTGCTTGCTCAACTCCTTGTGGAGCAAAAGGGCTCGTAATGACACTCCGGCACCGTATCCTCAACTTTAATGGCATGCTGTACCCTTGCGTTGCCTTTGCCCTTACTCCCTTGGGAGTACAGGTACTACAGTTTGAGAACAGCTGCTCCAGCGAAATTTCCTGTTATAGAAAAGCCTTTTTTGAGTTGGCATTGTAAGTAAGAGTTTACACAAGCGCTCATTTCATAGTCTGGTTCAATCTAGCGTGAACGTTTTAGTTATCGTCACATGCCTCGTGCTGCTTGTCCTAAATAGCAACATACTTATATCTCGTGGGGCGTGGTTTCAAATTTTTTCCTGCCAGTAGCAAGCTTAAAAAAAAATCCAACTTGCAGAAGCATACCATGATCATGGCTGGTTGCCTTAACGTCTCTCTCCTCATTGATAACAAACAAGCTTGAGCACATTTGGGCCAGAAATCTGTGAGCACATCTATAAATCGGTAAGAACATCTATAAATCGTATTGTGAGCACATTTATAAAATTTCTGTGAGCAACATCTGTAAATCTGTGAGCCACATCTATGAATCTGTAAGCACCATCTATGGGTATGTGAGGCACATTTATGAACCTGTGAACACATCTATAAATCTCGTGCGGCATATTGGTTTATAAATCTGTGAGCACATCTTGGTAAATCTGTGTCACATTTATAAATCTGTGAGCACATTTATAAACCTGTGAGCACATTCCCATAAATATGTGAAGGACATCTAGAAATCTGTGAGCACATTTATAAATCTGTGGACACATCTATAGATCTGTGAGCACATCTATAAATCGGCTTGAGCACATTTATAAATCTGTGAGCACATCTATAAATCTAAGAGCACATCTATAAATCTGTGAGCAATCTATAAATCTGAGAGCACACTTATAAATCCGTGGTATCACATTTATAAATCTCGTGAGCACATTTATAAATCTGTGAGCATATTTATAAATCTGTGAGCAACATCTTTAAATCTGTGAGCACATTAAGACAGATCTGTGAGTACATTTATAAATCTGTGAGCACATCTATAAATCTGTGAGCACATTTTATAAATCTGTGGTTACCACTTTTATAAATCTGTAAACAGATTTCTAGATCTGTGAGCACATCTATAGAACCTGTGAGCACATTAATAAATCTGTGAACACATTTATAGGGAAATCTGTGAGCACATTTATAAATCTGTGAGCACATCTATAATTCTGAAAGCACATTTATAAATCTTTGGCACATTTATCAACCTCTGAGCACATTTATAAATATGTGAGCATATTTATAAATCTGTGAGAACACATCTATAAATCTGTGAGCACATCTACTAAATCTGTGAGTATATTTATAAATCTGTGAGCACATCTATATATCTGTGAGCACATTTATAAATCTGTGAGCACATTTATAGATATGTGAGCACATCTATAAACCTGTGCAGGCACATTTATAGATCTGTGAGCACATTTATGAATCTGCGTTTTATTAATATTACTATTTCAATGCATCTTTTTTTTACCCGGAGTTTCCCAAGAATTCAAGAAATCCAGATTTCACTCGGTAAGATTATTGCACGTAAGAATGTTTCGCTGAAATTCTTTCAAAGCATCTACAGAACAATTTCTGACTTACCTTTATAAAGAGTGTCTCGTCTATATTATTACATTTCTGACTTCCCTTTATAAAGAGTGTCTCGTCTATATTAATTTTTTTCTGACTTTCCTTTATAAAAAGAGTGTCTCGTCTATATTATTTCATTTCTGACTTCATTTTTATAAAGAGTGTCTCGTCTATATCATTACATTTCTGACTATATCATTGCATTTTCTATATTATTACACTTCGTATATCATTACATTTTCTATATTATTACATTTTCTATATTATCGTTTTCTTTGTTATTGTATTTTCTGCATGGTAACAAGTTAACAAGCTTCTAATTTTTATTCTGAAACAGTCATGAATGACTTCAATACTTTCCTATCAGCCGAAGTATTTTTTGTTTATAATGACCGGAGTATTTGGGTCAATATATTGATTATAATGACCGGAGTGTTGGGGAGTCAATGTACTCGATTATAATGACCGGAGTGTTGGGGCCAATGTATTGTTTATAATGACCGGAAGTGCTTGAAATGATTTTCTTTTGAATCATTGCTTTGACTAATTATGAACGATTATCTCTACAAAGAGGACATAATTGTTATCTCTCTACCTGCGTCAGCTCACAATAACATACTCGATATCGATATTGACAATTATCATTGATTGGTTTTATTCTGTTGAAGTCAATCAGTTCAAACATTTGTAAGTTAATCGTCGGGGATGAAAAAAACAAACAGCCTCAATAACAATAATTCGACTTAAAACAAATGTTCAATGGCCAGTTCTCGCTGCGGTTCAAAAAATTAAATTTTATGGCGTCTCTCGGTACACCACCCGAAGTTCGAGTAATAACCAGTTGAAGGTCAGGCACACCAGTTGAAGGTCACTGAAATAGCGGAGACCAAAAAGTTTTTTTTTTTACTACAGTGACAGAAATAGCCGCCCGATTATAATGAATGGAGGGGGGGATATTTTGAGAGAATAAGCAACGGAGAAAGTACCCAGGTGTGGACGGAGACATTGGTAAGGACAAAGTCAGTGTCGAACCTAGGACTAGGGACCAGGAGGCTTGAAATTCGACATCATGACATGAGATAATGTAACTTAGTATTTAATGTAAAAATCAATGGGGGGGGGACTTTCGAATTTGAAACCCCCACCTCCATCAGATACACCTCTGGACAAAGTGGTCGAAAATACAAACTGTTCTTACCAAAAAAGCAAGCAATAGGAACTAGTGTTGTTTTAGTCACAAATCATATTTTAGTTTCAGTTTTTATTTCGTTTTTTCTGTAATAATTTCCAGTTTTCGTCTAGTTTTAGTCTTGCTGCTAATTATAGTTGTAGTTTTAGTTCTCGTTGACGAAAATTCAAATTTTCTGTTCACTAAAGTTTAAAAAATCGACAAGAAAAAAAAGCTAATATGAGTTTATAGAATCAGCATAGGAATCAAAAAAGATTGTACATTCAGGACGATTGGGTAACTCTAGCCGAAGCGGGGGTAACTCATGACACAAAAAAGTCAGCACTGGCAAATAGACTGCTCTCGTGTAAAGGAAAAAAGCGTAAAAAAACAGCTACTCAAGTTTTCGTTCTACGTTTTCAGTATTTTTCTTTGTTATGTGTCAGTACGTATTTGTTGTTTCAGTAAATATCTTGTAAATTTGGAAATGTTTATGTTCAATTTTGCAATGCAAATAACTTGGAATGTTATTTTTTCGTTTCTTTATATTGGAAAAAAATTGTTTTCTTCTTAAATCTAATTACAGTGGTTTGTGTATTGTTCGAAATAGACTCATAATTGAAAACATTCCGAAATTAGAGTCATTTAATCGTCTTTCGAAAACTCCGTCAATTAATGCATAGCAGTCTGATATTTTCACTAAACTTCAAAACATAAGCTTACTATTTCATTTGATGAGTTTCTAGCAAATTTTGGTGAAACTACGTGCCGCAGTATTGCACCAAATGAATACTGTTATTGAACGTGCAAGGTGTAGCAGATAATATATAAGCCCCTTAGGGCCCCACTGAATTTCGGCCCTCAGAGGTCCTAACGCTAAAATGGACTTTTGATGTACACCTTAAGGTAGGCCAACACCAATAAAATGATATATACATCAAGGGTCTAGCAATTATGGTTGCTGAGATATAGGCGCTCTTCAATAATATAGCTTATACAGGTAAAAACGGTACTAAGCCCCTTTACGGCCCTGAGAGGTCAGATTGCGAAATGGAAAAAGTCATTTTTGCAGGCCAAGACCTACAAAATGATATATACATCATGGGTCTAGGGACTTATGGTTGTTGAGATCTAGGGTGACGACGGACAGATAGACAGACAAAACGGGACAATAGAGCATTTCTTTTTCGAAAATGTTTAAAAATGTCTGTTAATTCTGGTAGGTCAATACAGAATTGGGGGAGGGGGTAGCGGAGAATAGAGAGCATGCGGCCAGGAAACGACAATTCATTTTTTTTCGTTCCATGTAACCCGTTCAGAGTTGTCCCAGCTTGACAATGCATTTTATTTGGTTAGTTTTTTTCTGTCTCCGTGAAGAATAAAGACCCCGACATATTTCCAAGAGGCCAGTCAGTGCAGTAAGAAGGACCCATAATCTGATATCTTCTAGATTTCCATAGTCTCTGTCTTTTATTTTTAATGGGAACATTGTGTTGGAAACATTGTGTCTTTAATATCAGTACATTGTGTATTAAATATCGGTATATTGGGTAGTTAATATCGCTATATTGTGTAGTTATTATTGGTACATTGTGTAGATAATATCGCTATATTGTGTAGTTGCTAGCTGATACATTGCGTGTATTAATATATGTACAATGTCCAGTTAATATCGGTATATTGGGTGGGAAATATTTGTGAAATAGTGGTATTTAAACGGGTATATAATAAAGTTAAATTGTGTAGCTAAATATGATGCGTTTTATCCGCATATAGTGCCTGTACATAGATGTTGGTACATTGTGTTATGGATATTGTTTGTACAATGCGTGGCAGGTATGTAGTGTGGTACATTGTTTGATACGATTATAATAGGTAACATCGTGCCGGTAACATTCAGATGGTTTATTATGTAGGGAAATTATGAAAGGGTTATTGAAGATAGTTATATTGGAGAAAGAGGTTATTGAGATACTGGTAATGAGATTCTGAAACAGGTAGCTAGGCGAATTTTGAAGAAACTTTTGTGCAGTTTTATTTGTGTGCATTGCGTAGATAATATTGTTATGTTATTATATTAATAATGTTACATTGTGTTGTTTATATTGATAAGTTGTGTAGTTATAATCGCTACAGTATAGTTGTTAATATTGGCACTCATGTAGTTACTTATCAGTTTATATCGTGTATACTGATATTGTAGACTTTTTTTCTGATACATATTCGAGTTTTTAATGCCAGGAAAGTAATTAAGTTAATCAAATACAAATATTATATACATCTTACCTCTTAACTCCTTTGGCTGTGTATTTTACCCCACATTGGGGAAAAATATTTCCTTAAATATTCTATGTACATTTATATCATGTGCATGGTTAATTTTATGTTGGGAAAAAAGTAAATTTGTAATTTATTAAGCATTTAAAAATTGACATGGTATTATAGTTAGCACTTCTATAAAAAATATAGCTTTTACTACTGGTGTATTTAATATCGGTAAATTGTGTAGTTTATAGCGGTACATTTGTAGTTTAAAAGTTGGATTATTGTGATTTCATATCGGTACAAAGTCTTAATAATAAAGGTACATTGTGTATTTAATATCGGTACATTGTGTATTTATTATTGATACATTGTGAAGATTATAGCAGCACGTTGCGTAGTTTATGTTGGGACACTGTTATTTAATATCAGTACATTGTGTCTTAATATAGATACATTGTGTCTTTAATATTGGTGAACACAAATATAGACGTGCAGTTGGTGAAGTGGACACAATAAGACATGCGGTGAAGTGGACAGAATAACCCATGCAGTTGGTAAGTGGACACAATAAGACATGCGGTTGGTCAAGTGAAGAATAACACATGCTTCTCCTAAAGATCAGTCCTGATTATCATTCCTGATGAAACAGATGATATTGATAAAGAAGATCCAAATGATGACTCATCAGCGTATAAACAAATGTAATCAGAATCATATTTTTTTACTTGTCTATAAGAAGTAAACGATCCTGTACTCAGCCTTATGTATTACAGTTCACCTAGGGGTCAAACCGATGAAAGTACATAACTTCATAAGTTCGCTGTAGGGACCGTGTGGCTTTTTTAGGTAAGTCATACTGGTGATAAGTTGGGTAGATGAAGAGAAAGATGTTCAGACTAATTATGCTGCGGATTCAACAGGACTCATCCTCAGTTCTCAAACTTATTTTTGCGACTGTACCCCAAATGATGGGAATGGATGTCTGCGACTGTACCCCAAATGATGGGAATGGGTGTCTGCGACTGTACCCCAAATGATGGGAATGGATGTCTGCTACTGTACCCCAAATGATGGGAATGGATGTCTGCGACTGTACCCCAAATGATGGGAATGGATGTCTGCGACTGTACCCCAAATGATGGGAATGGATGTCTGCGAGTACCTCTCAAACTAGGTTCACAAATAAAAGTACTTATTTTCATAATGGAACATGCTTACCTCATTCACTACTTGGGCTTGCTTTTGTACCAACAAGGAGGGATGCTGCTGACAGACAGTATCACATCAACTTCAAGCTGGAGTCAGATTCATTCTTAATGTTTGATGCAGTCAATGCAAAGAAAAGTAGCCTAATTTCACGTGCATATCACGATCCTCTATCATTTACAGAATATGAGAAATGAAGATTCAGCTATATTTCCTGAAATGTAAACAGAAGTTGGTTCTCAGAGCAACTGAAATTGAATCCATTTTTGAGACAACAGAACTTTCTGAAGACTTGAAAGAGAAACTATTTGAATGTTGAAAGCAAGAATGGACAGTAATGTGAACCATTTCTGGCACAGTGTTATGCAAGAATATGAAGAATGGAGTCTGACCATTGTCAGAAATGTTGCCTTTTCCATTGACCTATTTATGTGCGTAAGTGCTTTCTCAAGACAGACTCCACTTTTACAAGCCCGCGGGTCAGAACAATAGCTCGTATTTAGTGACACAGTGAGGACGCTGCTTCTACCTTCTTCCCCGGAAGGGGGGGAGGGGCGGGTGGTCTGGGAAAAGCGCACGACTGTCGACCTGAGGGCACTGGTTAATGGATATTTTCAGCTCATGGTTGGGGAGTCTCCCGTGGTGCGTCCGAGGTCACTGCACTATCGGCTATGGGGTGGGGATGAAAGAAAGGCACTACAAAAACCGTCCCATTAGTGGTTTATAGGATCTGAGAGATTCCATCTCATCCTTTCAGTTATCAGATCACTACTGTATTTTCTATAGTTAAAACATGCATCTAGTATAGAAGAAACATATTAAAATAACATCTAGTATAGAAGAAACATATTAAAATAACATCTAGTATAAGAAGAAAAATTAAAATAACATCTAGTAAGTAACAAGGGACATATTTAAATAACATCTAGTAAAGAAGAAAAAATTAAAATAACATCCAGATATAAAAGGGACATATTTAAATAACATCTAGTATAGAAGAAAATTAAAAGAACATCTAGTATAGAAGTAGACATATTCAAAATAACATCTAAAGTACAAAAAGAAACATATGTAGAATACCATGTAGCGAAGCAGAAACATATTAAAATAACATCTAGTATAGAAGAAACATATTAAAATAACATCTAGTATAGAAGAAACATATTAAAATAACATCTAGTATAGAAGGGACATATTAAAATAACATCTAGTATAGAAGGAACATATTAAAATAATCATCTAGTATAGAAGAAAAAATTAAAAATAACATCTAGTATATTTGGGGGGTATCAATTAAACATCTAAGTATATATTAATCATTAAATTAGCTTCTATTATAGAAGAAACATATTAGAATAACATCTAAAGGTATAAAAGAACATATTAAAATAACATCTAGTATTTTGGACAAAACAAGGGGTAGAAGGGACAAAACATACCTAGCAGAGATTAGATATAAAACATCTAATAGATATGTACATTAAAATTATATAGAGGGGGGGGGGGGGGGGGGGGGGGGGGGGGAAAGTTTAAATCCAAATTGTAGTTTTATCAGGGGCAATATAAAAATATAATGTAATATAAAAGGCTTTTGAAATAACATTTTTTATAGGTTTGCATAATAAAATATTAATAAAAAGGGATCATCTAATACATAAAATACATTTTTTAAATGGCTTCTTAAAGGGAAAGTATAAAAAAATAAATTTAACATACATATATATATATATATAAGCATGTTTTACATTTAAATATGTTAAAAAACAACAAACAAGGGATATTAGAAATAATGTGCAAGATACAAGTTATTCTTTACTGGTCAATTGTATTTAATGAAATAAACCAGATAGAAATAGTATATATACCAAGTGGGAAAAATATTCTCAACATTGTTAGACTTTTCCCAATAAATATCTCTTCCGTTGGAACAACATCGTAGAAAAATCTAGTCAAAAAAAAAAATAAATATGGTCATGTGCTTGTCGAAAAGGGGGGAAAGAAGTGAGGGAATAAGACATGGTTGATATGTACGATATCGCCACGGTAAATTACTAATTCGAATAACCAAAGCTGTTAGTGGAGAAATAAACTAGGTAGTAAAAATAGATGGGGGGGGGGGGACTTATATGTAGATTACTTTCTACTATATTTCTGTAAATATATATATCTATTTCTATCATCTACATTTGTAGTCATATACCTATTTCTATCATGCGTAGTTTGCCCGGTTACGTACCCAACCTTATAAACGTCTTTAGCCGTTGTCTCAATAATTGATCAGTTTCTAATCGTCTTTGGGTCCAGCTTCTCGATAACCACAGCCTTCTCTTCAATTAAATTATGTTTATTGCATTCATTAATTTTATTGTGTGTGTGTGTGTGTGTGTGTTCATTTTTAATATGTTGAGTATACAACTCAGCAGTGCTCGATTTAAGAAAAAACCTGTGCCGGGGATGAACAAAATTTTCTGCAGAGCCAGGGATAAATGTCTATGATTTCATCCCCGGCTGGGATATATATTAGCTAAAGCAGATCCTGGGATGACAGGTCTGAGTGCCGGGGCTATCCCCGAAGGTAAATCGAGCACTGCAACTCGGTATTAGGTACTTCCAGTAACGTACCGTCTCTGGCAGTGGGTGTCAGTAAACAAAGCTTGTGAAAACCCAATATCGCAGTGGCCTGTATTATCTTAGTTCGTTAGGCATTGATTGGACTGACCGAGCCTGGGGGCATTACATACCAGCAGTACTACAAATAAATCAGTGTCCATGCTGACCTACCCCCACAGTAGACTGGTCTCTGCTGGACATGTTGGTCACTCGTGGACATTCCCAGGGGGAATTGAATCCTACCATATTGTAATCGAACAAAGACTCTTTCAGTTACAGCTATTACAAGTAGCACATCAAGATGTAAACACGTCAAAATTTATGTCTTAAATCTACAGTTGAAAACCAATAGATCTTTTTTTTTTTGAGAAAATAAAACAAACAACCTTAAAACAACTATGACACCTCTCTAAATACCGGGGTGCCGCCAATAGTCACGTTAGTAGGGGCGCGATCTATGACACCTCTCTAAATACCGGGGTGCCGCCAATAGTCACGTCAGTAGGGGGCGCGGATCTATAACACCTCTCTAAATGCCGGGGTGCCGCCAATAGTCACGTCAGTAGGGGCGCGGATCTATGACACCTCTCTAAATACCGGGGTGCCGCCAATAGTCACGTCAGTAGGGGCGCGGATCTATGACACCTCTCTAAATACCGGGGTGCCGCCAATAGTCACGTCAGTAGGGGGCGCGGATCTATGACACCTCCTCGAAATACCGGGGTGCCACCAATAGTCACGTCAGTAGGGGGCGCCGATCAGTAGCCTGACAACGAAAGGGGAATTCCAGTGTACATCATTTTCTAGTTGATGATAGCGGGCATGGTGATGTTGGAAATGTAGATAGGTGATGTACGATATATGTTGGATGATATGGTGATGTTGATGATATGGTGATGTTGGTAATGTTGGTGATATGGTGATGTTGATGATATGGTGATGTTGGTGATGTTGGTGATATGGTGATGTTGGTGATATGGTGATGTTAATGATATGGTGATGTTGATGATATGGTGATGTTGGCGATATAGTGATGTTAATGATATGGTGATGTTGATGATCTGGTGATGTTGATGATATGGTGATGTGGTGATGCCGGTGATACGGTGATGTTGATGATAAGGGTGATGTTGGTGATGTTGATGATATGGTGATATGGTGATGTTGATGATATGGTGATGTTGGTGATGTTGGTGATAGTAGTGATGTTAATGATACAGTGATGTTGATGATATGGTGATGTTGATGATGTTGGTGATATGGTGATGTTGATGATAACAGTGATGTTAGTGATGCGAAGGCAATATGGTGATGCTGGTGATATGGTGATGTTAATGATATGGTGATGTTGATGATATGGGAAGAGATGTTGGTGATATGGTGATGTTGGTGATACGGCGATGTTAATGATATGGTGATGTTGATGATATGGTGATGTTGGTGATGTTGGTGATATGGTGATGTTGATGATATGGTGATGTTGGTGATGTTGATGATACAGTGAGATGGTGATGTTGATGATATGGTGATGTTGGTGATGCAGGTAAGATGGTGATGTGATGATATGGTGATGTTGGTGATGCTGATGACATGGTGATATGGGTGATGTTGATGATATGGTGATGTTGGTGATGTTGGTGATATGGTGATGTTGATGATATGGTGATGTTGGTGATGCTGGTGATATGGTGATGTTGATGATATGGTGATGTTGGTGATATGGTGATGTTGCTGATATGGTGATGTTAATGATATGGTGATCTTGATGATATGGTGATGCTGCTGATATAGTGATGTTAATGATGATGGTGATGTTGACGATACGGTGATGTTGATGATATGGTGATGTTGGTGATGTTGGTGATATGGTGATGTTGATGATATGGTGATGTTGGTGATACTGATGATATGGTGATGTTGGGTGATGTTGGTGATATGGTGATGTTGATGATATGGTGATGTTGGTGATGTTGGTGATATGGTGATGTTGATGATATGGTGATGTTGGTAATGTTGGTGATATGGTGATGTTGATGATATGGTGATGTTGGTAAATGTTGCAGGGTTTGGGATGCTGATGATATATTGATGTTGATGATATGCGGTGATGTTGGCGATATGCAGATGTTGATGATATGGTGATAGCCGATGTCAAAACTTTGAACACAGAGATATACAACAATGTACCTGACTGAATTTAACGGTATATCTTGTTATTATTTTTTAAAAAAAGTTCTGCAAGATTTGACAAAAATAAAATTAAGTTGGGGGTTTTTTTTTCTGCATCTACTAAATATGAGCGTAAATGGGGGGGGGGGAAACATTCCACTTGTTTTCACCTGGGAAAATGTTGTTTATCTTCGAGTGTCTTTAGTCCGGGACCAGTCCGTTAAATCGCTGGGCTATTCGTCTACTCATGTTGGTAATTGGTTGTCTGATTTGAAGTCTTTGTGTAACGCCAATACGTAACATCATCCCATTCACCATGTACAACCTTTAAGATAATTTCTTATAGTCCCCGTCCATTTACTACGTCACGATATTTTTTGCACATTTGAATTCTCCTCCATTCCCTCACAAGCGTCACATATTCCGGGCTCCTCTGTGCTAATTTTGTCACATTCGTAATTTTTACTCAATCATTTCTCAATTGTACTTGTCTAGTTTAAGACTTAAAATTCATTAGCCTTAAAATATAAATATTGTTTGCAACTATCAGATCATTAAATCACTTTAAATAGTAGAATAACTAATTGTCAACAGTGGTCTCAGTGTTTCCTTGAAACAGTAACTCAATCAATTGAATTTTTAAAAAATTGCAAAAATTAGACTTCTTAATTATATAATACTTCCTTGACAATGGTGAGGTGAACTTTGAGATTACCTTTTCGATTATTCATTCTATTGACACAGGATGTGGAGTAGAATAAGGTGTTCTACTCAACTAGTGATTAAATAATAAAAAATGGAAAAACAAACAATGCGACTAAAAAGGATTAGATTGACGGTTATGTGGCTAATTTTGCATTATATTGAATATGTTTATAGTGGGCCTGTGAATTGTGTTTAATGCTTCTTTTTCAACATTATTTGTGAGGCAAGTATATATTCATACTTTTCAAAGATATGAGTTACATGCTGTTTTGACATTAAATTGGCTCTCTGGTGTTTCGCAAGCTGGAAAATTACTTTCAAATCATTTTAAACTATTAAGTTTCACTAATAAAATAAAAAAATTAAAATTGTAAATACCAAAAGGTGTAAAAAAAAATGTGACGTCATCACCTTGTCATTAAACTGTCATTATTCTTTTTCTTTCACCCCCTCTTGGAGCGTGACGTACTTTTATGGAAGGCTCCATAGCGATAAAAATAGAATGTATTAAAATAACGGTTTTCAGATCAGCTATTACACATTTTTATTGTATGTTTTTTCTACAATACATATTACTTGTAAGCAATCATGACATGAAATACATAACACTGCAAAGTAATTATGACATGTAATTATCGTTAAAATAATTTTTCTGTCGTTTTTTTCTCAGTTGTGTATTATTTAAAAAATAACGTCTCGGTTAATTTTGCATGGTGGACTTTTTCATTTAAGCGTATCTGGATTAACGGGCAATGTGGTGCGATCACTTAGGTTAATGGGGTGAGAGGTGCAATACAGACAGAAATTGAGAACATGTTGCGTTGATTTCGGCGGGGGGGGATGACAGACAAGGAGTTTTACTCTGCATTATTTTCCATTGCTTGCTAATATCTCTCTGCCTTTTCTTAAGTCTTTTTATGTTGTTTTCATTGGCGTGCCGGGAAACGTTGAAATATGAATAAAGACATACTAGGTACATACTTATAAACAATGTGGGTTTCACTAAATCGAGTGTAGGAGACAATACCTTCATTGGTCAATCAATTATCTAACAAAACTTGGTCATCATTTAAGTTGGTATGTGGCTCGGGTAAATAGATGTGAAATATATAGTTTCAATTTTTTGTTTACATAGCACCAGATAGAGGCCGCTTTATTACTTGAAAATTAAACATGTTGTGAAGAGGGGGAAAAAAGTTTCATTTATTAAATATATTTTGAAAAATTATCACTGAATCCATATAGTACAAAAACTCAAATAGCGCACGCCATCGATTGTATTAGGCATAGCATGGTCATAATTGTTCAAAAGACACCCAATTTCACTTCGACTTGTACTCATGACAAAATATTATTTAGTCAGGGTAACTTTATCTTTGAATGTCTGTTTGTGTTCTCAAAAAGCCGTGAAGAAAGATTCAGAGTAACGTCTTTTCAGAGCGTAGCCCATGAAGAACACCATTCAATTATATTATTTTATAAACGTTGCATTGTTTATAATTTATGAAGTCCTCACATATCTTCCGTCTCTATTAATAGGGTCTATCTTTCATTGCGTCGCAATAAACTCAAAAAAGTATAACTCTAAACGTTATTCTAAATGACGCTTGTTGTGTGTTGTACTGTCATGACATTCTATTCACGTTTTCAAACATTTGGCTTGGAACTGTTTTGTTCATATTCACTTGTGCTTACCAATGGAATGCCGCGATTTTTATCCTTCAATCCCTTCAGTCCAGTGGGCTCAACGGAAAAATCACGGAACATTGGGGTACTCACCTGTGTCACGTTGGGCGGGGAGAAGGGAAGGGATAAATCACCTGAATTTACTCGATTTGTGAAGCAGACTCGGTCGTTTAAATCAACTATTTGTAAACATGACTCTTAGTGTTCCACATTTAAGCTTAAGAATAAAAAAAATCCGGTGTCATGTATTCAACTGTTTCATCATCTATTTTACTTGATCTTCCTTCCCCGGGGGGGCCCCCTTAGGGCAGCACGGTAGATCCATTCATCTTTTCTTGCCAGAGTATTGTCATTTTCTAGAATCTTGGGGGTGGTGACTAGAAATATTTCAAAGTTATTTTGTCAATTTTCGAATAGCTCTCACCTCGTTGTTTTTTTAATGTTTCCTCGTTCCAAATGTTCAACCTAAGTGTTACTATGTAGAAGTATGACTCTATTATTATTCTTGTCTACACAGTACTGGTGAAACCTCCTATATTTTCTGCTGGGCGACCGACAGATCTGACGTCACAAACAAAAGCGCGTGCGGGTTGTAACAAAACACTTGGCATTTCTTCACCACAACATTGGGTTGAACATTTGGAACAGGAAACATTAAAAAAAAAACAACAATTGAAACTATACAAACATCTGACAAAATAACTTTGAAATATTCAAACGAGATTTTAGCTAGTTCATCTATAATTTTCCGATTCTGGGAAATGACAAAGACATATTTCTCGCTAGCAGGATGTTTGGATCTACCGTGCTGCCCTAAGGGCGTTTGATGTACTACACGGCGAGATCAAGTAAAATAGATGATGAAACAGTTGAATACATGACATCAACACAGGCCTGATGTAAATATATTGTAGGTCACACTAGGTACATATCGCAGTCATGTTTACAAATAGTTGGTTTAGAACGACCGAGCAACACATACACAAATCAGTGAATTCAGATGCCCCATCCCCCCCCCTTCCTTTCTCTCCCCACTGTGCCGTGACACCACGTGGTACCCCAATGTTCCGTGACACCACGTGGTACCCACTGGACTGAATTGACCGAAGGACCAGGTGAAATCTCGCGGCTTTCCATTTTTATTGTACTGGTGAATATGAACAAAACAGTTCAAAGCAAAATGTTTGAAAAACGTGAATAGAGTGTCAGGCCAGTGCAACACACAACAAGCGTCATTTAGATGTAATAACGTTTAGTTATTATACTTTTTTTAGTTTATTGCGACGCAATAATTTATAGACCCTATTAATAGAGACAGAGATATGTGGGGACTCCTTAAATTATAAACAATGCAACGTTTATAAATAATATGGTAGGCTCTGGTGTTCTTCGCCAAGGCCTGCGCTCTGAAGACGTTACTCTAGTCTCGCTTCACGGCGAGAGCACAAACAAGAAGACATTCAAAGATAAAGACCCTACTATGTAATATTTTGTCATGGTACAGGGTCGGGTGGGGGTGGGGGTGATCCTTTAGAACGACTCTGACCATGCTATGCCTAATTCATTTCGATGGCGTGCATGACTGAGTTACTGTCCTATATAGTTCAGTGATGGTTTTCAAAATATATTTATGTAAGACATTGAAGACTTTTTTCCCCCTCTTCACAACATGTTTAGTTTTCAAGTAATAAAGCAGCCTCTATCTGATGCTATGTAAACAAAATATTTCATAATATATATTTCATGTTTATCTTCTATTTACCAAACCTACTAACTGAAATGCTGGGCACCTCCATTGTTTTGTTAGATAATTGATTGACCAATGGTATTATTGTCTCCTACATAAAATAACGTGTAGGCCTACATTCTACAAGTATGTCCCTGTATGTCTTTATTTCTTCAACGTTAAAATGACGCCAATAAAAACAACATAAAAAAGGCTTAAGAAATGCTGAAACACATTATCTTAATGGAAAGTAATGCAGGGTACTCACTTGTCTGTCACTGAAATCAAACGATACAGCTTGAAGCAGAAATCAGCGCAACATGTTCATCCTATTTCCTGTCTGTATTGCCTCTCCGACACATACACCTGAGTGATCGCCGTACATCCGTGGCTAGGTTAGTCCAGGATACGCTTGGCGTGATGCAACTTTGTTCAGCCTGCTCCGGATTATTCCAAACTAGCCGATATTTCCGACCCGCTGAACTGAAACAATAATACAACCTTGGCTGACGACGAAATGTTTCTCTCTCGCCTGAGTTACACACGCAACGAGCGCAGAGTGACGATTTAAATGCTGACAATCAGAAAGTGGAGAATTGCATGTCATGATTGCTTGCAAGTAATGTTATGTATTTCATGTCATGATTGCTTACAAGTAATATGTATTAATGGGAAAAAACATACAATAAAAATGTGTAATCGCTGATCTGAAGCCGTTATTTTAATACATTCTATTTTTATCACTATAGGGGCCTTCCATAAAGTACGTCACGCTCCAAGAGGGGGGGTGAGGGGGTGTAAGAGTGTGACAGTTTGTGATAGGGTGTGACGTCACATTTTTTTTTACATATTTTTAATTTTATTTCTAATTTTAATTTTTTTATTTTGTTAGTAAAACTTAATAGTTTAAAATGGTTTAAAAATAATTTTCGAAAATTTTGCGAAACACCAGAATTAGTTTAATGTCAAAACAGCATGTAACGCATATCTTTTCAATGTGTTGTCACTTATACTTTGCCTCACAAACAATGTTGAAGAAACATTAAACACAATTCACAGGCCCACTATAAACATATTCAATATAGCACAAGAGCTGCTCACATAATTTGTCAATCTAGTCCTTTTTTTTAGTCGCATTGTTTTTGTTTCCATTTTTATTATTTAATCACTGGTTGAGGTCAAGTTTCGCTAATCTACTTCTTATCCTGTGTCAATAGAATGAATAATCGAAAGATTATCTCAAAGTTCACCTCACCCATTGTAAATGAAAAGGTAGCAGATAAATGAAGTTTATTATATAATTAAGAAGTCTAATTTTTGCAATTTTTTTTAAAAATTCAATTGATTGAGTTACTGTTTCAAAGAATAACTGAGACTACTGTTGACAATTAGTTATTCTACTATTTAAAGTGATTTAATAATCTGATAGTTCTTTTAATATTTATATTTTAAGGCAGTTTAATAGTGAAGTGCGTTTTAAGTTTTTCGATTAAATTTTAATTAGTAGTTAATTAAATTTTTTTTTGAAAGTGTGACGTACTTTAGGGGGAGGGGGTCCCGAGATATGTGACACTTTGTGATGGGGTGGGGGGAGGGGTCCAAATGGTAAAAAATATCGTGACGTAGTTTATGGACGGCCCCATAAGAAATTATCTAAAAAGTTTTTTTAATGGTTAGTGGGATGGTGCTAAACATTGGCGTTACACACAAGACTCAAATCAGACATAATTATAATAACATGAGTAGACGGATAGCCGAGCGGTGTAGCGCGCTTGACTGTCGACCTAAGTACGAGTCCCGGATTCGAACCTCGATGAGGACCAAGCGATTTTCCCAGGTGAAATTGGGTGTAAATGCTCCCCCCCCCCGCCCCCAAGTCCACTCATATTTAAATGGATACAGAAACAGATAATGCTGGACTTCATTTGCCCCGATGTCCTATCTAAGGGAACTTGACTTTTAAAAAATAATAAACATGTTGATATACCGTAGCATTCAGTCGAACATTGTTGTATATCTCTGTGTTCAAAGTTTGGTCATCAACATCACCATATCATCAACATCACCATATCGCCAACATCACCATATCATCAACATCACCATATCATCAACATCACCATATCACCAACATTACCAACATCACCATATCATCAACATCACCATATCACCAACATTACCAACATCACCATATCATCAACATCACCATATCACCAACATCACCAACATCACCATATCATCAACATCACCATATCACCAACATCACCAACATCACCATATCATCAATATCACCAACATCACCATATCATCAACATCACCATATCACCAACATCACCAACATCACCATATCATCAACATCACCATATCATCAACATCACCATATCATTAACATCACTATATCACCAACATCACCATATCATCAAGATCACCATATCATTAACATCACCATATCACCAACATCACCATATCACCAACATCACCATATCATCAACATCACCATATCACCAGCATCACCAACATCACCATATCATCAACATCACCATATCACCAACATCACCAACATCACCATATCATCAACATCACCATATCACCATATCATCAACATCACCAACATCACCATATCATCAACATCACCATATCACCAACATCACCAACATCACCATATCATCAACATCACCATATCACCATATCATCAACATCACCAACATCACCATATCATCAACATCACCATATCACCAACATCACCAACATCACCATATCATCAACATCACCATATCATTAACATCACCATATCACCAACATCACCATATCACCAACATCACCATATCATCAACATCACCATATCATTAACATCACCATATCACCAACATCACCATATTACCAACATCACCAACATCACCATATCATCAACATCACCATATCACCAACATCATCAACATCACCATATCATCAACATCACCATATCATTAACATCACTATATCACCAACATCACCAACATCACCATATCATCAACATCACCATATCACCATATCATCAACATCACCAACATCACCATATCATCAACATCACCATATCACCAACATCACCAACATCACCATATCATCAACATCACCATATCATCAACATCACCATATCATTAACATCACTATATCACCAACATCACCATATCATCAACATCACCATATCATTAACATCACCATATCACCAACATCACCATATCACCAACATCACCAACATCACCATATCATCAACATCACCATATCACCAACATTACCAACATCACCATATCATCAACATCACCATATCATCAACATAAAACGTACATGTACAACATTTAAACAATCAGATGCCCGCTAACAACGAGAAAATATGTAATTCCCCTGTCAGTGATCCGCGCCCCCTACTGACGTGACTATTGGTGGCACCCCGGTATTTTGAGAGGTGTCATAGATCCGCGCCCCCTACTGACGTGACTATTGGCGGCACCCCGGTATTTAGAGAGGTGTCATAGATCCGCGCCCCTACTGACGTGACTATTGGCGGCACCCCGGTATTTAGAGAGGTGTCATAGATCCGCGCCCCTACTGACGTGACTATTGGCGGCACCCCGGTATTTAGAGAGGTGTCATAGATCCGCGCCCCCTACTGACGTGACTATTGGCGGCACCCCGGTATTTAGAGAGGTGTCATAGATCCGCGCCCCCTACTAACGTGACTATTGGCGGCACCCCGGTATTTAGAGAGGTGTCATAGTTGTTTTAAGGTTGTTTGTTTTATTTTCTAAAAAAAAAAAAAAAAAAGATCTATTGGTTTTCAACTGTAGATTTAAGACAGAACCTTGGACGTGTTTTACATCTTGATGTGCTACTTGTAATAGCTGTAACTGAAAGAGTCTTTGTTCGATTACAATATGGTAGGATTCAATTCCCCCTGGGAATGTCCACGAGTGACCAACATGTCCAGCAGAGACCAGTCTACTGTGGGGGTAGGTCAGCATGGACACTGATTTATTTGTAGTACTGCTGGTATGTAATGCCCCCAGGCTCGGTCAGTCCAATCAATGCCTAACGAACTAAGATAATACAGGCCACTGCGATATTGGGTTTTCACAAGCTTTGTTTACTGACACCCACTGCCAGAGACGGTACGTTACTGGAAGTACCTAATACCGAGTTGCAGTGCTCGATTTACCTTCGGGGATAGCCCCGGCACTCAGACCTGTCATCCCAGGATCTGCTTTAGCTAATATATATCCCAGCCGGGGATGAAATCATAGACATTTATCCCTGGCTCTGCAGAAAATTCTGTTCATCCCCGGCACAGGTTTTTTCTTAAATTCGAGCACACCTGCTGAGTTGCATACTCAATACATATTAAAAACGAACACACACACACACACACACAATACAAATTAATGAATGCAATAAACATAATTTAATTGAAGGAAAACTGATGGGTTATCGAGCCATAGTTTACAAAGACGATAAGAAACTGATCACTTATTGAGCTGTAATGTGACAAAGACGTTTATAAGGTTGGGTACATGGCTCAGGTAAATACACATGATGGAAAATAGGTATATGTTACAAATGTAGATGATGGGAAATAGATATATATGTTACAAATATAGATGAAAATCACCTACATACAAGCACACACACATACATCTATTTTTACTACCTAGTTGATTTCTCCACTAACAGCAGTTGCTCAGACCAGGTAGCTATTTGCCGTGTGACATCATGCATATCAACATGTCGTAATTCCCTCCTCCTCCCCTTCCCCTTCGACAAAGCCTTGACCGTATTTAATTTTTTTTTGACTAGATCTAAATACGATGTTGATCCAAGGGAAGGATGTTTGTTGGTCAAGTCCCCAGTATTGTAGGGAATATTTTCCCTTTGGTGCCTATACTATTTCTATCTGGTTTATTCATTAAATACAATTGACCAGTAAAGAATAACTTGTATCTGCACATTATTTATAATTATCACTTGTTTGTTGTTTTTTAACATATTTAAATGTAAAACATAACTATATATATATATATATGTATGTTAGATTTTATTTTTTTATGCCTTTTCTCTACTAGAAGCCATTTAAAAATGTATTTTATGTATTAGATGATCTTTTATTTTATTAATATTTTATTATGCCTCTTCTATATAAAATGTTATTTCAAAATGCCCTTTGTATATTACATTATATTTTTATATGCCCCTGATAGGCCTAGAATTTGGATTTTAAACTTGGTCATTTCTTTTGAAACCTGTGCTGCCTTTCTACATTAGATAATAATTTTAATGTCCCTTATCTACTAGATGTTTTATCTAATCTCTACTAGATGTTTTGTCCCTTCTCTACTAGATGTTTTGTCCCTTCTCTACTAGATGTTATTTTAATATGTTTCTTCTATACTAGATGTTATTCTAATATGTTTCTTCTATACTAGATGTTATTTTAATGTTTCTTCTATACTAGATGTTATTTTAATATGTCCCTTCTATACTAGATGTTATTTTAATTTTTCTTCTATACTAGATGTTATTTTAATATGTTCCTTCTATACTAGATGTTATTTTAATATGTCCCTTCTATACTAGATGTTATTTTAATATGTTTCTTCTATACTAGATGTTATTTTAATATGTTTCTTCTATACTAGATGTTATTTTAATATGTTTCTTCTATACTACATGGTATTTTAATATGTTTCTTTTATACTAGATGTTATTTTAATATGTCTCTTCTATACTAGATGTTCTTTTAATTTTTCTTCTATACTAGATGTTATTTAAATATGTCCCTTTTATACTAGATGTTATTTTAATTTTTCTTCTATACTAGATGTTATTTAAATATGTCCCTTTTATACTAGATGTTATTTTAATTTTTCTTCTATACTAGATGTTATTTTAATATGTTTCTTCTATACTAGATGTTATTTTAATATGTTTCTTCTATACTAGATGCATGTTTTAACTATAGAAAATACAGTAGTGATCTGATAACTGAAAGGATGAGATGGAATCTCTCAGATCCTATAAACCACTAATGGGACGGTTTTTGTAGTGCCTTTCTTTCATCCCCACCCCATAGCCGATAGTGCAGTGACCTCGGACGCACCACGGGAGACTTCAACCATGAGCTGAAAATATCCATTGAACCAGTGCCCTCAGGTCGACAGTCGTGCGCTTTTCCCACGACCACCCGCCCCCCTCCCCCCCCCCCTTCCGGGGAAGAAGGTAGAAGCAGCGTCCTCACTGTGTCACTAAATACGAGCTATTGTTCTGACCCGCGGGCTTGTAAAAGTGGAGTCTGTCTTGAGAAAGCACTTACGCACATAAATAGGTCAATGGAAAAGGCAACATTTCTGACAATGGTCAGACTCCATTCTTCATATTCTTGCATAACACTGTGCTAGAGAATGGTTAATATTCACTCTCCATTCTTGCTTTCAAATATTCAAATAGTTTCTCTTTTCAAGTCTTCAGAAAGTTCTGTCATATCTCAAAAATGGATTCAATTTCAGTTGCTCTGGGCACCAACTTCTGTTTACATTTCAGGAAATATAGCAGAATTTCATTTTCTATATTCTGTAAATGATAAGAGGATCGTGATATGCACGTGAAATTAGGCTACTTTCTTTGCATTGACTGCATCAAACACCAAGAATGAATCTGACTCCAGCCTGAAGTTGATGTGATACTGTCTGTCAGCAGCATCCCTCCTTGTCTGGTACAAAAACAAGCCCAAGTAGTGAATGAGGTAAGCATGTTCCATTATGAAAATAAGTACTTTTATTTGTGAACCTAGTTTGAGAGGTACTCGCAGACATCCATTCCCATCATTTGGGGTACAGTCGCAGACATCCATTCCCATCATTTGGGGTACAGTCGCAGACATCCATTCCCATCATTTGGGGTACAGTAGCAGACATCCATTCCCATCATTTGGGGTACAGTCGCAGACACCCATTCCCATCATTTGGGGTACAGTCGCAGACATCCATTCCCATCATTTGGGGTACAGTCGCAAAAATAAGTTTGAGAACTGAGGATGAGATTTACATTTAGAAATCCACGGCTCAATTAGTCTGAACATCTTCTCTTCATCTACCCAACTTATCACCAGTACCTGACTTACCTAAAGCCACACAGTCCCTACAGCAACTTATGAATTATGCACTTCATCGGTCCTGACCCCTAGGTGAACTGTAATAAATAAGTGGCTGTGTACGGGATCGTTTACTTCTTATAGACAAATAAAAAAATATGATTCTGTTACATTTGTTTATACGCTAATGTTAAGGTCATCATTTGGATCTTCTTTATCAATATCATCTGTTTCATCAGGATGATGTATAATCAGGACTTTCTTTTAGGAGAAGCATGTGTTATTCTGTCCACTTGACCAACCGCATGTCTTATTGTGTCCACTTCACCAACTGCATGTGTTATTCTGTCCACTTGACCAACCGCATGTCTTATTGTGTCCACTTCACCAACTGCACGTCTTATTGTGTTCACCAATATTAAAGACACAATGTATCTATATTAAAGACACAATGTACTGATATTAAATACACAGTGTCCCAACATAAACTACGCAACGTGCTGCTATAAACTTCACAATGTATCAATATTAAATACACAATGTACCGATATTAAATACACAATGTACCTTTATTATTAAGACTTTGTACCGATATGAAATACACAATGTTCCAACACAAACTACAAATGTACCGCTATAAACTACACAATTTACCGATATTAAATACACCAGTAGTAAAAGCTATATTTTTTTTATAAAGTGCTAACTATAATACCATGTCAATTTTAAATGCTTAATAAATTACAAATACACTTTTTCTAACATAAACTTACAAAATTCACAGTGATATTAAATGTACATAGACTGGTTAAAAAGAATATTTTCTATCTCATGTTTTGTATTGTACACAGCTAAGGGAGTTAACGCCAAAGACATTTCTGTGTGTATTTGATTAACTGAATTACTTCCCTGGCATTAGAAGCTCGAATGTGTATCAGAAAAAAAAAAGTCTACAATATCAGATACACGATATAAACTGATAGTAACTACACAAAGTACCAATATTAACAACACAATGTAGCGATAATAACTACACAACTTATCAATATAAACAACACAATGTAACATTATTAATATAATAACATAACAATATTATCTACACAATGCACCTAAATAAACTACACAAAAGTTTCTTCAAAATTCCTTGCTTTGTTTCCGAAACTATTTTCCATTATCTCCAATAACTCTTTCTCCAATATAACTATCTCCAATAACACTTTCACAATTTCCCTACACAATAAACCGACTGAATGTACCGACACAATGTACCAATATAATGTATCGAAACAATGTACCACACTATATACCCACACATTGTACAAACAAAATCCACCGACACAATGTACCAACATAATGTACAGACACTATATACGGATAAAACGCATCATATTTAGCTACACAATTTAACTTTATTATATGCCCGTTTTAAATACACAATGTACAAATATTTACTACACAATATACCGATATTAACTAGACATTGTACATATATTATCTACACAATGTACCAATAACAACTACACAATATAGCGATATTATCTACACAATGTACCAATAATAACTACACAATATAGCGATATTAACTACACAATATACCGATATTTAATACACAATGTACCGATATTAAAGACACAATGTTCCAACACAATGTTCCCGTTAAAAATAAAAGACAGAGACAATAAATCTAGAAGATATCAAATTATGGGTCCCTCTTACTGCACTGACTGGCCTCTTGGAAATATGTCAGGTCTTTATTCTTACGGAGACAGAAAAAAAACTAACAAATAAAATGCATTATCAAGCTGAGACAACTCTGAACAGGTTGCATGGAACGAAAAAAAAATGAATTGTCGTTCCTAGCCCATATATACTATTCTCAACCACCCCCCTCCCCCAAATTCTGTATTGACCTACCAGAATTAAGACATTTTTAGAGCATTTTCGAAAAAAAATGCTCTATTGTCCCCGTTTTGTCTGTCTATCTGTCCGTCATCACCCTAGATCTCAACAACCATAAGTCCTAGACCCATGATGTATATATCATTTTGTAGGTCTTGGCCTGCCAAGAAATGACTTTTTTCCATTTCGCGATCTGACCTCTCAGGGCCGTAAAAGGGGGCTTAGTACCGTTTTTTGCTATATAAGCTATATTAATAAAGAGCGCCTATATCTCAACAACCATAATTCCTAGACCCATGATGTATATATCATTTTGTGGGTCTTGGCCTGCCAAGTGTACATCAAAAGTCCATTTCGCGATAGGACCTCTGAGGGCCGGGCTTCAGGGCTCCTAAGGGGCTTATATATTATATATACACCTTGTACGTTCAATAACCCATTCATTTGGTGCGAAATACTGCAGCACGTAGTTTCACCAAGATTTATTAAGAAACTCATCAAATGAAATAGTAAGCTTGTGTTCTGAGTTTAATTGAAAGTATCAGAGCTATGCAACAATTGACGGAGTTTTCGGACGATTAAATGACTCTAATTTCGAATGTTTTCAATTATGAGTCCTATTTCAGTAACCACAAACCACTTGTAGTTAGATTTAAGAGAAAATAATTTTTTTTCAAATATAAAGAAACGTCTTTATAATATTTTTTTACAGATATATGCATTACAAAATTGAATTTATAAACATTTCCAAAATTTACAAATATTTACTGAAAGTAACATACGTACTGATACATAACAAGAAAATGCGCTAACACGTGCTGTGTCCAGAATGGAACAGGCTTAATTGCTTGTTTTTTTTACCTTTTTTTTTCCTTCTTCCCCAGAGCAGTCTATTTATAGTGCTGATTTTGTGTCATGAGTTACCTCGCTTCGGCTAGAGTTACTAAATTTAGAAAGTTCAATCTTTTTGTTTCCTTTGCTTACTATATGTTCCTATTAGTGTTGTTTTCGTCGACGAAAACTAAAACTAAAACCTTCGTTAACGAAAATGTTGAATTTTCGTCAACGAGAACTAAAACTACAACTATAATTAGCAGCAAGACTAAAACTAGACGAAAACTGAAATTATTACAGAAAAAACGAAATAAAAACTGAAACTAAAATATGACCTGTGACTAAAACAACACTAGTTCCTATTGCTTGCTTTTTATTAAGAACAGTTTGTATTTTCGACCACTTTGTCCAGAGGCGTATCTAGGGGAGGGGGGTTTCAAATTCGAAAGTCCCCCCCCCCCATTTTTTTTTACATTAAATACTAAGTACATTATCTCATGTCATGATGTCGAATGCCAAGCCTCCCGGGTCCTCAAGTCCCTAGGTTCGACACTGACTTTGTCCTTACCAATGTCTCCGTCCACACCTGTACTCTCCGTTGCCTACCCCCCTCCAAATATCCCCCCCTCCATTCATTATAATCGGGCGGCTATTTCGTCACTGTAGTAAAAAAAAAAACTTTGGTCTTCCGCTATTTCAGTGACCTTCAACTGGTGTGCCTGACCTTCAACTGGTGTGCCTGACCTTCGGGTGGTGTGCCGAGAGACGTTGCTAAATTTGCCGCAGCGAGAACTGGCCATTTAACGTTTTAAGTCGAATTATTGTTATAGGCTGTTTGTTTTTTTCATCCCCGACGATTAACTTACAAATGTTTTAACTGATTGACTTCAACAGAATAAAACCAATCAATGATAATTGTCAATATCGATATCAGTATGTTACTGTGAGCTGATGCAGGTAGAGATAACAATTATGTCCTCTTGTAGAGATAATCGTTCATAATTAATCAAAGCAATGATTCAAAGAAAATCATTCCAAACACTCCGGTCATTATAAACAATACATTGGCCCCAACACTCCGGTCATTATAATCAGTACATTGACTCCCAACACTCCGGTCATTATAATCAATACATTGACCCAAACACTCCGGTCATTATAAACAAAAATACTTCGAGCTTGGTGAAAGTATTGAAGTCATTCATGACTGTTTCAGAATAAAATTAGAAGCTTGTTAACTTGTTACCATGCAGAAAATATAATAATAAAGAAAACGATAATATAGAAAATGTAATAATATAGAAAATGTAATGATATACGAAATGTAATAATATAGAAAATGCAATGATATAGTCAGAAATGTAATGATATAGACGAGACACTCTTTATAAAATGAAGTCAGAAATGAAATAATATAGACGAGACACTCTTTATAAAGGAAAGTCAGAAAAAAATTAATATAGACGAGACACTCTTTATAAAGGGAAGTCAGAAATGTAATAATATAGACGAGACACTCTTTATAAAGGTAAGTCAGAAATTGTTCTGTAGATGCTTGAAAGAATTTCTGCGAAACATTCTTACGTGCAATAAACTTACCGAGTGAAATCTGGATTTCTTGAATTCTTGGGAAACTTCCGGTAAAAAAAAGATGCATTGAAATAGTAATATTAATAAAACGCAGATTTATAAATGTGCTCACAGATTTATAAATGTGCTCACAGGTTTATAGATGTGCTCACATATTTATAAATGTGCTCACAGATTTATAAATGTGCTCACAGATTTATAGATGTGCTCACAGATTTATAAATATACTCACAGATTTATAGATGTGCTCACAGATTTATAGATGTGCTCACAGATTTATAAATATGCTCACATATTTATAAATGTGCTCAGAGGTTGATAAATGTGCTCAAAGATTTATAAATGTGCTCACAGAATTATAGATGTGCTCACAGATTTATAAATGTGCTCACAGATTTATAAATGTGTTCACAGATTTATTAATGTGCTCACAGGTTTATAGATGTGCTCACAGATTTATAAATGTGCTCACAGATTTATAAATGTGCTCACAGATTTATAAATGTGCTCACAGATTTATAGATGTGCTCACAGATTTATAAATGTACTCACAGATTTATAAATGTGCTCACAGATTTATAGATGTGCTCACAGATTTATAAATATGCTCACAGATTTATAAATGTGCTCACAGATTTATAAATGTGCTCACAGATTTATAAGTGTGCTCACAGATTTATAGATGTGCTCACAGATTTATAGATGTGCTCACAGATTTATAGATGTGCTCACAGATTTATAAATGTGCTCACAGATTTATAGATGTGCTCACAGATTTATAGATGTGCTCACAGATTTATAAATGTGCTCACAGATTTATAGATGTGCTCACATATTTATAAATGTGCTCACAGGTTTATAAATGTGCTCACAGATTTATAAATGTGCTCACAGATTTATAGATGTGCTCACAGATTTATAAATATGCTCACAGATTTATAGATGTGTTCACAGGTTTATAAATGTGCTCACATATTTATAGATGTGCTTACAGATTTATAGATGTGCTCACAGATTTATAGATGTGCTCACAGATTTATAAATGTGCTCACAGATTTATAGATGTGCTCACAGATTTATAGATGTGCTCACAGATTTATAAATGTGCTCAAGCTTGTTTGTTATCAATGAGGAGAGATAGGTTAAGGCAACCAGCCATGATCATGGTATGCTTCTGTAAGTTGGATTTTTTTTTAAAGCTTGCTACTGGCAGGAAAAATTTGAAATACACCCACAGATATAAGTATGTTGCTATTTAGGGACAAGCAGCACGAGGCATGTGACGATAACTAAAACGTTCACGCTAGATTGAACCGATATAAATGAGCGCTTGTGTAAACTCTTACTTACAATGCCAACTCAAAAAAGGCCTTTCTATAACAGAGTTCGCTGGAGCAGCTGTTCTCAAACTGTGGTACGCGTACCCCAAGGGGTAGGGTAAAGGTAATGCAAGGGTACAGCAGCGATTAAGGTTGAGGACCGCGGTGCCGGAGTGTCATTGCCGAGGCCCTTTGCTCCACAAGGAGTTCAAGCAATTCAGTTCAAGTAATTCATTTCAAGTAATTCAATATTCAAGTAATTCAGTTCAAGCAATTCAGTTCAAGTAATTCAGTTCAAGTAATTCAGTTCAAGTAATTCAGTTCAAGCAATTCAGTTCAAGCAATTCAGTTCAAGCGATTCAGTTCAAGCAAGTCAGTTCAAGTAATTCAGTTCAAGTAATTCAGTTCAAGTAATTCAATATTCAAGCAATTCAGTTCAAGTAATTCAGTTCAAGTAATTCAGTTCAAGTAATTCAATATTCAAGCAATTCAGTTCAAGTAATTCAGTTCAAGCAATTCAGTTCAAGCAATTCAGTTCAAGTAATTCAGTTCAAGCAATTCAGTTCAAGTAATTCAGTTCAAGTAATTCAGTTCAGGTAATTCAGCTCAAGTAATTCAGTTCAAGCAATTCAGTTCAAGTAATTCAGTTCAATTAATTCAGTTCAAGTAATTCAGTTCAAGTAATTCAGTCAGGCCCGTAGTGCGCGGGGGGAGGGGGGCGAGCCCCCCTGCGTTTTGTCTGGCCTACCTGCTTATTTGTTCTACTTAGTAAAATGTATTACCTGGCCCCCTCTGCTATTGCCTGGCCCCTCCTGTAGAATTTTCACGCTACGGGGCTGAATTCAGTTCAAGTAATTCAGTTCAAGTATATCAGTTCAAGTAATTCATTTCGAGTAATTCAGTTCAAGTAATTCAGTTCGAGTAATTCAGTTTAAGTAATTCGGTTCAAGTAATTCAGTTCAAGTAATTCAGTTCAAGTAATTCAGTTCAAGTAATTCAGTTCAAGTAATTCAGTTCGAGTAATTCAGTTCAAGTAAGTCATGTCAGGAATTCCAAAGGAACAAGTTGTACAAAAGTAAACAACGTTACAAATAAAACGTTTAGCAGTTTTAAACACTTTGGGCGAAAAATCCCAGTGAATGTAGTGTGAATGTAGTGCTCAAAAATGACTTTTCTTTTTCCTTTTTTTTTTAACTACTGGCACAGAACTGTACGACTCAATATGTAATTCGTCTGCAAGCAAGTCATTGTTTCTGGACATTCGAGGGAAAATAATGATAAGAAACTACGGAACTCTTAGATAAATAAAATCAGAAATATTGAGGCACGTGTTTTAAGACATGCCAGTATTACTAACCAATGGTTTAACACATTTTCTCATCATTGAGACAATAAGACCATCGGTTATTACGTTCTGAAGTTGCTGGTGCAAATAGGCGAAGGTTTCACTATGTGTCTGAAGGTTTCAAAAGTTCATTGACTCTGTAATATTATCCCGTTAAATCAAAAACTCCCGAGTAGTGTTTGGGTATAAACTGTTACCTTTCGTTTTTCTTACGTGTGCCGCGGAGAACTGCGCTAGTTTGGGCTTATGACACAATGAATTAGATATATATTAGATTTATGGATTGACTGAAAGACGAGACAGCGACAGTCATATTAGAATGATATATATATATATATATATATATATATATATATATATATATATATATATATATATATATATTTAGATAGATGGAGAGATGATAAATCGATATATAGTTAGATGGATGGATGGATAGATAGATAGATAGATAGATAGATAGATAGATAGATAGATAGATAGATAGATAGATAGATAGATAGATAGATAGATAGATAGATAGATAGATAGATAGATAGATAGATAGATAGATAGATAGATAGATAGATAGATAGATAGATAGATAGATAGATAGATAGATAGATAGATAGATAGATGGTGTTTTATTGAATTTTATTTCGACAATGTGTCAATTAACTGTTGCATTAAACATACATTTCTTAATATAAAGTGATTTTCTTTCCTTTCTGTCTGTCACTCATCAGTTATTAACTGTTTTCTCTTTCCTACAATAAACAGTAGAAATGGACAATGTGAAGGTCTTAGGTCACATAAATAGGTCAGCGTTGATGTTACACATGTCAAGAGCTAGACACCATCAATTTACGAGATGTCATTAGATTTTAATTCGCTTTCCTCTCCCCTCCATTCCCCTCCTTAAATTACGTGAAATAATTAGACATCGTCGAATTCGAAATTGGGGAGGAAAAAAAAACCCAGATAAACAATGAAACACGCCACGGTGGGGAGAGTTGGTTGGGGGGGGGGAGGTTGGCTGGTAAGGTCCACGAGAATTTACAACAACCCCCCCCCCCCCCCCCCAGTTTTTAATGAGTTCCATAAATACCAGCGTCCTTGGCATTCAAGACTAGCTGGCATGATTAAAAAACAAAAAAAAAAGACCTGAGTTGTCTGTTTCATTTTCCAGCTTAGTTTCCCCCCCCCCCACCACACCTTACTGTTTTGTGTGCACGTGAGGCTGTGATATAAATAGAATTATAAATGATGTCAAGCTGTTTTATGTTAGGAAATGAAAAAAAAAGTTTGAAAAGTTGGATTGGTGTTTCCCATGAAATAAAAATGACCTGTTTGGTTTGTTGCGTATTTTCAAGAGCCCCATTAGGCTCGTGGACCCTAGGCACGGTTCTTGCAGTTGGTCACGTGGTGATGGTCTGCTCCAGCAGGGGTGCCGCTAGGGGGCGGGGATTCAAACAGAATACAAGTAAGACTCATAGTCACTGATTGATTTCTTTGTATCCCAGACTCATAGTCACTGATTGATTTCTTTGTATCCCAGACTCATAGTCACTGATTGATTTCTTTGAATCCCAGACTCATAGTCTCTGTTTGATTTCTTTGAATCCCAGACTCATAGCCTCTGATTGATTTCTTTGAATCCCAGACTCATAGTCTCTGATTGATTTCTTTGAATCCCAGACTCATAGTCTCTGATTGATTTCTTTGAATCCCAGACTCATAGTCACTGATTGATTTCTTTGTATCTTAGACTCATAGTCACTGATTGATTTTGCTGTATCTTAGACTCATAGTCACTGATTGATTTCGCTGTATAAAGACACAAAGTCACTGATTGATTTCGTTGCCTACCTTTCATTTCATTTATTGCGTTTCTTTAATATGTTTTTTTTTAGTGTTTTCTATCAAACGATTTAAATTTACTGTACAGAATAAAAAAAGAAGAAGAAATACCTTACTACACAAGTTTTGCTTTACAGTTCAACAATAAATACGACTTGCTGGGGAAACAGAAATATTGACGTCCATCGATCCACCAAACCTTATCTGAGCGAAACATCTCTTCGTGTTATATTTGTTATCTGAGCGAAACATCTCTTCGTGTTATATTTGTTATCTGAGCGAAACATCTCCTTATGTTATATTTGTTATCTGAGCGAAACATCTCTTCATGTTATTTTTGTTATCTGAGCGAAACATCTCTTTGTGTTATATTTGTTATCTAAGCCAAACATCTCTTTGTGTTATATTTGTTATCTAAGCCAAACATCTCTTCGTGTTATTTTTGTTATCTGAGCGAAACATCTATTCGTGTTATATTTGTTATCTGTGCGAAACATCTCTTTGTGTTATATTATTTTGTTATCTGTGCCCTGAATTATTTACTTGAGCTTCGCACTTCCGCTGTTACGTAAATACACACATACAAACACACAAAGACACACGACCATTCACACACACACACACATACGCGCGTGCGCGAGCTCAAAACAACACCTACACACATCAATATCCGCTTAAATTACCTACTGTCCAATAATTAACATCGGGGAATATGAGGAAGTGGTGTGTGTGTGTGGGGGGGGGGTATTTCGGGTTTTCCCCTTAAAATTTCACTCGGTAAAGAACAGCGGTAGGTCTCCAGGGACCTAAAGTATGTGTGTGTGTGTGAGTGTGTGTGTGTGAGTATGTGTGTGTGAGAGACGGGGATGAACTTTTACTATCACTGTCACTCAGTCGGCGGGTCCTTAGAAAAATATTCAAGTTTTTAATGGGTTTAAATGAACTTTCGAAAAAAAGGAACAAGGAAAATTAAATAAAATAAGCCACGTTTATCTGATTGATAACTTTAAGTATGGAGGTGTCCCAATGTAGGTAAACAAATTTTAATATTTTAATTTATATTCATTAATTATGCACAATTAAATAGGGCACATACACACCTTTGCATTTGTTTTTAATGCATATTAATTTTATACTTGAAATACCCGGCGTCGCCCGGGAAGTCGGGCTGCCACGTGACTCTTCCTCCATGACGTCATTATCAAAAGTCATTTAGAAATGTGCTCAGATAAAGATTATTAAATTGGAACTGTCTTTTTGTGACAATCAATACTGGTATAATCAAAGTCTGCGACAAGCCCAACAAAAAATAATGAATTAGCCCGGTTTAAATTAAATATTTCTACCCAGCACATATTTACATGTCAGAATGACGCCTTACTACCGCGCCCCATCCATGACTAACACAGGCACATTAAAATATCGCTTTTTAAAAACTTTTAGTAAGTTTTTTTTTTGTACTATGCTTTGACATCTCCTGCTTAGGAAGCACTATGCTGTGACATCTCTCATGTGTAGGATACACTATGCTATGACATCTCATGTGTAGGATACACTATTTGGTCTGTTAGCAGTCTCCAATTTTGCGTTTACCTTTTAACTTGCTGCCCTGGTTATAGCCCGAAGGTGTGGGGGGCAAATCAAGCAGAATACGGACAGGCAAAAATAATCGAAGGGCCCCTTCAGATTTGAATTCCTGTTACATCTGATGTTAACAGGGCTCAGGTAGGTACTTTTTGCATAGCCCCCCCCCCAAAACATGTTCGGAAGTCTGTGCCTAGGGGGCCTAACAAATATACAATAACAACTGTAACAGCAAGTAATCATATTTTAAATAGTTCATTATTGAACAAAAAAAAAACAAGACAACACAATGTTGATTAACGAGACCTGTCTGTCATTAACGGCTCCGGGGGAAAGGGATAGTTAACACATAATAACAACTACAACAACAGACTATGCCAGTGACAGCGCTAAATTGTCAAGTGACAAATTACCCCCCCCCCCCGTGACGTGGGACCATCTGGCAGTGATGGCGATAATTGCCTGAAATATTGCTGGAGGAAGGGAAAAAAAAAAACCCACTAATGTCAGGAGATGAGTGGGAAGGGGGGTGGCGAATGAGAGGGGGGGATGTCCACAAGCACTGGCATGACAAATATCTTGCAGAGTGGACAGGTCACTGAGAACTGAATTCTAAATCTGAAAGAAAAGGAGGCCCGTGGTTTGGGGTAGGGGGCATTGAATAAAGATTGGGGGGGGGGGGGCTCAAACTGTACAAATTCATCAATTCTAGTAAAAAAAAATTATGAGTATTTTTGTTTTCCTTATGGAATCTTTGGTTTCAAAAGGCCATCAAGGTGGCGGTCATCCATCATTATGATGAGTGCAACATATTCAAAGTGATTTTCTCCCGATTCGCCTGTTATCGCCCGCTAGATGCCATTGACATTTCCCGAAACGACAAGAAGTTTTAAGGACAATATTTATGGGGAATTCCCAATTCCTGATCATCTTTCATCTCTCTCTCTCTCTCTCTCTCTCTCTCTCTCTCTCTCTCAGGCAAAGTATGAAATAAATTGCTATTTCAAACATTGCCTAGGCATTCTATAGAATGCCGAGTTCCCGTTCGGAAAAGTATGTAACTGGCCTTGTTAGGAACTAGAGTAGATATACAGACAGAAAATCCCCTTCGACGTTGAAAGATAAGAAATTATATCAGAAGTAGGAGTAATGCAACATCATCAACAACAACAATAGCAGCAACATCAACAAAAGCAACAACAACAACAATAGCAGCAACATCATCAACAAGAACAACAACAGCAACAACAACAATAGCAGCAACATCATCAACAACAGCAACAACAACAACAGCAACAACAACAATAGCAGCAACAGCAACAGCAACAAAAACAATAGCAGCAACATCATCAACAACAACAACAGCAATAGCAGCAACATTATCAACAACAACAGCTACAACAACAACAGCAACAACAACAATAGCAGCAACATCATCAATAACAGCAACAACAACAGCAGCAATAGCAACATTAACAGCAGCAACAACAGCAGCAGCAGCAACAACAGCATCAACAACAACAACATCAGCTGCAATAACAACATTAACAGCAACAACAACAGCAACAACAACAGCGGCAGCAACAACAGCAACAACAAGTAATCATGACGTTAAAAAAAAGAGAGAACAAATATTAAAAAGTCCCTGTAGTGTTGAGATAAACACTATTTGATCGGACAAAGGGTATTAATGCCGCCTTTCTAGCATTGCATATAATGCCTAGGAAATGTATGCACAATTTAAAAATTTCATACTTTGCCAAAACGACACTAGTCATTCTATACAATGCCTAGGCATTGTATAGAATGCCTAGGAAAAGTAAGCACAATTTAAAAATTTTATACTTTACCTAAAACCACCAGGCACTCTATACATTGCCTAGGCATTCTATAGAATGCCGGCATTTCACACTTTGCCGGTAACATATCTAAACTTCCAATTATTTTGCCACCTTTTTCCAGGCACAGTTAAAACTTTTCAAATCTGTGTTTGAAACTGCTTACAATTAGTTACAATTCAATTTGTTTTAAATCCTATATTCTTACAAAATTTCTTCTACGGTGTTCATATTTGTTTTAAGTCGTGGAAAATCTTTTTCCTCAAATTGTTTACAAAAAGCTTCCAATATGAAAGCCGTTTTTGAGAAGAGAATTTGAAAACTATTCTCTTTGTGAAACTAAAGTGTGTAAGATCTAGATAGACCTTAATGTAAACCAAGCCTTGAAATTTTTATGTAGTACATTTTATGATAGGAGGTAGGATTAAAACATTGTTAAAGGACAGCATGAAATATATGTTACAAAATATTAGATAGATAATTAGTTCAACAAGACATTGAGAAAGGACAGCATGAAATATATGTTACATAATATTAGATAGATAATTAGTTCAACAAGATACAATGAAGAGTGGCATTAGGGCATCCTTGTGATATACTGTATAAAGCAATATATAGCGGTATAGAGCGGATAGCGGTATAACAGTGTATATCAGTATATATATATATATATATATATATATATATATATATATATATCAGAATATAGCGTATCGCGGTGTATAGCCACATATAGCAGTGTATAGCAGAATATAGCGGTGTAGCATTTTATAACAGGTATAGCAGGTATATCAGCATAAAGCGGTATTAGTGTATAGTAAGTAGTATATAGCAGTTTAGCAGTGTATAGCGGTATATGAGTATCCCCCCTACACATGCTTTATTTTCTGGCACCTGCGACTACTTATACCCCCCCCTTCCCCAAACATTGACAGTCATTGTGACAGACATCATGATAGACGAGTATGCTCCCTTACCTCTCCTTTCCCGCCCCTCCCCCCACCCCCCAGTATACAAGCACACTACATCAACAAGTGATGTCTGAATCAAATACAAACAGAATTCATATGATGCCCCCCTCCCCACCCCCACCCACTTCTCTCCCCAGATGTCATCAGCAGGCAACAAACTTGGCTCAGATTTTTCCATTGTTATCATGGGAAAGAATTTGGCGCCTAGCCGAACCAGATTTTGACCCAGTTTCACCTCTCCCTTCCTGTTCTTTTTATTTTATTTTTCTCTCGTTCTCAGAATTCAAGTCTGTCTATCCATCCCCCCTCCCCCACGTCCCTCTCTCTCTCTAGCATTTTTTTTTTAATTCAATTTTTCACTCTCCCAGAACTCACTCAAAGATTTCAACACTCCCTTCTATCTCGCCCCCCACCCCCCCCTCTCACATCCCCGGCAGGCTGCGGGATCAGCTCCACGAGATGAGAAAAGAGAAAGAGAGAGGGAGAGAGAGGTAGGGAACAAGATTTAAAAAAAAATGAGAGCAAGGTGGCGGGCAAGATGTGGTAGTAGCGGTCTGCTAGAACGGGCATTCCCAAACGAGCCAAGGGTGGGGGGTAGGGTTCGGACGCAAGGAAAACGAGGGAGTGGGCTGGTATTGCAACTGGCCGGTATGTTCACAGACTCCGTCATTGTGCTGTGTGTTTCTCGTTGGTGGTATATTTGTACTGTGACATTTCATAAACGTTTGTGAGACAGAGACCAGTTGTCACACTGTGTTGTATTGATAACTATATTTATTTTAAAAAATTACATGTGTGCCCATTTTTTTGTCTCATTAGTGGATACATTCATATTATTGATTGATTATTTCCATGTGTTTTCTATGAGGGCAGTACTGGATTTAGCTGTCCATGCTAGTTTGACTTGACAGTGCTACACCATTGTTGTAAGTACTTCTGTTAATATCTTCTCTTTTTACTTCCGGAACTGCTTTTAACGTCTGCCACTATTTTTGTTGTGATATCTGTTTTTCGCACCTCGCCAAAGACGGCGGCTAAGATTGGAGGGGGCTTCCAATTTTTTATTTTTATCTCAGCCTTTTCCCCCAGAAACGACATTAATTATTTTATCGGAGCAAATTAACCCATATCTTGTTTTTTTACCCAGTTTAATTTTTATGCTTCCAATTGAGTAATTCAGTGACGTGCGATTGTGACATTTGGTTTCGCTTTTCAAAAAAATATAGGGCGGCATTTTAATAGCTCGCCCCGGGCGTCACTTTCGCTCCTGGTCATTTTACTGGATAGTTTCGTGTTGCCACTTGTGGGATAAATCGCCACCTGCTGACTGGTGGCCTGAGTGTGTGTGTGTGTGTGTGTGGGAGGGTATATTATGGTGAGAGTCGGGGATGGCGGGTGGCTTCAAAAGTCCAAGACGTCTGGTTTGACCCCCATGTGTGGTCATTTGCCGTTATTGTGTTTCACGAGTCAGCTCTGTAGTGAGGGGGGTGGATATGGAGAATCAACGTTCATACAACATTGGCTTCACTGAGCTGGCCGTTGTGGCTGTCTAACGACATTAAAGCCCGCCCCCCTTCTACTCCGGGCACACCGGTGTGCTTAAAAGGATTAAATAAGAATACAAACAATTAGAATTTAGCATAACCCCTTACGACCCTCAAATTTGTGTATGTCATACTATTACGTCATGTTACATGTATTCTGAAAGTATTAATACATGTATCATTCCGATGGATGTGAAAGTATTAATACTTGTATTATTCCAATGGATGTGAAAGTGTTAATACATGTATTATTCCAATGGAAGTGAAAGTGTTAATACATGTATTCTTCCAATGGATGTGAAAGTATTAATACTTGTATTATTCCAATGGATGTGAAAGTATTAATACTTGTATTATTCCAATGGATGTGAAAGTATTAATACTTGTATTATTCCAATGGATGTGAAAGTGTTAATACATGTATTATTCCCCATGGATGTGAAAGTGTTAATACATGTATTATTCCAATGGATGTGAAAGTGTTAATACATGTATTATTCCAATGGATGTGAAAGTGTTAATACATGTATTATTCCAATGGATGTGAAAGTGTTAATACATGTATTATTCCAATGGATGTGAAAGTGTTAATACATGTATTATTCCAATGGAAGTGAAAGTGTTAATACATGTATTCTTCCAATGGATGTGAAAGTATTAATACTTGTATTATTCCAATGGATGTGAAAGTATTAATACTTGTATTATTCCAATGGATGTGAAAGTATTAATACTTGTATTATTCCAATGGATGTGAAAGTATTAATACTTGTATTATTCCAATGGATGTGAAAGTATTAATACATGTATTATTCCAATGGATGTGAAAGTGTTAATACATGTATTATTCCAATGGATGTGAAAGTGTTAATACATGTATTATTCCAATGGATGTGAAAGTGTTAATACATGTATTATTCCAATGGATGTGAAAGTGTTAATACATGTATTATTCCAATGGATGTGAAAGTGTTAATACATGTATTATTCCAATGGAAGTGAAAGTGTTAATACATGTATTCTTCCAATGGATGTGAAAGTATTAATACTTGTATTATTCCAATGGATGTGAAAGTATTAATACTTGTATTATTCCAATGGATCGTAAAGACCATTTCATGAAAGTTGTCACTTTAATTATGGCCATAGACTTTGTTTTTGAGTTGTGCAAATTTTGTTTCGGTAAGTTCTCCCATCATAGTTTTGATAACGTTTTGTAGATAGTTTAGTTCGTACTTTTTTCCTTTCTTTGTTCTAAACAACCATAGTGTAAGGCAGTGTTTCTCAACCCTTTTATTTTATGTGTGGCTGGAGCCCACAGCAAAGCAAATTGGCAACCGTCTGCAAACATTTGGTCGGTTTAAATGAAAACTATATATGTATGTACTGCGTTCCCCTCACAACTTTCCCCCGTACCCCTTGGGGTACGCGTACTGCCGGTTGAGCACCGCTGGTGTAATGGCAGGTAGACCCTCCACTTAATAAATACTGGACTCCCCCCCCCAGATCGCTCCTGCATAATTCGATAAACCGGTTAATCCCTATACATCGTTCATAGCTGAAATTTAAATACAATATATTATCGAGATATACGAAAAGGAAATTTATGTCCAAACTTATACAGTTCTGACCTAATAACTCATTTTCGATACATCGCCTCAACCCATCTCACCCACATGACTATGCCGTGTGCTCATTTTAATTTTTTTTTCTTAAATTTTTTTTTCTTTGGCTTAATCACTCTTATCTGCCCACATTGTCAATTTTTAACCATAATAAAAGTCTCTCTCCCGATCTCCCCAACCCCCCCTCCCTTCAATCTCCCCTTTGTGTTGTCATCAAAAGCAAAAAAGAAAAACATACGCTTATCTGTACAGTATCGACTACTGACATTTGGATCGATACTAACGGAAGGAAGCCGATCTGAAAAAAAAAACTCGTTTTTTTTTTGGCATGTTGTCATGAAATTATTCTGTAATATATCAGAGTCAACTTAGCAACGTAGCGAGACTGTGAAGTAAATGTAAAAAAAAATGTAATTATTTGTAATATTGAAGTAGATAAATAAGAAATGGCATGAGAGAATACAAATCATGTGATATTTCGTTAATGTACTTCGCTAGCATTTGTAATGCCAAGACCCTAGTCGACTTTTGCTTATAAACGGTTTGTAATGTATTCCTTTTGATTGGCTGTGGCCTCCATCACAGGGAGTCCCATGTCACTGTAAAGACGGCCCTGCCCGTGGACTTTGATGTGATGGCTGCATGCTGACGACTCACGTCTGCGCGTAACACATCACTGCTTCGTGTGTGTGAGTTTCATTTAATAAGTCTGTCAGTGTGTAGCAGGTCAATGCGCATGTAGGAGAAAAACTCCTCGAACACACACAACACACTGATCAGTGACGACAGCTAGAAATGATTGGACACGCCAACCTCCCCTTCAATCTCCCCCCCCCCTCCCAGTATTTCTCCAGCAAAAAAAAAACCCAACCAACTGACAAACAAACGAAATAACAAACAAACAGGATGCTTAAAAAAACAAACACTTACGCATACAAATAAACATAGACTTAGAAAAAACACAACTACTGAAAAAAAAAAAAAACAGAAGTATAAGCACGCACACACGCACGTACATTCATTTTCTCAACAACAAAAACAAAACACGCTCACCCATAATCTAATAATTAGTTTCCAGAGGAGGGGGGGTTATTTTTTTTCCCCTTACAAATTGGACGCCCTTCTGGATTTCAAAATGGTTTTCATGTCGTCTGCTGTTCATCAAGTTTTTTAAGCTTCCACTTGTGTCTTAAAATATTTTTAGCATCACAGCGCTCCCCCCCCCCTTTCCCCCTTTCCCCTCTGGTCCACCCAGCCAGCTGTCCATCGCGGCGATGTTGCACTTCCTCCCCCCCTCCCCACTTGTTTATTAGGAACAAGCAACTGACGGGATGCTCACGTCAAACTGAGCCTGTCCAGGTAAGCCATCTTCATTCCCCGAGTAACCAAGACGTTGTCAGAAGTGGAGGTAATTAGGAAATGTCAGCATGACCTTTCTTTAATACCACCACAGCTGCCCCCACCCTCCTTTTTCCGATTTTCATTAAATATTTTTTTTTATTTATAAAATTTCCTAATTCGTCAGTTGGGTAATTGTTTTGTTGTAATATTTTCCGTTGTTACACCGGGCTTATTGTCAAGGATGCCAATCTGTGTTGTTGTTTTTGTCTCTATACAGACCTAGTTATTTTTGGATAAATCCAGATATAATAAAATGGTATCAAATAATAGATTAGGACTATTTTATTTTCTCATTTAAATATAAAAGTTGATTATTTGTATATATTAAGTATAATCTTGATATATTTCATATATTTTATGGATAATTCTTCTAGAAAATAGTTGGCCGCTCTTGCGTATCGTAGCTGGGAAACGGGAACTCTTTTTCTCTCTCCACCTAAAATGAACAGGAACACACGAGTTACTTCAGTTCAGTATTACTGGGACCATAAAAACAGACATTCCTCTGTTAATTATTTGTTTAGGTAAATGATAACATTTTTTGGTAAACGGGCAGACGACATACGTGCTTCTTTTTTTACAAATATTTTAATTTGTATTAATGCGCGAGATGTCGTTTGCTTTTCCTCGTCTTCTTTTTTTTTGTGTATGGAGATTGTAACTCACGGGAAAGAGTTAAATCAATAGACATATCTTTTGCTCCATTTCTTAGCTAGATTAGAGAAGAGAAAAAATAACAACACACATGCAAGGCAGACAAAGGCTTGTATTCTTCATAGAAACCCGTTATATTAATAAATAAGGCTTTTAACAAAACATCGAGAAATGACTTTATTCTTTGTATTACGGAGGGAAAGTCCTGATGAATTAAATCTCGCATGTAGTAGTGATTTTCGGCAGTATTCCCGGTCGCGGGATAGTAGCTGTCGGCATAAACCGAATCGACCGGGGTCAGTGCGAGAAGTAAATTTCGTCAACAGAAACTGGGTCAATCTATGGTGAGCAATAAAGTCGTGTCCGTGGTTATTGGTTTAATTTTTGATTTCAAATCGTTGATTCAACAAAATATTCTGCTGTAAAATACTGGATTGTTGTGGTACATTGGCCTGGTTCTATTGTTACATGCATACAGAAGAGAAAAACAAAACAAGTTCTACTGCACTCAGTGGCAATTTTTTGTTTTGTTTATTAATGTTACTGCAACTAATCAATTATCAATCGGGTACTGTACTTTGGTCTTTTTCAGAAGGGGTGTAGTGTATTCTGCTAATTTACTGTCTTAATGAACAAATCGTTTTGTTGCCCCTTAGCAGGGGGTGTGTGGGGGTGTGTGTAAATCCAAGACGTTAGGGTTCCCCCCTCCCCCCCCCCAACCACCTTTGTTCTTAGGGGTTCCTTCGGATATATTAATCTATTATACGACAACTAAACAAGTGATGTTGTGTACGTGATATCACAGTGATCCAAAGCTGATGGAGATGTTGGATTCGGGGGAGGGGGGAAGGCAACAAGAGCTAGCTAGCTACCTGCGGAGGTGCAATTCTCGCATTATTTAAATGACACAATTCTCTCATTATTTAAATGACACAATTCTCTCATTATTTAAATGACGCAATTCTCGCATTATTTAAATGACACAAATCATGAGCACTTGATATTAACGTAGATATTATCATTTTGTGATTTCCTTGAATTAAGTAGACAGGCGTGCCGGTTAGCTTGGGGGTGGGGAGATAAAACGTATTACAGAAGACACCCCCCCCCTTTCCTGAAACAACTCAGATCCACTGGTGTAGTTCAGTTACTTGTTCTCTGAAATTAGGTCAACGTCTGCCGTGTCCACGTCTTGCTGTTCTTTTCTTAAACAACAAGAAAGTAAAGGTCAAACATAAAAGTCGGTTAATTCCTTGTCTTTTATTTAGGACAGGGGTAGGGGAGGAGTCACGTGATGAAGATTATAATGAAAGTGTTCTAAGAGGAAACGGGGTTGTTCTATGTTGAATAGTCATTCTGCTATGTTGAAATGACACTGTGACATTGTTCTTTGTTGAAATGACATTGTTCTTTGTTGAAATGCAATTGTTCTTTGTTGAAGTGACATTGTTCTATGTTGAAATGACATTGTTCTTTGTTGAAATGACATTGTTCTATGTTGCTTGTTCTTTGTTGAAATGACTTTTTTTTTTTGCTGTTGGTGAAATACTATTTTTTTTCTATGCTGTGTTGAGTTTATTATATGTTGTAACCATCTTGTTCTATGTTCTGATGGCATTGTTCTACTTTGAGTTAACACGTTCTGCTTTGGTCACTAGCTGAGTGCAGGACTGACACGGACCATCTACTACCCGCTCTCTTCCGCCTGTGTTCATCTGCTCTTGTTTGGGGGGGGTGGCCCTTCTGTCGAACCCAGTGTGGCCCGCGCTTCAGAATATTTGCCCACCCCGGGTGTTGGATGTATTAGTAACTTAACCAGTGGAACGCAGCTATTGATTGGCAGAGAAGCTGCCAAATCTGACTATGACGTAACAGCTAAACCGGGTCACAGACATCACGTGCTTGATGTATTGTGTTTAACTAATCTCAAATTTGTCAGTGCATGTATGTATGTTTGTGTGCCATTACTGTAAAGCAATAACATAATATCGGGGTCTTGCTGTCCCATATAAGCCTTCGACGAGCAGCAGTAAAGAAAACCTGGTAGCTTCTATTAAAAATGACACATTAATGTCCCAATGGATATTTGTGCATACGGCCCTAAAATCTCTAAAAGGGCCCCGGGATCTTGCAATACATTGTGGCTGCAACACACTGTCCTAAATGGGCCCAGAGATCTAGCAATACATTGTGGCTGCAACACACTGTCCTAAAAGGGCCCAGAGATCTAGCAATACATTGTGGCTGCAACACACTGTCCTAAAAGGGCCCAGAGATATAACAATACATTGTGGCTGCAACACACTGTTCTAAAAGGGCCCAGAGATCTAGCAATACATTGTGGCTGTAACACACTGTCCTAAAAGGGCCCAGAGATCTAGCACCATTGTGGCTGCAACACACTGTCCTAAAAGGGCCCAGAGATCTAGCATTACATTGTAGCTGCAAAATACTGTCCTAAAGGGCAGCCCAGAGATCTAGCAATACATTGTGGCTGCAACACACTGTCCTTAAAGGGCCCAGAGATCTAGCAATACGTTGTGGCTGCAACACACTGTCCTTGTTTGCATCGGCTTGTTGACACAGGTGAACTTTAACCTTTCACCTTGCATTGTCTGCTCAGTTTAACCCCTCCCCCCTTTCCCGACTCCAACCCGCTACCCCCCCCCCCACGTATCTGTCAACTGTCAAAAGATAAACATCTCATCAAAGGAGGAATTCCTGTATGTATCTGTCTCCAATAACTGAATAAGTATACAACCCAATGATTGTAACAAAAAATATTAATCGCAATTACAACAAGGCTTATTATTATTTATTGCTTTTTAGTAATCTTTTTTACTATCAGTTACTTTTAAATTAAGAGTCGACCCTTGACCCTTAAAGAAAACCAGCGAAATTTCATCTTAAATTAAAATTAAGTCATTGATAATTATCGGTGATCTTATTGTTTCCAAAAAATAAATTAGCCATGTGTGCACAATGCAGTGTACTATCGTTCGCTTTTCACACCTCTCCTTCCCCGCCCCTCTCGTATTAAATATCGCATGCGTCATGACCTAGATTCACGGCCGGCTTCCGGCAAGCCAATGGGAACAGGTGATCCACCAACATAGTAGTGTTGTTTTTTTTAATGTGGTGTGTGTGTTTTTTTTTAATCATTTGATCATCTGTATTTTACTACTGTGTAGTCATTCGGTGAAATGTAATTCTTTTATTTCATTTGATGGATGTTTATTTCATGGATTGGATACTTTTTTCTCATTTTCTTTCATTTGAGGTAGACTTGTGTGTTGTATGTTTTTTGTTCTAATAATTAAGTGTGCAGACGGTATTTTGTTTTTCACACGTTTTTTGAAAGGAGTAGCAACATTCCGTTAGATGCGGCGTCTTTATTTTTCTTCATTTTTTAAAAAATCTTAAACTGTTTCTAAATTTAGGTGACATTCTCGCCATTTATTTATTAATAAATAAATGTAAGTAAAAATATGTATTTATCTCTTATTTTGTCGCAATTCATCATAACTACAGAATCTAGGTCACTTTCGCTGTGCTTTCACACTAAATAAATTTCACGCAATTGACATCTTAGTTTGCGAAGAAGAAAAAAAAAAAGATAAAATTTCATGTCCATGATGTTATGTTGTGATGCTAAATATAAAACATAAACATATTATATTATATATTTTGTTTCGTATTTAAATTATGAGTTAACATTTAGGCCTGGTGTTATTTTTAAATAATGATCACAGTTTTAAATGATAATGAGATTTAGGTACATAAACTTATGGACTGTATTTGTATGTATTTAAGTATTGAAAATTGATTATCCATACATGGGCGTCAAGCTAGGAATTTTTCGGGGGGCAAATAACAACTTTATGACATTTTTTTTAAATGTAAGGGGGGAGCAAATGCCCCCCTCTTATAAGACATTTTTTCAAAACGTTGGGGGGGGGGGGAGAGAGAGAGAGAGAGAGAGAGAGAGAGAGAGAGAGAGAGAGAGAGAGAGACTGACTGACTATGGTGTTAATTGAATATCCGATAACCTTGTTTTTGTTTTTCTCCCCACAGATAACCCATTTGATTGTTTATGATATTGATTATCTCCCCCTCGTGTTGAGACTCCATGCTGATTGAAGCAAAGGAAACATATTCCAGTGTGTTTTGAATTTTATTTTGGAAGAAGACACTTTGCAATTTGCCTCAACGTTTGATTCCATATGGATTAGAGGCACGACAGCAACCAAAAATTAAAATTGATTACCTCGTTTGGCTTTCATTTTTTCGTGTGTGTGTGTGTGATCGTGTGTGTTCATTTTTGTTGGATTTGCCGGTTTGGCCCTTGTGAATGGGAAGCGAAGCGAGTGCTACCTAGCTGATGCAAGTGGATAGAACACATGACCTATGAACATCTGGAGTAGGATTTGAGCTTCTGTTGGGTGCATAAGTGTAAGTCTTTGTCTTTATTTATGTTTATTATGTGTCCACAGAGGCGCCATATACTCGTGCACCCCTCCCCCCCCCCCCGGTTTGGGGCGTTATGGCGATCCCAATGATGAGTTTATTGGGGCGGTACTTTCTGTGGCGTCGACATAAAGGGGTTCGTGGGGGATTTCATGGTTAACCTACCTGGTGTATTAGTGTGTGGAAGGGGTATTGTTTTAGGTGTTATACTCAGTTTATACTGCCTCAAGAAAGATGTGGTAATGCATGAAATCCACATTGATAACTCCAACACAATCACCACATTAGAAAGCAATAATAATAATTTAATAAATAACTCCAAACGTGTCCCTTAATCAAGGTTCTACCATAACTCTCTTGTACACATGTCCACTAGTTCACTACTCACGCAAACATGCACGTGTTCCTCGATCGCATTCGATCACCAGTTGATCACCGATTCTCTGCCCTTACCATTCGTACCGTTATCGGTCAAGCATACCTGCATACAAACACAGGAGGGCCCCATTTTTTCTGAGACCCCCATCCACCCAAAGTGTTAGCCAGGATTAGTAAAGGGTCTGTTTTGCTGGCACAACGCCCATCGGCCTTTACTTATGTCAGGTACCTTCGTAAAGCTGGGAGAGGGAGGCTTATTACCAAGAATTGAACACCGCTGGACCATCCGTCTCCCATTTAGCCACTGTACTCTGTGCATATACCATACACTTCCCCGTTAGCCACTGTACTCTGTGCATATACCATGCATCTCCCCGTTAGCCACTGTACTCTGTGCATATACCATGCACTTCCCCGTTAGCCACTGTACTCTGTGCATATATCATACACCTCCCCTTTAGCCACTGTATCCTGTGCATATACCATGCACTTCCCCTTCAGCCACTGTACTCAGTGCATATACCATACACCTCCCCGTTAGCCACTGTACTCTATGCATATACCATGCATCTCCCCGTTAACCACTGTACTCTGTGCATATACCATACACCTCCCCTTCAGCCACTGTACTCTGTGCATATACCATACACCTCCCCGTTAGCCACTATACTCTGTGCATATACCATACACCTCCCTTTAGCCACTGTACCCTGTGCATATACCATGCACTTCCCCTTTAGCCACTGTACTCTGTGCATATACCATACACCTCCCCGTTAGCCACTGTACTCTGTGCATATACCATGAACTTCCCCGTTAACCACTGTACTCTGTGCATATACCATACACCTCCCCTATAGCCACTGTACTCTGTGCATATACCATGCACCTCCCCGTTAGCCACTGTGCTCTGTGCATGTGCATTTAGGCCTAGTTGTACTGAAAGCTAAAATCAGTATTAAAAAATGACATATTTCGCACCTGAAGCATTTTAAATGTTTTTTTTATTTGTAATTTAATGATTTGTTTTGATAATCTTTCCACTTAAAACACGCACACACACACGCACACACAGACGTAAAAACTTGACACTTGGCATCAACTTAATGGACCAATAAAATGAAAGCTGTCAAATTACATAAGAAGTTTAAAGAAAACAACATTATTCTCATCGCACCAATAGGTCGTGGCTAGCGTTAGGGTTAGGCTGACCGGCTAGCGTTAGGGTTAGGCTGACCTTTGTAATGTCCTTTATATACTCACGTGATTATAACTGTTTCACTAATAAATCGAACGCGTGTGTGTATGTGTACGTGTGTGTGTTTGTACTGTAATGCATATAAAAAGCGAGTCCATTAAAGAAAACTTCTATTCTTACATAATGTTTTTCTTTCTTCAAATAAGCACTGTTTACCTTTTCTACGTGGACGCGCGTTTTCTTGAACACTTTGCACCTGGCGCTCAGATTATTTTACATACACTCCTCACTTCTGCTGCTGATGTCATGGCCAGGAGAGCGATGACCCTTTAAAATATCCTCTAATTCTGGAGCTGACATCAGGATTTTGTTTTATTATTCTGGAGACAACTTTCATTCAATGGAGGAGGTCTGGGGTTGTGTGTGTGTGTGTGGGGGGGTGAGGCTGAACGAGAAAACAATTGCAATGTTGCCAGATTTTTTGTCAACAAAAGCCGCCGAAATGTCAAAAAGAAACTCAGACACAATTTTACTCTTAAGATTTTTTTTTGTATTATCTTGAGTAATGTTGAGTTAGTCCAGATATTGTCCAATCATTTAATATGCAGTGTCTGACACAAGGAAATTGTATTATGTGTGCGTAACATATGCAGGCCAACCCAACGAAACATTGGCGCGCTCTCTTGTAATGTGTGTGCGCGCGAGAAGTTTGCGCACGTACACTTGCACATCTGATAGGGAACTCTAGTCTTGACTCCCAACTTTATGAACTAAAATGTTGTTTTGATCTCAGGTATTATAAATGTACTAGAGAGAATCAATCGTGTTACTTTTAATATTCTATTGATATGGTAAACAAAGTCTACAGTAATTAGAATAACGTTTTTTTAAAATTCCATCACATATCTCATGTTACACCAATACCCACTGTCCTACCTTTTTCAATGAAACATAAAGAAAAACACCGTGTGTTTTCTGATGTTGAAATTTTAATAAAGGCTCAACACACACAGACTCACTCACAACACACGCACACAACACACACACACACACCTGTCATTAATTAGAAAGATCGAAAGTTAAAGTTCTAGTTACCCCCTCCTCCATCCTCCCTCGGCCCCGCCCAGTTTTACAGCAAGTGTAACAGTGTCAACAGCATGACGTTAATAATGTTTATGTCTAAAAAGTACATGAATGTGTGTGCATACTTGTGTGTGTGTGTGGACATGTGTGTGTGTATGTGTACATGTGTGTACTTGTGTGTGTGTAATTGTGTGTGTAATTGTGTGTGTACTTGTGTGTACTTGTGTGTGTGTGTAATTGTGTGTGTACATGTGTGTGTGTACATGTGTGTGTGTACTTGTGTGTGTGTAATTGTGTGTGTAAATGTGTGTGTACTTGTGTGTGTACATGTGTGTGTACATGTGTGTGTGTACTTGTGTGTGTGTACATGTGTGTACATGTGTGTGTGTACTTGTGTGTGTGTACATGTGTGTGTACTTGTGTGTGTACATGTGTGTGTACATGTGTGCGTACATGTGTGCGTACATGTGTGTGTACTTGTGTGTGTGTACATGTGTGTGTGTACATGTGTGTGTACTTGTATGTGTGTACATGTGTGTGTACATGTGTGTGTGTGTACATGTGTGTGTACATGTGTGTGGACTTGTGTGTGTGTGTACATGTGTGTACATGTGTGTGTGTACTTGTGTGTGTACATGTGTGTGTACTTGTGTGTGTGTACATGTGTGCGTACATGTGTGCGTACATGTGTGTGTGTAATTGTGTGTGTGTGTACATGTGTGTGTGTACATGTGTGTGTACTTGTGTGTGTACTTGTCACACAGACTTTAATTAGTGCAGTGGAAGGTGGACTTGTCATCACTTTGTGCCATCAAGATACTAACTGACCAGTGTGTCCAACGATTTCGTTGTCGGTGTTCAAACTGCGGATGTCTGTATCTTCATCCTATGTGTGCGTCATTTTTCCAATTACACATGCTGTAATCGCACAACTGTGACGCCGTCTTATAATTTGGCCTATTGCGCAAACATGCATTAAGTTCAACAATCGGGATGTTGATTGTGCAACTGTTATTGGAAAACTCACTGACCTATAAAGTATGATCAACACTTCTCAAATCTCACACTGTGTTTAACATACTCTCAAAGTCAATAAAATCGCATCAAAAAAAAAAAGAAAGTCCCTTTAATACTTTTCATTCTGGCTCTTCATAATTTCTTTGGTTGACTTTTTGTCTACAAGATGGCAACGAGACACGACTCCCCTCCCCTCACCTCACCCCCCACCCCGCCCACTCTCTGAGAAATTGACACTAAACTCGGGAGACAAATTTAGGTTGTTCGAAATTTCCAGACCTATTGATTTTTCTTCCAGTCTGTTTTTTCCTTCTTCTTGTTTTCCCTCCCAACTCCAACAGAATGTAAGGATCCCCTCCGCCATCGATTTCCTTTGATGGATAACCATCTTTCAGTTTTTATGTGTGTCTGTGTTTTAATACAATTTTCTCGATGGTAAATGTACTTTAAGGCAGTAATACAAAATATGTTCTTTAGCCATTAGAAATGTTTCGTCCTTGTTATTGGTGAGAAATTCTCACCTTGATGTTGATAATGACTGTAATTTGATATACATCAATTTTTTTAAAAAAAATTATCAAACTAATTCTCTAAACCACGGACATTTCAATGTGTTTTTTTTTATTTCATTTTTCTCTTTCGCAAGACGGTTTATTTCCAGTTCATTTTGTTATTTCAACTACTTCAAGTTTTATTTTTCTTGACTTTTTTTTTTATTTATTATCTACTTGAATTGGTTGATCTTCTTATACAGCAGTGGATTGAACTGGTCACATGCATGTAATGGGCCACCATAACTTCATATGTTATAGGAAATTCCATTGGGTTGGCAATGTCGCGGGCCACATAGGGTCCGTAGATTTGACCGGCTGGCCGGAGCTAGATGATGGGAGGAGTGTTAACGTGAACTACAATAAATTGAATGTAAATGGCACAAACATTAAAGGCTAGCGATGTACTTCACTCTAAATCGAGTGTCAGACTGCGGGCCGGAATAAACAGTCCGGCGTGCCGGCTTTGGCCCGCGGACCGTAGTTTGCTCGTGGTAGTGCCGAACTTAGTAATTTAGGGTGGCTTGGCTTCTTTGGGTGGGGGGGGGCTTCGTTTTGACATTCTTCACCATGAAAAGAGATAATGTACTTTATATTTAATGTAAACAAATTTTGGTACCCCCCCCTCAAGCTGGGGCCCGGGGGGACTTTCGAATTTGGACCCCCCCGTCCCCCATTCTAGGTACGCCTCTGGCCCGTGGGCTGCTCAATACGGTCACTTAAAGAGCGGTTCATACAGTTCCTTTCAGAGGCGTCATGCCTATGTCTAATCGTGTACAAATAGGATGGGGTTGTAAAGGCTTTCTAATGTGTCTGTGGACACGGCCATGAAATATAATGCAGGATACATTCTGCTATCACGTTAGCTCTGAATAAAACGTTTAGGCTTGTTCAGTTGAAGCCTGTTCAGATTGCAGCTAATGACATCATCATCTCACACTCAGCCGTTCATATCAAAGATGTCGGATACCAGGTGCCGACCCCGAAAAAAAACCCTATTTCACGTTCTAAATCTAAAACCGAGGTGTTGCCCTACCTACCCTGCCCATGTGACACTGTTTTTTGTAGCATTCACCTTGAACTTGGCGGTATGTTGATGTGCAGAGTTCAACTGGCCAGTCAGCGACATCTTGTGCGTGTGTGTGTGTGAGGTGGTGGAGGGGGATTGGGAGGATAAATGTGCAGCAGCTGTGCGCTGATAACAAAAGCGCATGCGACTTCTCTCTTTCTCTCTCTTTCTCTCTCTCTCTCTCTCTCTCTCTCTGTCCTGACCACAAAGAAATGAAACTGAGAGACTGGGGAAGGGGGGTGGAGACGCGTCACTAGTTTTTTTCTAGTTCAACTTTGGGATTCCAATGGACTTGAAACATAAACTGAAATGATGGAAGTGGGGGGCGGGAGGGGGGAATTCTGGGCTCTGCTCACACATGTAATGTGTGTTCTCCCCTCACACATGTAATGTATGTTCTCCCCTCACACATGTAATGTGTGTTCTCCCCTCACACATATAATGTATGTTCTCCCCTCACACATATAATGTATGTTCTCCCCTCACACATGTAATGTGTGTTCTCCCCTCACACATATAATGTATGTTCTCCACTCACACATGTAATGTATGTTCTCCCCTCACACATGTAATGTATGTTCTCCCCTCACACATGTAATGTATGTTCTCCCCTCACACATGTAATGTATGTTCTCCCCTCACACATGTAATGTATGTTCTCCCCTCACACATGTAATGTATGTTCTCCCCCTCACACATGTAATGTATGTTCTCCCCCTCACACATGTAATGTATGTTCTCCCCTCACACATGTAATGTATGTTCTCCCCCTCACACATATAATGTGTGTTCTCCCCCTCACACATATAATGTATGTTCTCCCCTCACACATATAATGTATGTTCTCCCCTCACACATGTAATGTGTGTTCTCCCCCCTCACACATATAATGTATGTTCTCCTCCTCACACATGTAATGTATGTTCTCCCCTCACACATGTAATGTATGTTCTCCCCCTCACACATGTAATGTATGTTCTCCCCTCACACATATAATGTATGTTCTCCCCCTCACACATGTAATGTATGTTCTCCCCCTCACAGATATAATGTATGTTCTCCCCTCACACATATAATGTATGTTCTCCCCTCGCACATGTAATGTATGTTCTCCCCTCACACATGTAATGTATGTTCTCCCCTCACACATATAATGTATGTTCTCCCCTCACACATGTAATGTATGTTCTCCCCTCACACATGTAATGTATGTTCTCCCCTCACACATGTAATGTATGTTCTCCCCTCACACATGTAATGTATGTTCTCCCCTCACACATGTAATGTATGTTCTCCCCTCACACATGTAATGTATGTTCTCCCCTCACACATGTAATGTATGTTCTCCCCTCACACATGTAATGTATGTTCTCCCCTCACACATGTAATGTATGTTCTCCCCTCAGAATGTATGCAATCTCTGAAATGTGTGCAGCATGTGGACATGTTAACCATCGCTCGTCCAGTAGTTCTATTCTTATTATTTACATTTGGTTGACAGTCTTCCTTCGTTTTTCACGGTCCATCGGTTCCATGACTATACTGTGACGGGATATTTTCCGCAAAGTAGGGTTATTTATTTATAAATGGAATACTTTTGTAGTCATAGCATGTAGACAATGTTTACGATATTCTTGATGCTGTTTTAAGCATTATTAGAACCTCTGGGTGAACTTTCAACGGCCGAGAGCGATGAACCCGCTGCACAGTGCACACCCCTCCCTCTCAGATTTGACCTGGATGGAAGAATTCGTGAAAGATTTCGTCAGGTCATCGCTTCGTCCTCCCACTTGGGCCACGTGGATACAGCCAGAGGTCAGGCGTGTTACCACTGGCTGTGGTATGCGCGCGCGCTGGTGTGTATAACGGCCGTTGGGAAGGGGGGGTGGAAGTGGCAGGTTGCCTGGAAGAGTCTTGTGGACACTGCGTGCGTGATGGTCGATGAAAGGAGGAGTGTTGAAATAGCGGTAGTCCAAGCTTTTTTTTTTTTTTTGACCGCCAAAGTAAATCTTGTCCTTAGGAGACCTATGGTCACTTAGACCGTTGCTTTCGTGGCCATCGCTTAGACGCACGTATCACGCTTGACCTCTTGTTGAGAACACTGCCATTCTCCCCATCATGCTCCAGCTTAGTAGCCGGTAGGCGAATGTTGTTTTTTTTTTTTTTAAAGTTATACTACGCTTGTAAACAAGTTGTTGACATAAAATTGGCACGACGAGACGATTTATTCGCCAGTGTGGGTGTAGAGGAGCTTTTGGTTTTGTTGGACAATGAAGTTTTTAATTGATAAAGTAAGTTTTTAAAACATGCGATTAATATGTCAAATGATTGATGTACATTTCGTGAATACCAATCATTTGGTGTGATCTCTGTACGCCCAACAATCGTGTGCCACTGTTTTCAACGGCATACCATTTACTCCTTGTATTTCGTTGTTTATTCCACTATCAACACCCCCCTTCAACCATTCACATGAAACAATGCCCACCAAAACTCCTTGTTGTATTTCGTTGTTTATCAATGATTCTCAACTGTTCAATTATCAAGGATTCTATAGTTTTGTATTATCACCTGACTAAATTGTACATTGTCTGGTCACTGAGCTTTTTTTGTGATACAACGTTGGCACTCCTGCTTCCCCCCCTCTTCACTCTTTTCATTTCTATACATACAGGAAATAACATTACGATGATGACATAAATGTGGTTTTACCCCCCTCCAATCCCTGTTTTTACAGCGGGGGGTAATAAAAAAAGATATCAGGTCTTGTCTAGTTCGGGGAAAATAAAAATAAAAAGTAGACCAAAGTTCTGAATAGATAATTACACTCTCTTGAGCAGAACGATATTTTTCTCTCTCTCTCTCCTCTTCCCCCTCCCCCACACACACATACAAATTACAAACACTCCTGCTGTGAATCGTACCTTCAGCTCCGTTTTTTTTCTTTAATGGACATTCTCTCCGCCTGTTGTAGGTTGGTTGTTATATGTGTGTGTGTGTGGTTGTTATATATATGTGTGTGTGTGTGTTTGTCGTGTAAACTAGTGAGTGTATAGATGGTGGGAAGTTGTATTTGTTCACAGGGCCAGTCCATCTTTGTCATGATGGTGGGGAAAGGGGCGGGGGTTGGTTCATTGGGATGGAGGGAGGGGAAAGGCCAATGGCTATGGAAGGGTACTGCTGGTTGTGCGGCCACAAAGGGCACCGAACTAGGAAGGGGCGCCGCAGGAGCGCTTTTTAAAAAAAATATTTTTTGCACATTTCTGGTAAACTGACTGGCATAATAAATGGCTCCGGAGAAGGCTATTGTTAATAGATATGAATGCAAGCTGCTGCTATACTACATACAGAACATACTACATGATTGGCCACCTAGGAGTTCGTTGCACATATTAGATATTATTCAGATTGCGCTAGCCTCGTTTTGAAACAATGTTTTCATCATCGCCATGAATGCTATTTACAATTTACACTCATCAGTCCATTCGTTGAATTGAAATGTTTGTTATTAAATGAAACCTTACATCTAAGACTGTCCACCGATGATTTCGTAATGTCTAAAGTACAGATTAGAATTATAAAACTAATTGAAAGCTTTACCATTCATATTTCATGTCTTGAAAACAAACAAACGAAACGCTGTTAACAGGTCTGTGTGTTTTTTATGAATGGAAAGCGTCATTGGAAACAGAAGTGAATAACAACAATGGCGCGAGAGTTTTTAACACAAAACCGAGGATTATTGATATAGCGATGCGCTGTCTGTATAATCTGTCGAAGGCCCTATTTGTGGAGATTTTATTTGGTGAAAAAAATTCTAAGAGCCACATCAATGGAAAAAAACAGAAAATAACAAGTCCAAATACCTTGATCGTTGAGAGCCGCGCTCTTGTGCGGTCACTGCTTTGGTCACTATTGCTGTCAACTGCGGCAGTCACTGTTATGGTAACTATTACGCCCACCGCTGCGGTCACTGCTTTGGTCACTGCTTTAGTCACTATTATTGCTGTTAACTGCGCCAGTCACTGTTATGGTAACTATTACGCCCACCGCTGCGGTCACTGCTTTGGTCCCTGCTTTAGTCACTATTGCTGTCAACTGTGCCAGTCACTGTTATGGTAACTATTACGCCCACCGCTGCGGTCACTGCTTTAGTCACTATTGCTGTCAACTGCGCCAGTCACTGTTATGGTAACTATTACGCCCACCGCTGCGGTCACTGCTTTAGTCACTATTGCTGTCAACTGCGCCAGTCACTGTTATGGTAACTGTTACCCCCACCGCTGCGGTCACTGCTTTGGTCACTATTGCTGTCACTACGCCAGTCTTTGTTATGGTAACTGTTAGGTCCACCGCTGCGGTCACTCAAACTCTAACCCTTCTATTTAATTAATTTCAAAAATATTATTATTATACTTCAGCTTTTTTGAAAACGTAAAATAAAATAAATAATAATGCGTGGATGGTGTTTGAGGAATGGCTGAGGTCAGAGGCACTTAAAACTTGACATGTCAAGAAGACTAAAAGAAAATAACATCACCAGCCATGTCTATAGGGTGATGGACAGTTGTGTGGCATGTTTTCTGCTGACGTACCGTGTCCACAGCTTTTTGTTTCATTTGATAAGGTCAAGGCCTTTGTGGGCGGAACGGGGGATTGGGGGGGGGGGAAGGATGTCGTCTCGTTAGTACGCAGTTGACCCGTGGACCGGAAGAGTAATTCCCGTCTCGTCATGGCGTTCATGGCCGCAGTGTTTTGAGTGGTTGCACTTTTTTTTTTATTGCACGCCGATGCTCGAAACAAAACTACTGGTTCTAAAATTGTCAACACTTTTAGAGTGTGAGTTTCTTCTTCATTGATGAGTAGGTATGCCTTGTAGTATCACGAGAACCTCTTCGCCCTCTCCAACAGCATGATAAATAATTCATCGGGTCTGGAGTACTTTTGAAGAACTGACTTGTTATTTTTTGTTTTGTTTTTTCAAAAAAAAGCTCCATTCACCCCCCCCCCCCTACCGCACTCTCATTACAACTGTTATAACTGTCGGGCGTGACGTGGCAGGGAGGGGGATGCTTGTTGATTGTGTGATTGAGGAAACATTTGTTTTGTACACCTTTCGTTGGGTTGAAGTTAACGAATACACGGGTTACATTTGTGTTCTTATTTGTTAAATTCCTAGGAGCTGTTCCAGGTTGGTTGGGGCCAACCAGAAGATTCATTGAGCTCCCAGTTGGGGAATAAGAGTTACATTCGTAATATTGGGGTGGGAGGGGGCATTTAGAAGTCGTGGCCAAAGGCTCGCACGTGGTAAAATCACTTGGTCGCATGTCTGTATCCACTGATACCTGTTTGTAGTATGTCTGTATCCACTGATATGTCTGATTTATCTGCTGCATTCACTCACAAAGAGATCGATATTCAAATTGACCCAACAGTGGCAAGGGAGTGAGATCTCATGTTGTCCTAATTCTGTGGTCCAGTTTTTCAACGTTTTTAGTTTTCTGAACATCAACAACCATCACACGAGCCATCCTATTTTAAGCTGTGTGGACATGCGGTCGGAAACCCCCCACAGATCACTAAATCCATGAGCTTTATTCCCACTGTCCACCGGTCGCCGGCCGTTCTCTGTTGTATAACTTGTCTGGGAATTCGTAATAAAAGTTTCCGATACCCTCATATCAGAATAAATAAAAATCGGAATTGAGATGATTCTAAACCGAACTCCTTTTCCTGAACTGATTCTTAAGTAATTGGGGCTCTATATTTTAACCTATAACGTACATTTCCTTATATTTTTGTTACATTTTATAAAATGACTTGTTGACTGACATTTTGAGATCCACGGAGTTCAACCAGATGAATCTAGATATCTCAATGTATTACATTCAGCACAAATAGGATCACTTTTCTGACTATATATTAGAGAGAGGGGTGTGGGTGTGTCATAAATTAACCTCCTTTGCACTTTTCCTTCCCCATTTTCTTAGCATTCAAACGGCAAATTTTTGACCTATTTCTATTGAATATTTTATTCGTACGTAAGTGTGGTATCAAAAAGAAGTTGTATCTAGGAAGCTGTTGAAATGTAATGAATAAATAGCTCTGGCAGGTGGCGCCAGCTATTTGGTACATTACTTTTTTCAACCATTAAGATACAAATGTTATCCCTCTCTTCTTCCCTCTCTCTCCCCAACCCTCTCTTTCTCATATACATACATACATACATATATATACACATACATATACTGTGTGTGTGTATGTGTATGTGAGAGAGAGAAGGGGGTCAGAGAGTAATTCTGTCCTAGTCTATCCTAAAGGTTCAATGAGTTCTTCTGAGTAAAGCGTATGAGTTAATACCCAAATACCCATAACTTTGTCTTTCAGGGAGAGATAAACCATCACTTGTTATTCTGATAGTTTGAGCCGTTGTCAAAGGGAAGATAACCGTGTATGATGTACACCCAGGCTTACAAATCTTCTGAAAATATTCTCAATATTCGTGGAGGGGAAGGGGTAGGGGAGGCAAAAAAAAAAAGAGAGAAATAAGCTTAGGGGAAAAAAAATTGAATTGCTTTTTGCTCCTTTCCCCACCCCCTGCCCCCCAGTCTTCTGTCTGACTCCTCCCTCTGATAATTTTATCTCCCATTTTTGTTTAGTCTGCTGGTCTGTGTGTCTTCTAGAGTACAGCTTGCAGGGAAATATAAACAGTGCAACCAAATACAATTGAGACTAAATAACATTTTTAGTCTGCTTGTTCACTGTGAAAGTGTGTGTGTTATTGTGCTGATATGTGTTATGTGGGTGTGTGTGTTATTGTGCTGACATGTATTATGTGTGTGTGTGTTATATTGTGCTGACATGTATTATGTGTGTGTGTTATTGTGCTGACAGCTTTGGATTATGTGTGTGTGTATTGTGCTGACATGTATTATGTGTGTGTTATTGTGCTGACATGTATTATGTGTGTATATTGTGCTGACATGTATTATGTGTGTGTGTTGTTGTGCTGACATGTATTATGTGTGTGTTATTGTGCTGACATGTATTATGTGTGTGTTATTGTGCTGACATGTATTATGTGTGTGCTAAGAGTGTGAATGGTCTCGTGTGAGTTCAATGAACTGATACTCAAACTAATCGTGTTTGAAAAGGTGGCTTACGTGGGATAAGGAATTTGTAGATGATGATGTAAAAAACTTTTTGGTACTTCTCTCAAGCTGGGGCCGGTGGGGACTTTCGAATTGGGACCCCCACATAGTTTCGCCTCTGCCTGACACCCTGTCACGTTCTTCGTTTGCCGTTGACGCCAGGGCTGGAGTGCCGGACAAAAGGATCCTCTCTGTGGTGTATCAATGTGAGCAAACCCCGGCCAGCGGTGTAGATACAGTCCCAGCACTAAATGGCTCTCTCTCTCTGGCCCGCAATAAGTGGTGTGGGGGGGGGAGGGGGTAGATGTTTTATGTTAATGAATGCACCTCACTTAAGTGTTGTTTTTTTTTTAAATTATTGTGATGACGACAGAACTTGATATATTTGTACGAATTTCTAAAATAGAAACACATTTCCTGTGTCTTTGTGTGTGTGTGTGTATGTGTTTGTACAGTTTTCATCCATATTCTGAATATACATTGTCGGAGATAATGAATTGTCATCCGTGACAGCTCCATTGTAAGCCTGCTATTACAGTTCCATTATAACTTTGATGTCACTATAACACTAAGGTCACTGTTCTACTATAACTCTGTTGTTACATTTACAAAATAAAAAAATAATCCTGTTAGACTGTACGTCTGTAACACTATATCCAACAGTTTATAAAACACCGCTTGTTACACTGTTAAGTCTATAACACTATATCTAACAGTTTATAAAACACCACTTGTTACACTGTTAAGTCTATAACACTATATCCAACAGTTTATAAAACACCACTTGTTACACTGTTAAGTCTATAACACTATATCCAACAGTTACAAACGAAATATTTAAGCCGACACCGACGTCGGTTTTTAAAAGACACCGACACCGGGGGGTAGGGGCGCCAAAAATCTCACACATTGCGGCTCAATAGCCAGCTACGAACTGGGATTTTATGTAGTGCCATTGTGACGGAGGATTGGTAATGTTTCATTATGGCTGAGAGAAATTAAGTTGTGCAGAGTGTTAGTTGTGAGTTAAATTTGATTGTAGGAACATTTGAACAGGTCATACGTTGAGATTCTAAAAGACTTGAATGGATTTGTGTGTAATCTTTCTCCAACTTGGATATTGATAGAGAGATGCAAACTAAACATTTCTTATGATTTACAATGATTGAGTGAATAGCAGAGTGAACATAGCCAATAGCCTAGAGAGCTGCACGGGAGTGAAAATCACACCCAGTCCCACCCGCTCCCGCGAAAATTTTTCCCAACCTCACCCACTTCCGCGAAAATTTTTCCCAACCCCACCTGCTCCCGCGAAAATTTTTCCCAGTCCCACCCGCTCCCGCGAAAATTTTTCCCAACCCCACCCGCACCCGCAAAAATTTTCCCCAACCCGCCCCCTTCAAAAATATTCTATTATAAAAATTTGTTTGTAGAAATCCTCTCGAAAAACATACATGAAAAACATTTAAGATAATAAGTAAAATAAACAGTTCTACAGTTTAAGTTCATGTATAAATAAGAGGTCATTAACACTTTCTGGATATTTTTTTCTTTCTCAACAACATTACCCAAAGCCTTTAACAGTCGTGGCATAAGGCAAAATCTCATTAACAGGTACATTCCCATATTTTGCACCAATGTTTATCAACTGAGAGTCCTGAGTTCGATCCTCGGTGAGAACCATGGGAATTTTTCCAGGTGAATTGTGTTTCAAAGTCGTCCCACAAGTCCACCCAGCTTTAAATGGGTACCTGACTTAAGTTGGGGAAGTAAAGGCGACTTGGCGTTGTGCTAACCACACAATCTCTTTATATGTCGAGGTTATAGAAACAGATGAATTCTACACTTCATCTGCCCAGATGGCCTGTAAGGGAATTTTTTTTTATTAACTTTGCAGCCAATTCTTCGACAAATGAAAAGGGCCTGATGTCTTTGGCACACATTGAAACAATGGTGTTTGTGATTTCTGTTATAACCTGAACTGGAACCTATTTAACAATCTTCTCTTGACTTGGAATGAAGCTATTCATTTATGTAATTTTTGGAACTGGCGATCTGTTTTTTACAAAATTCGAGATGCGTCCACAGACCATTCGTACCATCCCGTGCCTTCCAAGTTATAATGGTATCACATCTTGTACATACCGCGAATGGCACATCCTCACCATCCAAGCGCAAACGACTCAAACTTTCCCAAATATTGCTCTTACCACCTTTATTTAAGTAAAACTGAATACGTTCGCTTTTTGCGTCAACTAACTTTTGAATGTTTGCTTTATTATCCATTGTTTGAAAATTTAAAAAATAGAATTAGAGAAGTAAAAAACATTCAGAATTACATTTAAATTTAACGAATGGAAAAATCACTTCAAAATATAATAAACTGCGCATGCCCATTAACGAATTAAAAACACAGAGTCAAAGCGAAAAACTATAAATAAAGAATCACTTGTTCATTTTTAGTACAACCACCTTGAAAACATAAATTAAAATATTTTAGCGAATTTTTTTACAGGCGCTTTTAAAGAAATCTCAATAGAAATCATATCAAAGTCCGGGAGAGTCCCACTCAAACAAAAACCCAAAAACCCACGGGACTCCCGCAAAACAAAACCCAAACCCACGGGACTCCTGCAAATACAAAACCCAAACCCACGGGACTCCCGATAAACTTATTTCCAATCCCGCGGGACTCCCAATGAATCCCAATCCCGTGCAGCTCTCTACTGAGTAGCCTTCCTTAACTGCTTTCAGTCACAATTCTGTTAATGTTGACAAGTTGTTGTAATGTAGAGAATCTTGCTTTGGAAAATATTACATTTGTTGATAAACAGATTTACCAAGTATTTATTTAAAAAGAGAATAAGATCTTGATGAACACTTTACATTAAAGATTGGCTAAGAACTATCTGGCGTTGTCCTGGATTATTTAATTAAAGTTCTAGTATTTTTTTGGAGCTTGCGCCGAAAACCGAACCGACTCCTGAGAAGTACAAATACCGACACCGACTCCGACAAAGTACAAATACCGACACCGGGTAAAGTACAACTGCCGACACCGGCAAAAACTGCCGACACAGGTTCCCCCAGCTCTGGGTTACAAACTTACGTCAGCTACCTGAAAACAAAAGAATGTTTTTTTTTTTAATTCAGTTGGCTTGTCATCGAATGCCTGAGAAAATGTTCCATCACCGAGCCGCCTATCGCAATGTTTGAATATATACAAAATAAAAACTCACTTAAATCATTGGATGGATGGAGTAGAGGGTGGGGAGAGTGGGGTGGGGATAGACATTTAGTGGTGGATAGACAGACAAAGAGAAAAAAACAAGGAAGAAATAAATGAAGAAACTCAGGGTGAACATAGAATCTGTTATCACATGTTTGGTTAATAGGTAGTTAACAGAAATAGGTTTGGTAAGGGGTGGGTGGGGGGGAGACAGACATACAGACTTCCAACACTGAAAGAATAAACGAAACAAATAGGAATGTGACTTTTGTTGTATATATGTGTGTGTGTGTGTGTATTCTTTTAGGAGAACTTAGAATTCAGTGTTGTTTAGTTGTTTCCTGTTGACTTCAACTAGACGGAATGATTTGTTTCAACGTGTCTCATCAACCCGACCAAACATTTCTCTTTATTTATCTTATATTGGAAGGTTGTTTGGACGATGAGAGGTGTAACTAGAGTTTTCAGAACCCAGGACTAATAACGGGTTTCACGTGCCCACCTTGCAACCCCCCCCCTCCCTCCTTCCCCATCATTTAACATTATTATTTATGCCACCCCTAAAATGCTACGCCCTGGTTTAAACGCACACCTTCCCCCCCTCCTCTTCCCTACATCAGCATGGTAGCACCAGTGGTGTTTTCAGGGTGCCTGTAGTATTGTTTTATTACATGGAGATATTTCTCTCTAACGCGGGTTCATCGATTACCGATGTGAACAAAAAAATCTTTCAAAAAATTTCACCCTCTCCCTCTCTCTCTCTCTCTCTCTCCCCCCCCATATCCTCCCCCCTCCCCATTTTATTTTTATCTTTTCCATCCCCCATCTCCATCCTAATATGCTTACTGCTGTGATAGGAGACGTGCCCTCCAGGCGATGAAAGATTGGAAAAAATGTATCGTAAACAAATTCACGCGTGTGTGTGTGTGTTTGTCTGTATGTAAGGGTTAAAAGGAAAATAATGATTTTCCCTCAAAAAAAAAATAAATAATTAAGTTTGTGATATTTTGGGATGTGGTGAAATGAAATTGTTTCTCTTCTTTATGAGTATTGAAGTTTTTTATTTATTTTCTTTCGTTTAACTAATCTATCCCTCACACACGCACACAAACCTCCCACTTATACTCACACACAAATATAAGTATGTTTAGTGATGTTTTAGTGTTGGAGTGCCAGGTGGGTTTCATGTGCATTCCAGAGAAATTTTTTTTCTTTAACATCCCTCAAGATTGCTTAGTCCCAAAACAAAATATAACTGATTCATACAAATCTTACATACGTACAAACATACGTGACTCGCTCACTCTCTACACACACACAATAAATACGAACACACACACACTCACTCACACACACTCACTCACACACACTCACTCACACACACTCACCACACTACACACACACACACACACACAAAATAAATACGAACCCACATATTTTTTGTTTTGGTGTTAAGTACCTGGTGGTAGATGTACTATGCCAGAGAATGTTCGTTTGCTTTCCCTCCCTGATGAAGTTGTTAGTCCAACACACACATACACACACACACAGACACACTATCGCACACGCACGTACATACATCATTAGACAGAAATGTGTGTGTGGGGGGAAGGGGGAAAATAAAAGAAACTAAAGACGGCAGTCTTGACATGTCTGGTGTAACTGAACTCTTGGACTCGGCAGTCTTGACATGTCTGGTGTGACTGAACTCTTGACTCGGCAGTCTTGACATGTCTGGTGTAACTGAACTCTTGGACTCGGCAGTCTGGACATGTCTGGTGACTGAACTCTTGGACTCGGCAGTCTTGACATGTCTGGTGTGACTGAACTCTTGGACTCGGCAGTCTTGACATGTCTGGTGTGACTGAACTCTTGGACTCGGCAGTCTTGACATGTCTGGTGTGACTGAACTCTTGGACTCGGTGTTCCTGGGGTGGCGGGTTCCCAACTGGGGCTAAGGGCGCTAATGGAACATCAGTCACCACCCCTTCCCCCCCCTGTGATGTCATAATAACCGTGGCATGCGCTCGTGTGTTTGAGTTAAGGGAAAGTTAGTTGCTGTTGTTATTGTTTTCTCTAGCTTTGCTTCAGGAAATACTGTTTAACTAATTAGTGTTTGGTATGAGAGAGAAAGGAAAGAAACAAGAGAGAGAGAAGAGAGAATAGATCGAACGCATAGAGGGAGTGAATGAAAGAAAAAGAAAGAAAAATTGAGATATCATACTCCAAGACCAGCGAATCCCCCATAACAGTTTTTGTTGTTACACTGCCCGGGGGAGGGGGGCGGTGGAGTGACCTGAGGGATACAGTGGATACATCTCTCCTTTCAAAGTCCAGTCCTTAATGTGCACAATCCAGTTCTTACAGAGCCGGCCTCTCTTTCGTATCATTGTTTCATTAATAATAGGCGTGTATTGTTTGTGGTATGTGTGTGTGTGTGTAATTCACCAGTGTGAAGTGTGGGTGTGCGTTTTATATTATCTCTGCCCACACACACACACACACATGTCACACACTGTAAAGACTCCCCACGGAGTACAGACATTCAGAACTCTCCGCTGAAGATTCCATTTTCTTTTGTTTATGTTCAGGCGGTTGAGGCTGAGTGACGTCATGCATGAACTGAGGTCTGTAAACAGACTGTTGACCTGGATTTTCCACATGACTGAATTTTTTTTTTTTATCATTATTGTTTTTCTTTCTCTTTTTTTTAAATACCATGATTTAGGTTGTGCTACCTTGATCGGAAAACATATCTCGTAACGGAGTTGATGATGTAACTTGATCCTTAACAGAGGAGTACTTTGTGGTGGGTGGGGGGCGGTCCACTCGCTGTTAAAGTGGGTGTGACAAAAAGTAAGCGGATAATGAGAAATATAGAGATAACGCCATTTTATGTTTAGATTTTGGATGAACTCTCCCTCTCCGTGGAGGATCACCTCCGGGCCGCATGATGAACTTTCCCTCCGTAGAGGCTCACCTCGGGCCGCATGATGAACTCTCCCTTCCGTAGAGGCTCACCTCCGGGCCGCATGATGAACTCTCCCTTCCGTAGAGGCTCAATCTCGGGCCTCATGATGAACTCTCCCTTCCGTAGAGGCTCACCTCGGGCCTCATGATGAACTCTCCTTCCGTAGAGGCTCACCTCGGGCCGCATGATGAACTCTCCCTTCCGTAGAGGCTCACCTCGGGCCGCATGATGAACTCTCCCTTCCGTAGAGGCTCACCTCGGGCCTCATGATGAACTCTCCCTTCCGTAGAGGCTCACCTCGGGCCGCATGATGAACTCTCCCTTCCGTAGAGGGCTCACCTCCTCGGGCCGCATGATGAACTCTCCCCTTCCGTAGAGGCTCACCTCGGGCCTCATGATGAACTCTCCCTTCCGTAGAGGCTCTACCTCGGGCCGCATGATGAACTCTCCCTTCCGTAGAGGCTCACCTCGGGCCGCATGATGAACTCTCCCTTCCGTAGAGGCTCACCTTGGGCCTCATGATGAACTCTCCCTTCCGTAGAGGCTCGCCTCGGGCCGCATGATGAACTCTCTTCCGTAGAGGCTCACCTCGGGCCTCATGATGAACTCTCCCTTCCGTAGAGGCCTCACCTCGGGCCGCATGATGAACTCTCCCCTTCCGTAGAGGCTCACCTCGGGCCGCATGATGAACTCTCCCCTTCCGTGGCAGAGGCTCACCTCGGGCCTCATGATGAACTCTCCCTTCCGTAGAGGCCTCACCTCGGGCCGCAAGATGAACTCTCTCCCTTTCGGCCGCATGCTGTCGATAAAAAAATCATAACCCAGTTTGCCTAGCATTCTGAGATTGGTTGTGATAAAGCACGGACATCTAAAAATAGCCTTGCCAGGACAACAACAATAACAGCCTTGTGTTTATAAAAAAGCAAAAAAAAAAGTTCTGGTTTCCGCCAGCTTCCCCGCCCTGTGACAGCTGTGACTTGTCGCCCCGTTATGGGCGCCATGACAGGTTATAATTTTACGTGCTTTGACTGACCACAGCTAGGCGCGTGATGAACTGTGGCAACAACTTGTGCGTCAACAGTCGGTGTAGAGACAAAAAAAGGTACATCTCAGTATAGTGTATTCCAAATGTTTTTTTAAATCTTCGTAGTACTGAGTACCCCTACTTAAAACAATAACCCAAAAAACTTGCATATGTTGTTTTTACCATTATGGTTTCCACTAGTGTTGTTTTCGTTGACGAAACTAAAACTAAAACCTTCGTTGACGAAAATGTTGACTTTTCGTCAACGAGAACTAAAACTAAAACTAAAATTAGCAGCAAGACTAAAACTAGACGAAAAAACTGAAATTATTACAGAAAAAACGAAATAAAAGCTGAAAATAAAATATAGTGTTGCTTTCTTTCACGAAAACTAAAACTAAACCTTCGTTAACGAAAATGTTGACTTTTCGTCAACGAGAACTAAAACTAAAACTAAAATTAGAAGCAAGACTAAAACTAGACGAAAACTAAAATTATTACAGAAAAAACGAAATAAAAAACTGAAACTAAAATATGACCTGGGACTAAAACAACACTAGTTTCCACTCATTTCATTGTTATCGCTCTAGTATTACATATTTACCAAATGTTCTCAGCCCCTGCACAGCACATACCCCCACAAACTGTTCATGTACCCCCTGGGGTACGCTTACCACACGTTGGGAAACACTGATGTAGTGTAATTCATTTCAGTTTGACACATTTAATTGGTTTTACGATGCAGGAGCAACAGTCAGCACATATTTCCGCACTCAATTAACATTGAATTAACATAGAGCTGTTGCTGATGGCATGCCGTCTCTCTCTTAAGGTCGTTAGTGTATCAGGACGGGGCTGTCAATGTGTGTGTGTGTGTACAGAGGCGTTACCTAGGGTGGGGGAAGGGGGGGGCTCTAAATTTTTTTACATTAATTGTTAAGTACATTATCTCATATCATGATGTCAAATGTCAAAATTCTTGGGCCCCCCCAAAGAGGCCAGCCTCCCGGGCCCCCAAATTCCTAGGTTTGGCACTGTGTGTGTGCAATCATAGACGATGTCTGCCACGTCACGTGATACACTGACCACGTCCACGTACAATGTTGAAAATTCCCATGGTTCTCACCGAGTATCGAATTCGGAACTCTCAGGTCGACAGTGGAGTATCTACACCACTCGGCCATCCATCCCACATCAAATTTCCCCATAATTATACTGCTGCAACGTTGACATTAAAAATGTGGGCACATTTAAAAGACTGCAACATAGGCCATTAAAATATTTGCTTTTGTCTTTAATCGTTCTTTAAAATGTCAGTCTATTTATAGCATCCATCATGGTGGACGACCAGCACTCTGCCTAACAATAAAGTATCACCATTGCGCAATTTACCGGAATAAACAACAAAAGTTCTGCAAACTTTGGACTTTTTTTTTTCTCGCTTACATTGTTTATATCATTTCCTGGTGATTAGTTTATCAAAGGTTATCGGTTAAACGAAATCACAGTATCGATATAAGAACGAGGGGATAAAACAAACATTACAATATGTAGGGTTCAGTTGTACTGATTAGAATTTAAAAAAAAAAAGGATTTGCTCCTTAGACATGGAATTTATTTTTATCACCTGACTGATTTCTTACAAAAAAAAGGTAACTGTTAATGTCAATGATGTAGACTCAGTGGACTTTGAAACTTGTAGTCGTATGCCATCTTGGAATCAAGATGTCTACATTGTTACACGCACACATTACGTTATCTCCCCTTTTCCCCATCCAGAACTCTCCTTGCCTGACTCCGCTCTTCCCCCGTCCCCCAGTCCTATAACCAATGTAACGGAATCACGGTTAATAATGATGAGCACATCATCTCTACCCCCACCCCCACCCCCTTTCACCTCACATCTCAAGTCTTTTAATTTAGTTAAAAATAGCCACACGGTTGTATACCCACTCTCTTGTCCAACCCATGTGGGTCATCTCAGCTGGTAACGTGGAGGCTAAGGGTGGAGAGGTTGTAGCCGTGGCGGCAGAGAGGGACGGAGAGATTGGGAAAGGAGGGTAGGGGCTTTTCAGTCGAGGAACTGGATCAGCACAATCGATTTTTCCCTGCTGAATGTTGTTGTTATTTGTCTTCCATAATGTCTCTGGCCAGGTTTTTTTCATCTTGCTTTTTTTTTATTTCTCTTTTGATCACAATCTTTGAAATCACCGTCAAAGTCGTCTGAATTTTTTTTTTTATTAGCCACTCCCCCCTTCCGCCTCCGGGTTTGTTGGTCGGATATGATGGTCATTTGTTGATAATTCCAATACACCTTGTGTAAGTGGGGAGTGGGGGTCCATAGTCAGACCTCAGGTGTATCCTAGGTCGTCAGTGTTTGTGTAGCACATAGTCTACACTCGTTGATATGGATACAAACTGACTGGTTCAACTCGCCGTCCGAGAAATCGCACACATTTCGCAGCAAGAAACGCGTTTGTATGTGTTTTGGAGATTTGTTTATTTGCAATTTTGTTGTCTTGTGTTTTATTCGTTGTCATTTGGTGCGACGTGGACTGTTTTCTCATATCCGGGAGAAAATTCGCAACGAACCAGAGAATAGCACCAATGTAAAAGAAACATGCAACATTGTTGTTGTTAGTTTGTCGGCAGTTATGTCAGTGTTGGGTGTGTGTGTATCCAAGCTAGATGAAAAGATTGGTCTCACGTTGTTCATACGGAAAGGCGAATGGAGTCAATGTGGCTGAAGAATGAAAGTGTAGCAGTTATCAACGGCTATCATATGATGGTGGACTAGTTGTCACTATTGACGGCTTGTAGCACATCTATCGGAGATGTAAACACTGGTCGACATCCATGCATGTCTCCACCCATTTAAAGCTGGGTGGACTTGGAGATATGCAGCAGGACCTGGTGCTGGTAGAATTGGGGTCAGGGTCAAATGAATCGGATGAGGTGTCGGGAATCGTAGACAAATTACCCTGATTCCGATAGCCACTAAAAGTTGTGATGTCCCGGTGAATTGTCCTAGCACTCGGAATTGGGGAAGTTTGTTTCTTAAGTTGTGTTAGTGTTATACCATTTTTTTCCCCTTGTCTCTCTATCTACTTTGTATGCACTTTTCCCTTCTCTCGTTCTCACAATCTCTTCCAGAAAGTCAAAAGAACCCATCCCACACATATTCGTTCGGAATTATATATCTCACTAGGGAGGAGAGGATGGGGTGGGAGAATTAAATAACAAAACACCACCAGCACCACCAGCCAGTGCAGGGTGTATATAGGGCGAGATTTAACGAGACTTGTAATGTCTGTCTCTGTTTGTACTCTGACCTGTGACCTTTTGTTTTTGTTCTAAGTCTAGTGTGTGTGTTGTGCTTGTATGCATCGTATTGCACATGTCTTGTTTAAGAAATGAGTGGTGTGTGCGGGGGGGGGGGGTTATCGTCTGAACACAAAGAGGTTAGGCAGAAGAAAGAAATTGTGTATGGTTCTACAACCCCCACTAACCCCCCCCCCACCCCCCACCCCTGAATGATATTTTTGAAAGCTCTCTTCCATCACACCATTCCCCCCCCCCCCCTTTTAACCCACACAGTGCTGTGAAGGGGAGAGGAATATACTACTTGCGGTCAGTTCAATGCACGTATTGATTGACCTCTATAACGACTGGTCTTTGTTTGATATCTCATATCTCCCTCCTCCCACACACCTACATGGGGTCCGCCACCCACGGTTGGAGAGCCGCTGCTACCTATTCTCGTACTATCGCGGGCAGACAGCTGCTTGAAGTTAAATTTAGCCACAAATAAACATCGGTCACACTTCCTACATGGAAATCACATTAACGTTTGTTGTGTGTGTGTCAGTGCGCCATTTTGACTGTTATTTTGTCTGTCTCACCACACACACGCACACAGGTTTCGGTATCAGGCGAAATTCCAGGCAGCCCCTTCCCCCCACGCCCCTCAACCTTCTCGACTTCAAAGGTGTTGTTTACCTTCACACCTGGCTCCGGAACCGCAAGGAATTCTGGTCTTTGAGGTCATCGTTTTTATATTTGTTTACATTTTTGGGTTGATCTCTTCTGGTCTCTCTATTTCACCGTTCGTTTGTGTCTGGGAATATTTTTTATTCTTTCTATTTGGAGGTGATATGTTATTTTGTGTGTACAGAAGATAATCATGCTTAAGTAATCAAATAATCTTTTTTTTTTTTAGATCACATCTCTATTTTATTGTTATACTTGTTCGTAAGTAATTCCAATAATATATCTCGTTTTGTAATGGATTTTTATTCTAAGGCTTGAAAGGGTGAAGTGTTTATCTTTGAGACTCTACGTACCAACCAATACGACGGTTTTGTGGTGCTTATTATTTTCATCCACACCATAACCGGATGTGCTACGGTAGCGGTTCTAAAACCTTTTTGTTCGAGGGTAACATTTACACGCAAGTTTGCGTTCGCAAATAGATGTACTAATTTTTATAATGGAAACTGCTTAAATCTCTCGTGCGATATTTGGACTAACTGGCCACATTCTTCAAACTCATGTTTTTTTTTTAATGAACATTATATGTCTCTGTGTATTCCATCATAACCTTTCCCGTCCCCCCGGTCATGGGATAGAGGTTCCATCCACCCCACCATTCCCCCCCCCCGGTCATGGGATAGAGGTTCCATCAACCCCACCATTTCCCCCCGGTCATGGGATAGAGGTTCCATCCACCCCACCATTCCCCCCCGGCCATGGGATAGAGGTTCCATCCACCCCACCATTCCCCCCCGGCCATGGGATAGAGGTTCCATCCACCCCACCATTCCCCCCCGGCCATGGGATAGAGGTTCCATCCACCCCACCATTCCCCCCCCCGGGCATGGGATAGAGGTTCCATCCACCCCACCATTCCCCCCCCGGTCATGGGATAGAGTTTCCATCCACCCCACCATTCCCCCCCCCCGGTCATGCGATAGAGGTTCCATCCACCCCACCATTCCCCCCGGTCATGGGATAGAGTTTCCATCCACCCCACCATTCCCCCCCCCCCGGCCATGGGATAGAGGTTCCATCCACCCCACCATTCCCCCCCCCGGCCATGGGATAGAGGTTCCATCCACCCCACCATTCCCCCCCGGTCATGGGATAGAGGTTCCATCCACCCCACCATTCCCCCCCGGTCATGGGATAGAGTTTCCATCCACCCCACCATTCCCCCCCCTGGTCATGGGATAGAGGTTCCATCCACCCCACCATTCCCCCCCCTGCCATGGGATAGAGGTTCCATCCACCCCACCATCCCCCCCCCGGCCATGGGATAGAGGTTCCATCCACCCCACCATTCCCCCCGGCCATGGGATAGAGATTCCATCCACCCCACCATTCCCCCCTCCGGCCATGGGATAGAGGTTCCATCCACCCCACCATTCCCCCCGGTCATGGGATAGAGGTTCCATCCACCCCACCATTCCCCCCCGGTCATGGGATAGAGTTTCCATCCACCCCACCATTCCCCCCCCGGTCATGCGATAGAGGTTCCATCCACCACACCATTCCCCCCGGTCATGGGATAGAGTTTCCATCCACCCCACCATTCCCCCCCGGTCATGGGATAGAGGTTCCATCCACCCCACCATTCCCCCCCCCCGGTCATGGGATAGAGTTTCCATCCACCCCACCATTCCCCCCCGGTCATGGGATAGAGGTTCCATCCACCCCACCATTCCCCCCCTTGCCATGGGATAGAGTTTCCATCCACCCCACCATTCCCCCCCGGCCATGGGATAGAGGTTCCATCCACCCCACCATTCCCCCCCGGCCATGGGATAGAGGTTCCATCCACCCCACCATTCCCCCCCTCCGGCCATGGGATAGAGGTTCCATCCACCCCACCATTCCCCCCCCGGTCATGGGATAGAGGTTCCATCCACCCCATCATTCCCCCCGGTCATTGGATAGAAGTTCCATCCACCCCACCATTCTCCCCCCCCGGTCATGGGATAGAGGTTCCATCCACCCCACCATTCCTCCCTGCATGGGATAGAGTTTCCATCCACCCCACCATTCCCCCCCGGTCATGGGATAGAGTTTCCATCCACCCCCACCATTCCCCCCCCGGTCATGCGATAGAGGTTCCATCCACCCCACCATTCCCCCCCCCCGGTCATGGGATAGAGTTTCCATCCACCCCCACCATTCCCCCCCCGGTCATGGGATAGAGTTTCCATCCACCCCACCATTCCCCCCCGGCCATTGGATAGAGGTTCCATCCACCCCACCATTCCCCCCGGCCATGGGATAGAGGTTCCATCCACCCCACCATTCCCCCCCCGGTCATGGGATAGAGGTTCCATCCACCCCACCATTCCCCCCGGTCATGGGATAGAGTTTCCATCCACCCCACCATTCCCCCCTCGGTCATGGGATAGAGGTTGCATCCACCCCACCATTCCCCCTGCCATGGGATAGAGGGTCCATCCACCCCACCATTCCCCCCCGGCCATGGGATAGAGGTTCCATCCACCCCACCATTCCCCCCCCGGCCATGGGATAGAGGTTCCATCCACCCCACCATTCCCCCTCCGGCCATGGGATAGAGGTTCCATCCACCCCACCATTCCCCCCGGTCATGGGATAGAGGTTGCATCCACCCCACCATTCCCCCCCCGCCATGGGATAGAGGTTCCATCCACCCCACCATTCCCCCCCCGGCCATGGGATAGAGGTTCCATCCACCCCACCATTCCCCCCCGGCCATGGGATAGAGGTTCCATCCACCCCACCATTCCCCCTCCGGCCATGGGATAGAGGTTCCATCCACCCCACCATTCCCCCGGTCATGGGATAGAGGTTCCATCCACCCCATCATTCCCCCCCGGTCATTGGATAGAAGTTCCATCCACCCCACCATTCTCCCCCCCCGGTCATGGGATAGAGGTTCCATCCACCCCACCATTCCCCCCCGGTCATGGGATAGAGTTTCCATCCACCCCACCATTCCCCCCGGTCATGGGATAGAGTTTCCATCCACCCCACCATTCCCCCCGGTCATGGGATAGAGTTTCCATCCACCCCACCATTCCCCCCGGTCATGGGATAGAGTTTCCATCCACCCCACCATTCCCCCTCCCCGTCATGGGATAGAGTTTCCATCCACCCCACCATTCCCCCCCCCTCCGGTCATGGGATAGAGTTTCCATCCACCCCACCATTCTCCCCCCCTCCGGTCATGGGATAGAGTTTCCATCCACCCCACCATTCCCCCCCCCCGGCCATTGGATAGAGGTTCCATCCACCTCACCATTCCCCCCCCGGCCATGGGATAGAGGTTCCATCCACCCCACCATTCCCCCCGGTCATGGGATAGAGGTTCCATCCACCCCACCATTCCCCCCGGTCATGGGATAGAGGTTCCATCCACCCCATCATTCCCCCCGGTCATTGGATAGAAGTTCCATCCACCCCACCATTCTCCCCCCCCGGTCATGGGATAGAGGTTCCATCCACCCCACCATTCCCCCCGCATGGGATAGAGGTTCCATCCACCCCACCATTCCCCCCCCCCGGTCATGGGATAGAGTTTCCATCCACCCCACCATTCCCCCCGGTCATGCGATAGAGGTTCCATCCACCCCACCATTCCCCCCCCCCCCGGTCATGGGATAGAGTTTCCATCCACCCCACCATTCCCCCCCGGTCATGGGATAGAGTTTCCATCCACCCCACCATTCCCCCCCCCGGCCATTGGATAGAGGTTCCATCCACCCCACCATTCCCCCCCCGGCCATGGGATAGAGGTTCCATCCACCCCACCATTCCCCCCCCGGTCATGGGATAGAGGTTCCATCCACCCCACCATTCCCCCCCCCCGGTCATGGGATAGAGTTTCCATCCACCCCACCATTCCCCCCCGGTCATGGGATAGAGGTTCCATCCACCCCACCATTCCCCCCTGCCATGGGATAGAGGTTCCATCCACCCCACCATTCCCCCCCCGGCCATGGGATAGAGGTTCCATCCACCCCACCATTCCCCCCGGCCATGGGATAGAGATTCCATCCACCCCACCATTCCCCCCCTCCGGCCATGGGATAGAGGTTCCATCCACCCCACCATTCCCCCCCGGTCATGGGATAGAGGTTCCATCCACCCCACCATTCCCCCCGGTCATGGGATAGAGTTTCCATCCACCCCACCATTCCCCCCCCCGGTCATGCGATAGAGGTTCCATCCACCACACCATTCCCCCCCCGGTCATGGGATAGAGGTTCCATCCACCCCACCATTCCCCCCCCGGTCAAGGGATAGAGGTTCCATCCACCCCACCATTCCCCCCGGTCATGGGATAGAGGTTCCATCCACCCCACCATTCCCCCCCTTGCCATGGGATAGAGTTTCCATCCACCCCACCATTCCCCCCGGCCATGGGATAGAGGTTCCATCCACCCCACCATTCCCCCCGGCCATGGGATAGAGGTTCCATCCACCCCACCATTCCCCCCCCGGTCATGGGATAGAGGTTCCATCCACCCCATCATTCCCCCCCCCGGTCATTGGATAGAAGTTCCATCCACCCCACCATTCTCTCCCCCCCCGGTCATGGGATAGAGGTTCCATCCACCCCACCATTCCTCCCCGCATGGGATAGAGTTTCCATCCACCCCACCATTCCCCCCCCGGTCATGGGATAGAGTTTCCATCCACCCCACCATTCCCCCCCCCCGGTCATGCGATAGAGGTTCCATCCACCCCACCATTCCCCCCCCGGTCATGGGATAGAGTTTCCATCCACCCCACCATTCCCCCCCGGTCATGGGATAGAGTTTCCATCCACCCCACCATTCCCCCCCCGGCCATTGGATAGAGGTTCCATCCACCCCACCATTCCCCCCCGGCCATGGGATAGAGGTTCCATCCACCCCACCATTCCCCCCCCGGTCATGGGATAGAGGTTCCATCCACCCCACCATTCCCCCCCTCGGTCATGGGATAGAGGTTGCATCCACCCCACCATTCCCCCCCTGCCATTGGATAGAGGTTCCATCCATCCCACCATTCCCCCCCCGGCCATGGGATAGAGGTTCCATCCACCCCACCATCCCCCCCCCGGCCATGGGATAGAGGTTCCATCCACCCCACCATTCCCCCTCCGGCCATGGGATAGAGGTTCCATCCACCCCACCATTCCCCCCGGTCATGGGATAGAGGTTGCATCCACCCCACCATTCCCCCCCCCTGCCATGGGATAGAGGTTCCATCCACCCCACCATTCCCCCCCCGGCCATGGGATAGAGGTTCCATCCACCCCACCATTCCCCCCCCGGCCATGGGATAGAGGTTCCATCCACCCCACCATTCCCCCCCTCCGGCCATGGGATAGAGGTTCCATCCACCCCACCATTCCCCCCCGGTCATGGGATAGAGGTTCCATCCACCCCATCATTCCCCCCCGGTCATTGGATAGAAGTTCCATCCACCCCACCATTCTCCCCCCCCCCGGTCATGGGATAGAGGTTCCATCCACCCCACCATCCCCCCCCCCCGGTCATGGGATAGAGTTTCCATCCACCCCACCATTCCCACCCCCCCGGTCATGGGATAGAGTTTCCATCCACCCCACCATTCCCCCCCCGGTCATGGGATAGAGTTTCCATCCACCCCACCATTCCCCCCCGGTCATGGGATAGAGTTTCCATCCACCCCACCATTCCCCTCCCCGTCATGGGATAGAGTTTCCATCCACCCCACCATTCCCCCCTCCGGTCATGGGATAGAGTTTCCATCCACCCCACCATTCTCCCCCCCTCCGGTCATGGGATAGAGTTTCCATCCACCCCACCATTCCCCCCCCCCCGGCCATTGGATAGAGGTTCCATCCACCTCACCATTCCCCCCGGCCATGGGATAGAGGTTCCATCCACCCCACCATTCCCCCCCGGTCATGGGATAGAGGTTCCATCCACCCCCACCATTCCCCCCGGTCATGGGATAGAGGTTCCATCCACCCCATCATTCCCCCCCGGTCATTGGATAGAAGTTCCATCCACCCCACCATTCTCCCCCCCCGGTCATGGGATAGAGGTTCCATCCACCCCACCATTCCCCCCCCGCATGGGATAGAGGTTCCATCCACCCCACCATTCCCCCCCCCGGTCATGGGATAGAGTTTCCATCCACCCCACCATTCCCCCCCGGTCATGCGATAGAGGTTCCATCCACCCCACCATTCCCCCCCCCCCGGTCATGGGATAGAGTTTCCATCCACCCCACCATTCCCCCCCCGGTCATGGGATAGAGTTTCCATCCACCCCACCATCCCCCCCCGGCCATTGGATAGAGGTTCCATCCACCCCACCATTCCCCCCCCGGCCATGGGATAGAGGTTCCATCCACCCCACCATTCCCCCCCCCGGTCATGGGATAGAGGTTCCATCCACCCCACCATTCCCCCCCGGTCATGGGATAGAGTTTCCATCCACCCCACCATTCCCCCCCCTCGGTCATGGGATAGAGGTTGCATCCACCCCACCATTCCCCCTGCCATGGGATAGAGGTTCCATCCACCCCACCATTCCCCCCGGCCATGGGATAGAGGTTCCATCCACCCCACCATTCCCCCCGGCCATGGGATAGAGGTTCCATCCACCCCACCATTCCCCCTCCGGCCATGGGATAGAGGTTCCATCCACCCCCACCATTCCCCCCCCCGGTCATGGGATAGAGGTTGCATCCACCCCACCATTCCCCCTGCCATGGGATAGAGGTTCCATCCACCCCACCATTCCCCCCCCGGCCATGGGATAGAGGTTCCATCCACCCCACCATTCCCCCCGGCCATGGGATAGAGGTTCCATCCACCCCACCATTCCCCCCCTCCGGCCATGGGATAGAGGTTCCATCCACCCCACCATTCCCCCCCCCGGTCATGGGATAGAGGTTCCATCCACCCCATCATTCCCCCCCGGTCATTGGATAGAAGTTCCATCCACCCCACCATTCCCCCCCCGGTCATGGGATAGAGTTTCCATCCACCCCACCATTCCCCTCCCCGTCATGGGATAGAGTTTCCATCCACCCCACCATTCCCCCCCCTCCGGTCATGGGATAGAGTTTCCATCCACCCCACCATTCCTCCCCCCCCCTCCGGTCATGGGATAGAGTTTCCATCCACCCCACCATTCCCCCCCCGGCCATTGGATAGAGGTTCCATCCACCTCACCATTCCCCCCCCGGCCATGGGATAGAGGTTCCATCCACCCCACCATTCCCCCCCCCGGTCATGGGATAGAGGTTCCATCCACCCCACCATTCCCCCCGGTCATGGGATAGAGGTTCCATCCACCCCATCATTCCCCCCCGGTCATTGGATAGAAGTTCCATCCACCCCACCATTCTCCCCCCGGTCATGGGATAGAGGTTCCATCCACCCCACCATTCCCCCCCCCGCATGGGATAGAGGTTCCATCCACCCCACCATTCCCCCCCCGGTCATGGGATAGAGTTTCCATCCACCCCACCATTCCCCCCCGGTCATGCGATAGAGGTTCCATCCACCCCACCATTCCCCCCCCCGGTCATGGAATAGAGTTTCCATCCACCCCACCATTCCCCCCGGTCATGGGATAGAGTTTCCATCCACCCCACCATTCCCCCCCCGGCCATTGGATAGAGGTTCCATCCACCCCACCATTCCCCCCCCCGGCCATGGGATAGAGGTTCCATCCACCCCACCATTCCCCCCTGGTCATGGGATAGAGGTTCCATCCACCCCACCATTCCCCCCCCGGTCATGGGATAGAGTTTCCATCCACCCCACCATTCCCCCCCCTCGGTCATGGGATAGAGTTTCCATCCACCCCACCATTCCCCCCCCGGTCATGGGATAGAGTTTCCATCCACCCCACCATTCCCCCCCCGGTCATGCGATAGAGGTTCCATCCACCCCACCATTCCCCCCCCCGGTCATGGGATAGAGTTTCCATCCACCCCACCATTCCCCCCCCCGGTCATGGGATAGAGTTTCCATCCACCCCACCATTCCCCCCCCCCGGCCATTGGATAGAGGTTCCATCCACCCCACCATTCCCCCCCCGGCCATGGGATAGAGGTTCCATCCACCCCACCATTCCCCCCCCCGGTCATGGGATAGAGGTTCCATCCACCCCACCATTCCCCCCCGGTCATGGGATAGAGTTTCCATCCACCCCACCATTCCCCCCCCGGTCATGGGATAGAGTTTCCATCCACCCCACCATTCCCCCCCCGGCCATTGGATAGAGGTTCCATCCACCCCACCATTCCCCCCCCGGCCATGGGATAGAGGTTCCATCCACCCCACCATCCCCCCCCCGGCCATTGGATAGAGGTTCCATCCACCCCACCATTCCCCCCCCCGGCCATGGGATAGAGGTTCCATCCACCCCACCATTCCCCCCCCCCGGTCATGGGATAGAGGTTCCATCCACCCCACCATTCCCCCCCCCGGTCATGGGATAGAGTTTCCATCCACCCCACCATTCCCCCCCCTCGGTCATGGGATAGAGGTTGCATCCACCCCACCATTCCCCCCTGCCATGGGATAGAGGTTCCATCCACCCCACCATTCCCCCCGGCCATGGGATAGAGGTTCCATCCACCCCACCATTTCCCCCCGGCCATGGGATAGAGGTTCCATCCACCCCACCATTCCCCCTCCGGCCATGGGATAGAGGTTCCATCCACCCCACCATTCCCCCCCGGTCATGGGATAGAGGTTGCATCCACCCCACCATTCCCCCCTGCCATGGGATAGAGGTTCCATCCACCCCACCATTCCCCCCCCCCGGCCATGGGATAGAGGTTCCATCCACCCCACCATTCCCCCCGGCCATGGGATAGAGGTTCCATCCACCCCACCATTCCCCCCCCCCTCCGGCCATGGGATAGAGGTTCCATCCACCCCACCATTCCCCCCCCCCGGTCATGGGATAGAGGTTCCATCCACCCCATCATTCCCCCCCCGGTCATTGGATAGAAGTTCCATCCACCCCACCATTCCCCCCGGTCATGGGATAGAGTTTCCATCCACCCCACCATTCCCCTCCCCGTCATGGGATAGAGTTTCCATCCACCCCACCATTCCCCCCCCTCCGGTCATGGGATAGAGTTTCCATCCACCCCACCATTCTCCCCCTCCGGTCATGGGATAGAGTTTCCATCCACCCCACCATTCCCCCCCCCCGGCCATTGGATAGAGGTTCCATCCACCTCACCATTCCCCCCCCGGCCATGGGATAGAGGTTCCATCCACCCCACCATTCCCCCCGGTCATGGGATAGAGGTTCCATCCACCCCACCATTCCCCCCCGGTCATGGGATAGAGGTTCCATCCACCCCATCATTCCCCCCGGTCATTGGATAGAAGTTCCATCCACCCCACCATTCTCCCCCCGGTCATGGGATAGAGGTTCCATCCACCCCACCATTCCCCCCCCCGCATGGGATAGAGGTTCCATCCACCCCACCATTCCCCCCCCGGTCATGGGATAGAGTTTCCATCCACCCCACCATTCCCCCCCGGTCATGCGATAGAGGTTCCATCCACCCCACCATCCCCCCCCCCGGTCATGGAATAGAGTTTCCATCCACCCCACCATTCCCCCCCCGGTCATGGGATAGAGTTTCCATCCACCCCACCATTCCCCCCCCGGCCATTGGATAGAGGTTCCATCCACCCCACCATTCCCCCCCCCCCCGGCCATGGGATAGAGGTTCCATCCACCCCACCATTCCCCCCCCTGGTCATGGGATAGAGGGTTCCATCCACCCCACCATTCCCCCCCCTGGTCATGGGATAGATTTTCCATCCACCCCCACCATTCCCCCCCCTCGGTCATGGGATAGAGTTTCCATCCACCCCACCATTCCCCCCCCGGTCATGGGATAGAGTTTCCATCCACCCCACCATTCCCCCCCGGTCATGCGATAGAGGTTCCATCCACCCCACCATTCCCCCCCCCCCCCCCGGTCATGGGATAGAGTTTCCATCCACCCCCACCATTCCCCCCCCCGGTCATGGGATAGAGTTTCCATCCACCCCACCATTCCCCCCCCGGCCATTGGATAGAGGTTCCATCCACCCCACCATTCCCCCCCCGGCCATGGGATAGGAGGTTCCATCCACCCCACCATTCCCCCCCGGTCATGGGATAGAGGTTCCATCCACCCCACCATTCCCCCCCGGTCATGGGATAGAGTTTCCATCCACCCCACCATTCCCCCCCTCGGTCATGGGATAGAGGTTGCATCCACCCCACCATTCTCCCCCCTGCCATGGGATAGAGGTTCCATCCACCCCACCATTCCCCCCGGCCATGGGATAGAGGTTCCATCCACCCCACCATTCCCCCCCCCCGGCCATGGGATAGAGGTTCCATCCACCCCACCATTCCCCTCCGGCCATGGGATAGAGGTTCCATCCACCCCACCATTCCCCCCGGTCATGGGATAGAGGTTGCATCCACCCCACCATTCCCCCCCTGCCATGGGATAGAGGTTCCATCCACCCCACCATTCCCCCCGGCCATGGGATAGAGGTTCCATCCACCCCACCATTCCCCCCGGCCATGGGATAGAGGTTCCATCCACCCCACCATTCCCCCCCTCCGGCCATGGGATAGAGGTTCCATCCACCCCACCATTCCCCCCCCCCGGTCATGGGATAGAGTTTCCATCCACCCCACCATTCCCCCCCCGGTCATGGGATAGAGTTTCCATCCACCCCACCATTCCTCTCCCCGTCATGGGATAGAGTTTCCATCCACCCCACCATTCCCCCCCTCCGGTCATGGGATAGAGTTTCCATCCACCCCACCATTCTCCCCCCTCCGGTCATGGGATAGAGTTTCCATCCACCCCACCATTCCCCCCCACGGCCATTGGATAGAGGTTCCATCCACCCTCACCATTCCCCCCGGCCATGGGATAGAGGTTCCATCCACCCCCACCATTCCCCCCGGTCATGGGATAGAGGTTCCATCCACCCCACCATTCCCCCCCCGGTCATGGGATAGAGGTTCCATCCACCCCATCATTCCCCCCCTGGTCATTGGATAGAAGTTCCATCCACCCCACCATTCTCCCCCCCCGGTCATGGGATAGAGGTTCCATCCACCCCACCATTCCCCCCCCCGCATGGGATAGAGGTTCCATCCACCCCACCATTCCCCCCCCCCGGTCATGGGATAGAGTTTCCATCCACCCCACCATTCCCCCCGGTCATGCGATAGAGGTTCCATCCACCCCACCATTCCCCCCCCCGGTCATGGGATAGAGGTTCCATCCACACCACCATTCCCCCCGGTCATGGGATAGAGTTTCCATCCACCCCACCATTCCCCCCGGTCATGGGATAGAGGTTCCATCCACCCCACCTTTCCCCCCCTTGCCATGGGATAGAGTTTCCATCCACCCCACCATTCCCCCCCCGGCCATGGGATAGAGGTTCCATCCACCCCACCATTCCCCCCGGCCATGGGATAGAGGTTCCATCCACCCCACCATTCCCCCCCCTCCGGCCATGGGATAGAGGTTCCATCCACCCCACCATTCCCCCCCGGTCATGGGATAGAGGTTCCATCCACCCCACCATTCCCCCCCGCATGGGATAGAGGTTCCATCCACCCCACCATTCCCCCCCCCCGGTCATGGGATAGAGTTTCCATCCACCCCACCATTCCCCCCCCGGTCATGCGATAGAGGTTCCATCCACCCCACCATTCCCCCCCCGGTCATGGGATAGAGGTTCCATCCACACCACCATTCCCCCCGGTCATGGGATAGAGTTTCCATCCACCCCACCATTCCCCCCCGCGGTCATGGGATAGAGGTTCCATCCACCCCCACCTTTCCCCCCCTTGCCATGGGATAGAGTTTCCATCCACCCCACCATTCCCCCCCCCGGCCATGGGATAGAGGTTCCATCCACCCCACCATTCCCCCCCGGCCATGGGATAGATGTTCCATCCACCCCACCATTCCCCCCCCTCCGGCCATGGGATAGAGGTTCCATCCACCCCACCATTCCCCCCCCGGTCATGGGATAGAGGTTCCATCCACCCCATCATTCCCCCCCCGGTCATTGGATAGAAGTTCCATCCACCCCACCATTCTCCCCCCCCGGTCATGGGATAGAGGTTCCATCCACCCCACCATTCCCCCGCATGGGATAGAGTTTCCATCCACCCCACCATTCCCCCCCCGGTCATGGGATAGAGTTTCCATCCACCCCACCATTCCCCCCGGTCATGCGATAGAGGTTCCATCCACCCCACCATTCCCCCCTCCCGGTCATGGGATAGAGTTTCCATCCACCCCCACTATTCCCCCCCCGGTCATGGGATAGAGTTTCCATCCACCCCACCATTCCCCCCCCGGCCATTGGATAGAGGTTCCATCCACCCCACCATTCCCCCCCCCCGGCCATGGGATAGAGGGTTCCATCCACCCCACCATTCCCCCTCCCCGGTCATGGGATAGGGGTTCCATCCACCCCACCATTCCCCCCCGGCCATGGGATAGAGGTTCCATCCCCACCCCACCATTCCCCCTCCCCGGTCATGGGATGGGAGGGTTCCATCCACCCCACCATTCCCCCCTGCCATGGGATAGAGGTTCCATCCACCCCACCATTCCCCCCCCGGCCATGGGATAGAGGTTCCATCCACCCCACCATTCCCCCCCGCCATGGGATAGAGGTTCCATCCACCCCACCATTCCCCCCCCCTCCGGCCATGGGATAGAGGTTCCATCCACCCCCACCATTCCCCCCCCGGTCATGGGATAGAGGTTCCATCCACCCCATCATTCCCCCCGGTCATTGGATAGAAGTTCCATCCACCCCACCATTCTCCCCCCCGGTCATGGGATAGAGGTTCCATCCACCCCACCATTCCCCCCCCGGTCATGGGATAGAGTTTCCATCCACCCCACCATTCCCCCCCCGGTCATGGGATAGAGGTTTCCATCCACCCCACCATTCCCACCCCCCGGTCATGGGATAGAGTTTCCATCCACCCCCACCATTCCCCCCCCGGTCATGGGATAGAGTTTCCATCCACCCCACCATTCCCCCCCCGGTCATGGGATAGAGTTTCCATCCACCCCACCATTCCCCCCCCGGTCATGGGATAGGGGTTCCATCCACCCCACCCATTCCCCCCGGTCATGGGATAGAGGGTTCCATCCACCCCCTCCATTCCCCCCGGTCATGGGATAGAGGTTCCATCCACCCCACCATTCCCCCCCCTCCGGTCATGGGATAGAGGTTCCATCCACCCCACCATTCCCCCCCCGGTCATGGGATAGGAGTTTCCATCCACCCCCACCATTCCCCCCCCGGTCATGGGATAGAGTTTCCATCCACCCCACCATTCCCCCCCCCCGGTCATGGGATAGAGGTTTCCATCCACCCCACCATTCCCCCCCCCCCTCCGGTCATGGGATAGAGTTTCCATCCACCCCACCATTCCCCCCCTCCGGTCATGGGATAGAGTTTCCATCCACCCCCACCATTCCCCCACCCCCTCCGGTCATGGGATAGAGTTTCCATCCACCCCACTATTCCCCCCCCCCCACCCCACTTCTGAATAATAATCAATCGACGAGTAACAAATGTCATATAGAATTACAGTAAATAAATATTTCATTCAACAAATATCTCCCTCTCTCCATTTCTCTTTCTTCAAGCCATACTATGAACCTTTTGAATACAAACTAACTTACAACCTTTTGTGTTTTTTTTTATTCCAATGCCCGTGGTCAAACAATACAATTAGTTATCATTGACATAGTGAGGTGTTTATGTTCTTGCGTGCGCGTGTGTGTAATGTTTGTCCATGTGTTAAATTTATATTCTGTGTATACAAGTGAAAGGGAATGGGTTTGAAAGGAAGAAAGACAAACAGACAAGAGTTATTACTGTAACGTCGTACTGGGACTGTTTTATAGTTAGTTCCCTTATGTACACAAACTTTTTACATTGTATTTTTGAACAGCCACATTCTCTACGAGATTTGATGACGTCATTACGCCTGCACTATAACCAAAATGCATTGTCCACACTTTATACATACATACATACATATATATATATATATATATATATATATATATATATATATATATATATATATATATATATATATATATGTGTAAAAGGGGTCTTTGCTTTGAAAAAGAAAAAGTTGTAAATATGTTGGTTGTGGTGTGGTGTAATATAGATCGTCTCACAGAGACCGTGTATGTCACCGTCAATGAAAGATTGGGGCGGTGGTGAGAAATAAGACGCGGGTCACGGGAGGAGGAACGTGTCGATCAACGGCGAGATCAGCTCTCTGGGCGGTTGTGTATTGAACTGATAGCCTGGGGCGATCGGACGCCATCGATCTGTGGGTGTACTTTACTCGAATTGTGTGTGGTGAAAACACTGTTTGTGTGTGAGCACTGAGCGACATCCGCGAGCAACAGGGTATGAATGTAAATATCAGGAGGGGAGGGCGTGTCATAATACACAAACACACGTTTTCATTTACATTGGCGATAGTTTGTTAACATTTACTTGAAAAATAGAAATGCTTACATCCAAATAAAAAACAGTGTCGTGTACTAGTCCAATGGGTCCCCTACATCCGAGCCGCGGAACGAATGTTACTGGGCCGCCCAAGAAACGTTACATTTTTAATTTCTCTCCTTGTACGACTTCCCATGGACGAGAAATAATCAAACCCCCCCTCCCCACCTTCTAGTGGGCCGCGGTAAACTTATCAAACGCCAAATGGTCTTTGGCGAGAAAAAGGTTGGGGACCACTGTACTAGAGTCATTGGGTACAGCTTGTGAACAATATATCAGCAGTTCTCAAACTGTTATTGTATCCATTATTGTGTTATTTTAGAGGAAGCTTTTAGGCCAATGATGTAATACATTTTCATTTATTTTATTTCACATATAAAGTCATTATTATTCTTTTATTCATTTGTTTACTGAAATTACATGGCAATACATTTTCATTGATTTTTTGTGGAATAGCCACTTAGAGTCACTTTCAGCCGGGGTTGTCAGTTACTTTCAGCCGGGGTTGTCAGTTACTTTCAGCCGGGGTTGTCAGTTACTTTCAGCCCGGGTTGTCAGTTACTTTCAGCCGGGGTTGTCAGTTACTTTCAGCCGGGGTTGTCAGTTACTTTCAGCCGGGGTTGTCAGTTACTTTCAGCCGGGGTTGTCAGTTACTTTCAGCCGGGGTTGTCAGTTACTTTCAGCCGGGGTTGTCAGTTACTTTCAGCCGGGGTTGTCAGTTACTTTCAGCCGGAGTTGTCAGTTACTTTCAGCCGGGGTTGTTGTGTTACTTCTCAGCCGAATTTTGGTTGCCACTTCTCAGCCGGGGTTGTCAGTTACTTTCAGCCGGGGTTGTCAGTTACTTTCAGCCGGAGTTGTCAGTTACTTTCAGCCGGGGTTGTCAGTTACTTTCAGCCGGGGTTGTCAGTTACTTTCAGCCGGGGTTGTCAGCCGAGGTTGTCAGTTACTTTAAGCCAAGGTTGATAGTTACAAATATCGTTCACTATTGTGAGAGACATTTACTGCAACATATTGTGATGTTCGATCTGAAGTAAAGATTTAACTCGGGTGTGTTGATTAACTAGCATCTGCTGAAATGGATGTGCTTTTGTCCCTTTGTGACAAATAGGAAGATTCAATTGATATCTACTTTTGCATTTGATAAATGCGCCGGCCAAACACAGCAAACTACGACCAGTAAGTTGTTGTAAGGTTCTTTGAAGTATGACGTGCTCTGTAATATACTGCAACATACACTGTTGTTTACTTGTATATACTACCATACTGCTTTGCACTGTTATTACTGCGTTGCACTGTTATAAACTGCTTTCCACTGTTATACACTGCTACGCACTCTGATATGCTGATTTGTCTAGCTATTTACTTCTATACACTTCTACATACACCCATACCTCACTTTACGGCGTAGATACGTTCCACGAAATTTGGCCGCTAAGCGAAAAGCCGTTTAATGAATCAATTATTCTAGTACAAATCCATACAAATTCAACGAGATCGGCTCCAAGTTGTTTAAATATGTAACATGGTTTATCATTTAAAATGTATTCTCTTCTATAAACAAAATGAAATAATTTCAAGTTACATAAAATATGAATCTGTTTAATTTTTTTTAAATGAATACAATGACGAAATGGTAACCTGCAGATCAATGACGTCATCATTTTCCGCTGGTAAGGATGGGCGTGGCTTACAGCAATTGTCCAACGTTGTTTGTCTTGCCTTCTGGTCTAGTTCATTCTTCAATGAGTTATAACTGCTACTGCCAAACCTAATTCCTCGAGAAATTGGTGCGCTACGTCTGACGTCAGGATCGTTTTCAAGGAGGAGGTTCCTCATCAGCTTCAAGTAGAGCAAGAACATCACGTTCGTTCAAACCTTTCCAAAAATATTTTGCCTAATTTCTAAAAAGAAAATTTACTTCTGTATCCAGCCCCGAACCTAGGTATTTGAGTGCCCTTCTTTTGGAGGTCCCCGCATTTTGACATTCGACAACATGACATAAGATAATGTAATTCTTTATATTTAATGTAAAATAAATTTGGGGGTAAAATCGTTGTGGGGCCGGGGAGGGCTTTTAACTCTGGGACCCTCCTACCCTACCCTAGGTACGCTTCTGTCTGCAACAGTACTTTTTACACATTCTGGCCATATTTTTTTCCATACATGGTTCATTGTTGTCAATTTTAATTCCTTCCATCATTCACTGATGCTGTCATATCCTTGATGTTATAGTTTTTTCCAAAATTGAAGATTCACCATCGGTTTCCCTTATGCTGAGTTCGGTGTAGGTGATGTGCTCTAAAGTGACTATTGCAATCCTTTTCCATTGGTTGGACCTGCGGCTGTTGTATTTTTCGGACATCTTCAGATAGTTCGGATAAATTCCAAGTAGGATGCCCTGGTGTATTATCCAAAATTAGCAATATTTTTTCACTTCTGTACAAAAGTGTTGTTTTTTTTTGGCCGTTATAGCGGAACATTTTAGGCCGTAAATCGAAAACGTGCCTGAATTGATGAAGGCCGTTATAGCGAAATGCCGTATAAACAGCGGCCGTATAGCGAGGTATGAGTGTACTTCTATACACTGTTATACATCCCTATCCACTGTTAATGCCATATACTACTAAGAACTGCAAATACTTCTCTAATCGCAGTATATCTCAGCCGCTATATACTTAATACTGGTATGGAATGCTATATATTTCTATGCACTTTTATACACTGCTATACTCTATTAAACTGATTCTCTCAGCCCGTTCACACGCATGACATTCACCATAAATTTACATTGTTTCATTTAAAATTTGTCCACCCATCTGCTTTTCAACCCAGTCCTTCAACCATTCGCTCTTTACATGTAGGCTCTTTTTTTTAAATCAAAGAACCCTCGTGGTCCGCGGTTAAAAAAAGAAAGTTGCCCACCCTTGGTATCAGCTTTAAAAGGACTATATGAGAACGTGTATGCGGGTAGTGATTGGGAAATGTTGATGGAGAATGCATCTTCTAGTGCAGCGCTGGTTACATATGAGGTCATTGGGAGACACATTCCGGCCATTCATTGGTCAATAAGATACCATACCTGGACACACAATAGGCCATATTGAACCTGGATACAGTATAGGCCATATTGAACCTGGACACACTATAGGCCATATTGAACCTGGAGACACCCAGGTCGTATTGGAACCTGGACACACTATAGGCCATAGCAAACCTGACACACCATATAGGCCATAGTGAACCTGGACACACTATAGGCCATAGTAAACTATTATAGGAGGTCAATGTAATAAACAGCCATTCTCGAGTTATAGCGAACTGTTCACATCGAACCCCCCCCCACCCCCTCTCCAAGACATGTCCTTGAATATGACATCTCTGGATCAGAGCTGTGCGGATCTTGAAATTTAGCGTCAGCGTCCGTCCATGGATTTCTATCAATGATCCGCGTCCGCAGAATCTTACAACATTGCTTTGCAGTCAGTCCGCTCGTCCGCATTGCTGAAATTTAGCTGTTTAAATGACCTGAAATTTCTTATGGTAACGCTAAAGAAATTTTGTTTAGATGTTTTAACATTAATGTTATCATTCCTTTTTAACACCCCTCCCTGTTTTTTATTGTTCAAAAAGCCACTTTTATTTATTGATTTATTTTCAGATTCAGTGGCAAAAGTTTACGAATGAGTAAAGTATCTATTAAAACTAAATTATTATAGGCAAGGGTGCGAGGATCCGCGTCAGTCCGCGAGTCCGCAACTTAACAATACGAAGCGTCCGCTGTCAGTCCGTGGATTCGGAAAAGTCTGCGGATCTGCGTCCGCAAGCGGACGCGTCCGCTGTCCGCTCTTCTCTGCTGCTCTGGATCCAATGACATGATTTGAACCCGTAGTGTCCGATCGTTACTGGGGCTGTTTGTTGTGCTTTCCTGCTCTACTTTATCTTTGTTCCGTTGTCCTACACAATTGTACACTTAGTTGGAGAAAATATAACCATCCCGTGACACACTCAGACACACACACACCCAGTTACACACATACGAAGATAAATAATACATGCGCACACTGGTATATTCGCTAACGTACACACATATATTCGATTACATATACACAAACACACTCTCTGTTATACCCGATTACTTACACATATACACACTCGGTTATATTCGATTACTTACACACTCTCGATTATATTCGATTACATACACACTTACACAAACTCTCGGTTATATTCGATTACATACTCAATATCGCGCGATAAGTTAAGTTCCACTTAGATCTTTTTCTTTCACCCATTTTGGCATTTATTCTAGTCTGTCATCTGCGCCCCCTTAGCAGTGTCGGCGCCTTCCCCTCCCCACCTCAGTTTTTTGGTATGCTTTCTAATGTCTCCGTCATTTCCTACATAGATCTTAATTCTTCTTTCTCTCCTCCCCCCCTCCCCCTCCCCCCCCGTCCCGTCCTCCAGCGGCTGTCCATCTGACATCTCAACCTCCCCTCCCTACCTCAATGTCCTCAGTCCAGACAATAGCTTCCCATCAGCTCATTTTTGTGCGTACCTAAGTGTGCCTGTCCATTGGTGCCGTGAGAGTCGCTGAACCTCTACATATCTAGAGGGTGCTCACGTCCAACTGCGGTGGAAGGGGAGGGGACTTTGCATTTGGTCTAAGGTGTGTCTTGTATTGCACAACCTTCACGTGACCACTTTTTTTTCGTTGCTTGCTTCAGAAGTACTCAACAGTTCGTTTATCTTATGTATGATGACATCATACAGTCATTGTCACAACAAACAAAAACACACAACAACAACAATATATCAGAAGCACAAAACAAAGATATACTCCAAAGAGAATATCAAAATACAACAACAGAGTAATGTTAGACTCAGAGCCGGATATAATGCTGGGCGCTCCGGGCCTCATATATAAGCCACTTTAGTAAAACCCAATGTAAACAGAGTGTATTCCCTTTTTGACGCCAGCTGGTTTTTTTTCTTCAAAACATGTCCTGGCCCACTCCCCGTGGTTAAACTCCAGTAATTAGCACTCACGTTAGGTAAACACTATTTGGATACTCACCAAACCCCCCAAACTGTTGTGAATGTACAAACAACGGGGTCCAACTATAGATGCGCTCTAGACGGACTTTATTTTTTTTACGGTTGTAGATGTGCGCATGCGCGATAGCCGGACTCCGAATTTTTTTTCGGGGTCCGGCTATAGATATTGTTCCTAACCTTATCCCTAACTCTAACCTCCTAATCCTAACCCTAACCCCGAAAACAAAAAAAAAAAAAAATGCAATAATAAGCAGTCCGTCTGCCGCGCATGCGCATCTATAGCTGGACTCGAAAAAAAATAACATGGAGTCCCGTTACTTGGAACCGTAGCCACTGCGTACAAACAAATGTAAAATAAAAGTTAAGTGGTGAACTAGAGACGGGCAACAGTTGAAGGAAAAAAATCGCTTTCGATGATTTGAATTAAAAGAATACAGTTTCAATTTGTACATTAGCCATCGGGTGTTTTTTTTTTTTTTATTTTAAAATAATAATGTTGATTCACATGCATTGGACAGTTTGTATTCTCATGTATTGAACGAATTGTGTTCAGATTAATTGAACAAAGCGTGTCTTGTCACATATACTCGACAAAGCTCAGTTGACACATATTGAACAAAGTGCCCCAATATACAAACCCGCGTACACATGAACTTCACCACATGTTCTGCTTAAAATATATAAAAAAAAACTTATATCCATGTGCTGGAAGAAACCCAGCAGTAAAAAAAAAAAGCCATTCCTAATGTACAGCTAACGTGAGCATAATGAATCTGACTTTCCCATACATCTCAACTACAAGTACATGAGCTACGCGGTACAATACACATACGGAGGTGGGGGAGGGGGAATGTTCTATTACGAAACAGATGTACAGGGGCTGTAGTACATCCAGATAATGTCTCCTCCGTCGACTCACACAAAAACACAAAATCTGCATAGATAATTTTCTTGACTCGCTCCTCCTTCCTCTTAACTTTACCCCCCTACTCCCATAGCTATATTAATACTCCGGGTATTGCGTGCCATGAAAAATTCATGAGCCTCATCAGCAGACCCCCCCCCCGCCCAAGACCCTTCCTTGGTCATTCTTCGTGTCCGAGCTGGCCGTGACCGGACGTCTTGACCGGAAGCACGCTGATAGCCATATTGTCTTTTTCTTCTTCTTTTCTTTTTGGAGTACTTTTTTTTTTTATATTCTTATTGTCTGTTTCATTATTCATGATTTAGCCCCATAGACATTGATGAAGGACCACTTGGAGACCGGACATTTCCATATTTTGTCCAACTTTCTTTCGGGGAAAAAAATTGTCCCAAGTCCCTGGGGAAGATTTGATCGTCTTTATCGGGTGTTGGGGAATCAGGGTCACTGACAGGGGGCGTTCCGTTCATATCTATATCTGAGGAGCGGTGGGGGGGGGTCGGAATACTCTTGTGCAGTGGGGGGTTCCATGGATATTTGGTACCAGGAGCGTTTACACATTTAGTCTTACAAGAACTAAAGCTGTTAATCTATTTTTTTTTGTACAGAAAAATAGACTTACCCACTCCCCATTGTAAAATGGTGCCAGTGGCGGACTTCTCCACTCCCTCCCCATTGATAAGCCACTTGAACACCCCCCCCCTCAAGATTAGCCTGACCCAAATCGAGGGTTATGTTACTATTAGGGGTACCCCAAACTGATTTTTCCTTTACAAATAATTAAGTTTATTACACTTTGGCTACAAAATATGGTCATTCTAAGATCTTTTATACCAAAGTTGTCTATGTAAATATAGTTCCCTTGGTCTTTGAGGGCCATTGGGGAAAGTTAAATGTCCATGTGTGCATAATCCAGTTTCACCAAATATCATCTTTGTAATGATCTGTGGCCAGTTCATTGTGATAACAAGTTTTGAACTTGGCCGATTTCCAATTTATAAAAAAATAATAACGTTTAACCGAAACTGACCTGGAAACAGGTGTCAAACTAAGGTGAAGGACAAGGTAGCGAGTCACTGTTTCCGAGCGGCGATATTTTTGGCTAATTCGCTACTTATTGAAAGCATCGTTCCAGTAAATCTGTTCCACTTTTTATGCTGTAATCCGCCATTAGAAAGATTAAAACCATCAAAACAAAAAAAAAAAACTTTCACATGGAGTATACATTTTCCAAGAATAGACTTAAGGGATACATTAAGTTGAGTATCATTTGGTTCAAGGCCCGTTAGGGGCCGTTCACATATTATATAACGCCGAAAGTGGAGGGAGGGTGGATGCAAATTTGTTATATCGGAGTTCACACAAGTGTTACATAATGTTATATGTGAACGGCCCCTTACATCCGGTAAGGCATCAATAGCACTTACACGGGCCTTCTGAGACGCCGAAGCTTTTAAAATTTATATTTTATTTATTTAAATAGTACCACACAGCTGGACCCCTTTTTCGAGGGGACCCATTCAGTTGAGTTGTTCTGGTTTAGGCATGTACCAAATGTGCGAAAAGTTTCACCGCCTGACATCACCACGGCTAGTCCACATTCACTAGAAATACTTCACGGCCCCCCTAGAAATACTTCTCAGCCCCCCTAGAAATACTTCACAGCCCCCCTAGAAATACTTCACAGCCCCCCTAGAAATACTTCACAGCCCCCCTAGAAATACTTCACAGCCCCCCTAGAAATACTTCACAGCCCCCCCCCCCCCAGAAATACTTCACAGCCCCCCAGAAATACTTCACAGCCCCCCTAGAAATACTTCACAGCCCCCCTAGAAATACTTCACAGCCCCCCCTAGAAATACTTCACAGCCCCCCTAGAAATACTTCACAGCCCCCTAGAAATACTTCACAGCCCCCCCTAGAAATACTTCACAGCCCCCTAGAAATACTTCACAGCCCCCCCTAGAAATACTTCACAGCCCCCCTAGAAATACTTCACAGCCCCCCTAGAAATACTTCACAGCCCCCCTAGAAATACTTCACAGCCCCCTAGAAATACTTCACAGCCCCCCTAGAAATACTTCACAGCCCCCCTAGAAATACTTCACAGCCCCCCATCTCCTAAAAAAATGTATTGCGTAGGAATTTCCGCAGTAGCAAAGTTTTTTTTCCAACCACAAAATTTCTTATGGGCACGATGGGTTTTCCCCCATTTGACACGCTTCCCCCCCCACCTGCATACAATGACTGGTACTTGCTGGTTGTGGAAGAGTGAGGTCATTTCAGGAAGTGCTCATTACGTCACCTTGAGCTGTAAATATACGTGCGTGCTGCTGGTTGGGATGGTGAAGGATGTGTGTGTATGTGTCTGTGTAAGTTATACTTCATATCTCTGGGATGGTGTCATGTATCTCTTGTCTCAGTAGTTATCACACACCCCCCCCCTCTCTCTCTCACTAGTTATTTGGATTAAAACGCCCGAATTTACATTTTAAGATTTAATCCATAACATACTGTGTTAGAAGAGATTCATTAAATTGACTGGTTGAACTTCGGCTCATCCTGCATGCATACATTATATCTGGGTTTTTGTCCAGGGTAGGCTTAAAGGTCTTACACAAATTGTTTCCCTTCAATCGTTGGTCTGAAACCAACAACACGAGATGGTGTATGATTCCAACAGGGCTCTATATATTGACTGGCTGTGACTATATTGAGATGAAACGTTCTGTATTATCAGCTTGTAGCGCATTATGGAGTCCCTGGTATGGGAGTCCTCCATGACATGTCACTGTGTACATTAAATATACATTGTGTCCCCCCCCCCCAATGTTCTTCTTTGTACTACACAGCTGACTGCGTCTATAAACTGGAACATTACAGTACACAGTTGTACACTACAGATACACGTCTCAGTACACGACAGCCGTCATTGGCATACAGGATCGAGCTGAAGTACACAAGCGCAGTACGTAACATACAATGTCTCCGTGTGCACCTGCATTATGCTGAGTACCGTGCATCATGTTAACAGTACGCAACACACAGATGACGCAGTAGTATATATATGCACATTGTGTACAGCTGACGTGTGCCGTTCACAGCGGTGTTGACATGTTTACAAACGTACAGTGCTGTAACTGAGCATACACTTCACTCTCAAGTGCACTTGTGTTACGTTGTTGTTTTAAATCCTTACTCGTGTATTCCCTTCTCTCACCAGGTATTCGACGCCTTGACAGTTTTTGTTGAACGGTGGGTTGTTGTTGCGTCGGCCGTCGGTTGAGTCAGGGCACCCGCCCACCTCCTCCCATATCCCCGCTATCTATCCGCACGGATTCAATCGGATGGTTCATCCGTGCCCCGTGTGTAAGCATGTAACGCAGAGGTAACGCTGTACATGGGAAATATTACTCCAGCACATTTACGGAAAGGAGCGCAAGTCGTTTTACAGCTTATATCAAGGTATTTCATTTTTTTTAAAAATCAAAATTTGTTTAATCATATTGCTAATTTGTGATTGGGATGTGTTATACATGCCAGGGTTGGTCGGGCATGAGGTCATTGAGAGCTGCATTCCATTCTTGTTTGTTTATGTATATATATATATAATATATACAGACACAATCAATTTAAGTCAAGTTAACAACATTCAATAATGTAATAATGACATAAACTGACCCAGTCAGAGCCCCAATAAACTCAAAACTTTCACTTTGCTGTATCTATTATACCTATATTTTACGGTCACTTGTTGGGGTGAAATTTCTCCTCTCTCTCTTTCTCTCTCTCTCCCCCCCCCCCCCGTGGCGTAGCGAGCTTTACTCGCGTCCGGGGCACAATACCTTTTTAGCGCCCCCCCCCCCACATTCGAAAACCATATAATATATGTAAAATATACCCTTTGGCGCCCCTTGGTGAGTAGCGCCCGGGGCATGATGACCCTCCTTTGCCCACCCTCGCTACGGCACTGCCCCCAGCTGTATTTAAATGTCCCATTAAAGCTCCTCCCCCACCCACCCACTGAATGGCGTTGTAAAGGACCTGATGAACTATCCAAATGATTTATCTAAATGCAAGCAACTGAAACTGAAACGTAATTGAACGAATAAACATTAGTTGACTTTTTTCTTCAACGTGATATTATCATTATTATTTTTTTAATTACCAAATAACAGCACAACAAATAACACAATACTGGCCACAAAATGGAATGTTCTTTTTTTGATAACATAGTTTGCCGTCTGCTTTAACTGATGGGTGCCTGTTACGTGTGAGGGAAGGAAGTGGGGGTGTGTGAAGGAAGGTAAACACAAACATTAGTCTTCTGGTGTTAAATCCGTGACTGCGCCGTCCAGGTCAAGGTCGTGGCTTGGCCAGTGGTGGGGATGAGAGCACTGTGTTAGGTCATCTCCTCCCCACCCCAATCCCACACACACAGAGGCGTACCTAAGGCTAGGACAGGGGGTCCAAATTCGAAAGTCCCCCGGGCCCCAGCGTAAGGGGGGCCCCCATAATTTTTTTTTACATTAAGTACATTATCTCATGTCATGGTGTCGAATATGGAAACGCAGGGCCCCCCCCTAAGAGGCCGGGGGGGGGTACTGAGGGTTGTGCCGACGCACAGAGCGTCGAACCAGGAAGGAGCGCCGAAAAAAGCGTCGTGAAATGTTTTTGCACTTAACTTTCACAGGGCGCCACAATCCCTAGCTCCGCTCTTTGTTGTTGTTGGTGTCTTTGAGTCCTGGGGGTGGGGGGTGAAGAAAGGGCCTTTACAAAAACTGCCTCAGCAGTTATTACAGAATATGAACAGGATTAAATGATTAAAGTATTTTATACTATTCATTGACTTTATAGGATTTTGACGATTTTATTGGGGGTGGGGGGGGGGGGTGGAAGGGGTGACGTCTTCTTTGAGTGCTAAAGTCACAAAGAGATGAAAGAAGACACCCCCCCCCTCTAGTTAACTGGTGATGTTTTGTCTGTGTTTATTTTAAATCCGTACTAAATGCATCCATGTGCAACGCACTGGAAGTATTTCTTTAGTGTATATCTACTCACAGTTGCGCACCACACACAGAGATAAGCCCCCCCCCCCCTCAATTTTGAAACTGACACCGCGGCTCTGTGTGTGTGTGTGTCACTGAGAATTGTAATGACTGCTTGACCAAGACTCTGTATAATCTGTTTTGGTCTGTATAATCTAATTTGGTCTGTACAATCTATCTTGGCCTGTATAATTTTCTATGGTCTGTATAATCTATTTTTATCTGTCTCTTTGGGTCTGTATAATCTATTTTAGCTTTTATTTCCTCAGTTTTGGCTTTTGTTTCCTCAATTTATCTATTTATTTTATTGATCTTTTGTTTCGCAAAACGTTTTTTTTTTTTAAAAAAGAACCTCCCGTCGTATCAGTTGTCTCTGGCCTGAAGCGTCTCTCAGTTCACCGTCTGCTGTAGTCGCCGTATTCCGTTACACAAAACGTTCATTTGGCGGTGAGCCAAACTCCAGCGCAGTGTCGCCAAGAGGTGCTCGACCTTGACCCGTCGAGAGCCTCACTTGAACAAGATTACAGATTTGAAAAGTGTCTGGTCAGTGAACCCGACTGTCGGATCATTCACCAACCGTGCGCGCAATGACAGGCTGATAGCCGGCGTGCCACTTTGATTCGATTTATTCTAGTGTCATTTGCTGCATTATTGTTATTGGACACACCCATTTCAACCGCCATTTTCCTTTTGTTCACAGTTTCCCTACGGCGGCGTCTATTAAGAATCCTTTAAGGATCGAATGTTTCACCATTGATCAAAATTAATACTTGCAAGTGGGGGAAATACTTCTCTTACTATTTGAATGGCTGTCGAACTTTATCGTAGCGCGACCCACCTGCAATGAAAAATAAACTGTATACATTCTCAGTTGGAATTTAAAGTATATTTACTGTAGACATTCTCAATAGAATTAATTCATTGCGTTTCGGCGACCCACTTCTGCTCGTGACCTTCACTTTGAGAACTATTGTGCAGCCGGGGGGGGGGGAGATTCAAACCCACATCCCCCTGCCGGGAACTGCCATATAGACCTATGGGTAGCGTGCTACCCGACCCGTCCAGGCATAGAGTCTCAAAATTTTCAACCGTTTCTTCGACCTCCCTGCATTGTCGGCCACCGAATTCGTAATCGTGTCTCTGTTTCCCCCTGTTTAGAAAAAAAAAAGTTCAAGGTAAAGAACATTAAAAGACGAAATAATAATAATAAACCCGTATTATAATTAATAAAACTACAGCTGCTAGGGATCATGAGGGGGGGGGAGGACTGGGCGGGGAATGTCATCGTGACCCCGTGTCTACGTAGTTTAAAACCAACATTTCATGACATCATTCAAGTCTGGATTAATCAAGAATTTGGCTTGAACTCTTGGAACAACTCTCTAATTATTTATATTTTGTATATGAATGTGTTTTTGCGTTGTGCTCTTTTGTGTGTGTGTGTGTGTGTGTGTATGTGTATGTGTGTGTACATGGTCATAAAGTTGGATCAGTTGGCAGACAACAATTGAACACCAAGTGACAGCTATATTTTTAAGGGGGGTGTATGTTCGGGAATGGTTTCTTTATATGGTTTATTTGTATGGTTTACTTTATGGTTTACTTGTATGGTTTACTTGAATGCCTATATGTACATAGTTTAAATAGGCCTACATGATACATAGTTCGCATATGTAAAGCAGAGAATGACATGTCTACTACTTTGTGTCGGGTTGAATGTTGAACGGGACATACTTGTACTGTAAACTGTGCGGCGCATTCAGTGATAGACATGACTACTACAGTACTGTACAGTGATAGACATGAGTGCTACAGTACTGTACAGTGATAGACATGAATGCTACAGTACTGTACAGTGATAGACATGAGTGCTACAGTACTGTACAGTGATAGACATGAGTGCTACAGTACTGTACAGTGATAGACACGAGTGCTATAGTACTGTACAGTGATAGACATGAGTGCTACTGTACTGCACAGTGATAGACATGAGTGCTACAGTACTGCACAGTGATAGACATGAGTGCTACAGTACTGTACAGTGATAGACACGAGTGCTACAGTACTGTACAGTGATAGACAGTACTGCACAGTGATAGACACGAGTGCTCCAGTACTGTTGCCGCTAGATAATTATACCATTTAGTGATTCATGTTAAATGTCTTTCGATGTAGGAACACAACAGTGATTGTCAGAGATGGGACATTTTTCGATTTACTATGTGAAAAGTAGTTGGCGAACCATAGCTGACGGACTGACACACACATAAAAAACCAATGGATGTTTATCAGACGGGTAGTTCGGTTAGAGAGTGTTAGTGATCAAGTTGTTATTTTTGTTTTTTTTTTTTACTTTATGCCAAATTTGTCTGTAAGACTTCCGTCTCGAGAGTACTTTCACCTACTTTTCTCACAGCCTCGTGTCGGCTCTAAGCTGTTGTTATTTAAACATTAGTACATTGGAACATAAAAGTATATTTACTGACGTACTAGATGGCAACATTCACTGTAAGTGGGTCACACAAACACAACTTGACATTTCACGAATGCATAAATAAAATATAGAAAATAACAACGAAAAAAAAAACAAAACAACTGTTCGATAAACGGCAACTGTGATTCTTTTTGTTATCCCGATTGGAGGGGGGAGGGACTGTCCCAGCGGTTCCCACAACGTGTGTCGTGACAGATTGTATAATTAAAAGAACGAGAAGTTATGTCTTTATGTCTGTGTGTGTGTGGCAAACTAAAGGTGGCTCATTCTACCAGTTATAAAGGGCGACAGTCTGTATTTACAATTAATGATGACACTGTTATTCTCTGTTTTCTTGAAATGTAGTATTTCTTTGAAGGGTGTCGTCGTCGCGCAATCAAAACACTTTTTATGGGTCAATGGCAAATCGTACAATTTCGAGAACCACTGTACTAGCCTACACTGTGTGTCTGCAGCAGCACTCTCCCTCCCCCCCCCCCTTTATATATCCCGTTTATTCATTACAGTATTATAGTGTACGCGTTTCCCAGAGAATTCCACCCCCCCTCCATGGTGTAATTCCACCATCTGCCCCGCGGTCTCTGCAGTAGTAAATTCTCTGTACCCAGTGTGGGGGGAAAAAACATTTTTTGTTTGGCCCGAAAATAAAAAAAAAAAACATCCGAAAGTAAACACATTTTGATGGATGAATAAATAATTGATAAAAGGAAAAGATAACTTAATAGTAACGAAAAATTGGAAGCGATTCAAATCTTTCATGTTTTTATGGATTCTATATTTTACACACACACACACACGCACGAGCGTACGAATGTAATGCCTTTTTCATGTTGGCATCACAGAGGGGGAGATAATCTTCATGTCACGAAATTATTAGTAACAGGGGCAATTAACATAACGATGACGTCATTTATGTTGCGGGCGAGACCAGACTTCATACAATTGTGGTTGGTGCTACTTGGCCAGAAGTAAAACATTTGTACACAAACCAGGTCACGTGGTCTACTCTTGTAATCTGCTGGTCTAGATGAATGTGTCCTCTTTCTTATTTATGAAGAATTGTAAACAAACCAACACCAACCTTCTTCTGAACAGAGTAAGGGGGTTTAGAGGTAGCCAATTTCTTATTAGAAAAATTATGGTTCTATCATTTTTACCCCTAACTTGCTTCATGATAAAAACAAGACACAAAAAAAAAAACAGTTTATAAAACTAACCGTTTTCTAAGATTTTTTTTTTATTTTGCAATAAATTTTAATCTTATCATGTCTAAGTAAGTAAGTGCACCTAACCGCCAATTGACCCAATACATTTTAAAACAAGCAGTTTTGTGTACATTTTTTAAAGATGCTGTCGATTGAAGAGATAGAGACATACAATTCAACCTTCGTCTAAACCAGGCATGGCCAACAGTTTTTAGTCACGGGGCGGATTGAAAAAAAAATTTTTCGCGGGCCAGGCGTAAAAAATACCAAAATTTTAAACAAAAAATGAACAAAATTTTATTGTGAAAATATAAATAATGTAACAAATACCTATATATAATATATAATAATTATAAATTTAACATTATAATAATAAATACAAAAATTAAAAAAAAATGAACACATTTTTATTATGAGACTATAAATGATATAACAAATACATAGTATATATATATATACATATATATATATATACATATATATATATATACATATATATATATATATATATATATATATATATATATATATATATATATGAATAATTATAAATAATAGGTAACTTACAGCAAATATCTATACAGAATAATACAAAATAAATATTTTAATAATAACAAATATATAATAATCAATGAGAAGTATTGAGGCGGTTTACCTCGTTTATAATCTTTTTAATGTCAGGTTCAATTTCTGTGGTGGCTAATCTTAATACAGCCTCCAAAAGAAAATCATTTAATCTCGACCTTGTAGGACTTTTATTGTGATTCATTAAAGAAAATGTCTGTTCACAAATATAAGTTGAACTAAATATTACTGAATATTTTTTGGCAAGATTTTTTAGATTTACATATTTTTTACTATCCAATTGCTTATAAAAATTACACAAATTATCTTCCTCTTCTCGATATTTATCATGCAATAATTGATCACACTGTAATTCAATTAATTCTAATTGAATGTCTGGAGAAGCTTCTTCAATATTTGCAGTAAATGGATTTCTAACAATCGACAGTATTTTATCTATTCTGTTAAAAAATTCGAATCTGTTCTCAAAATCAAGTCGTAATGCTAGAATATTTTCAGTATACATTTGAGCTTTTTCTTTTAAAATTATTGCGGAAATGGTCTTTAAGGATGGGAAATGCAGTGCTGGATTTAAGGAAAAACCAGTGCCGGGGTTGAAAAAAATTTCTGCAGAGCCAGGGATAAATGTCATCCCCGGCGGGGATGAAAAAATCTAAATCAGAGCCGGGGATGTCAACTCTCAGTGCCGGGGATATCCACAGCATCCCCAGCGGCGGCGAGATGCCAACAATTTTTTTTTAGGATATTCAATTTACAAACCATGGACAAGTAACTAATTTATTTTCATAGCGTCTTCGATTTGCATCTTAGACAAAACCAACAAAAATAATAGAAAATTTGGTGAATCTTAATTAACATAGTTTACGTTGGTTCAAACACATTTGAAGCGGCACATTAATAGGACAAGTAATGAACTTATTTTTAACAAAAAATGCAATTTTTGTATTTATTCTCTGTTTGTTGAAATCAAATATTCCATTATTCATATTTGTCTCAGTTATTTAAACAAATTATGACGCTGTTCCATAACTAATTCTTTTGTTGGTTTGCCAGAAGGTACGTCGCAGGCAGAATGCCCTCCGTCTTTTAACCACATTGTGGCATACAACTTTGCATCAAAATATTGAAGTGGTGGACCATTAATTTTAATAAACAGCAAGTGTTTGATGGTTTCGACATCTAGTGAATTGCGAAGAGATGTGTGTTAAATTCATTGCATTGAATCCTCTCTCGCACTCTGCGCTAGATATTGGCAGAACATCTAATCGATTATAAAAATCATTAAGTTCTGTCTCAGCGTCATGGCCATCCTTTGTCATGCGAAATCGGTGTACTATGGCTGAAGTATGACATGCTTCAATTTTTAAAAATTTGCGAAGTTCTATAATTTCACGATCTCCATACAACATAAGTTCTTCAGATTTTTTTCGGCCAGTTTGTCTTACATGAAACTATCTGCAAACAACCGGACGAGTGTTATTTACAGAGTTTTTAGCAGAAATAGTGTTGCGTAGTTCAAATCAGCTGATTTTGTCTGTTTTCATCTAATATTTGTACTAATACTAAAAAATCAGTTCCATACATTATGCTAATCTTAAGAAAAAATCAGTGCCGGCGATGAAACAAATTTTCTACATAGCCGGGGATAAATGTCATCCCCGGCAGGGATGAAATTAATTAAAGCAGAGCCGGGGATGACAGTCCTCAGTGCCGGGGATATCCCCGGCGGTAAATCGAGCACTGGGGAAATGATCAAATTTGCATTCAGTAAGATTTGTGGGGAAAAGTTACATTTTAAAGGTTTTTAATTTCTGCATTAAATCATAAGCAAATATTTTTTTTTCTTGTAAACTTGTGTGTTGAATTCGTTTAAATATGTGAGGATGTCTAGAGAGAAAGCCAAATCACACAGCCAATTTGGATCCGTTAATTCAGGAAACTCCTCATTTTCTTTGAGCACTAAAAAAATTCGTATTTCCTCTTGAAGCTCCCAACACGCTTTAATACCTTTCCCAAGCTCAACCAACGGATTTTTATTGTAGTATATTCCATCGGAATATGTGGTATGAAGTTCTACAAGGAAATCAATGAATTGCCCATGATTTAATACTTTGGCTCTTAAGAAATTTACTAATTTTACAACTATTTTGGTAACATGATCGATTTTTAAAACATTTTTACATAGGACATGTTGATGAATAATGCAGTGTATTGGTATAATTTTATCATTGGGATCGATTTCGAAAATTTATCTTCAATGCGTTTAATTACTCCAATATTTTTTCCTGTCATGTTTAGTGCTCCGTCTGTTGTAACACTCACCAATTTTTTCCAGTCAATATGGTACTTTAAAAAACACTTTTCTAATTGAAAAAAATGGCGGCCGAAGTGATATTAGCACCAAGTAACAAAATTAATTCCTTTTTAAATTAAGAAAGCGATTGCTTTTTTTAATGCGATGATAATAAACATCCAATAAACGAATTGATATTGCAAATTAACTTCCAAGCGACCAAGTTGTTACTAACAAGTTTGCTACTTACGGAAAGCATTGAATGAACTGGCGTACTGTTCCACTTCAAGTACATAGATTATAGAGTTTGTAGTGTGATTATAGATAACAAATAAGCACGCAAAGTGTAATTCATATGAAAAACCAGAAATATCTTGAATTTACTTGATTAATGCTATGTGTCAGGCAAACGTAAATATTGAAAAATTACTCGCGGGTCGCATAAATTCGTTACGCGGGCCGGATGTTGGCCATGCCTGGTCTAAACAATGTTATAGGGTCTAGCAGCAGCCAATGTCTTTGTTAGAAAAATCTGGTTCAATCCGAACATTTCGCCCCCCCCCCCCCCCAATTTGCGTCTTGATAAAAAATTATATAATATTCCACTGTAATGTTTCTACACTGCACGCGAGGACAACAAAAAACATTCGTTCATCTGATTGTCGTCTTGTGCGTCCAATCTGTTGCACACACCGCCCCCACTCACCCCACCCATCTACATCCGGCGGTTCTCTACATTTGTTGAGACTGTACCCCAAAAGGTGGGAAAGTATGTCCGTCGCTGTCCCCCCTACACACACACACTCACACACCACACGTACATTCTTCAAACTCTTGGTTGTTTTCAATGAAAATTATATGTCGCTGCTTTACCCTGCATTACCTTTACCCCCCCCCCCCCCCCCCCCCATCGGCTGAGGACCGCCTGATCTCCATCTTCTGAGCGTGTGTGTGTGTGTCACAATGTAACTTTATCAGACCATCCACATGTGTGACGCAAAGACAGGGGAAACCACTATAGATGTCCGACACTACTTTCATTTCTTTATTATTCATTTATTAAGAAATGAACTGTGCGGCACGAGGTTGTTTTTTTGTTGACGTGAATAAATGTTTCTGTAAATACTGGAAGAAATATTGTCGCCCTTCCCCACACACCCACCCACCTCCATTCTAAACTGAGCCCGACCCCCCATCTGTTTGCATCTCTCCTGCATCGATACCACATGTCTGCACGCAATGGACAGTAACACCCCCCCTCCGCAAACCTCTCTATCTCTCGCACACACTCAGAGCTGACTAGCTATGGTTTTCACACAAGATCTTGGGTTTTTCAAGACACATCTTGGTTGTTGTTTCTGTTTTTTTAAACCCATAGAAAATTTGTGTGCACGTTGTTTTTTTTTTTTGTCCGTATTTAAATTTATTAAAGTGGATAAACCCGTTCCTGGATCCCCACAGAAGTAATTTCTCAAAATAATTTATTGATGGGAAATATTCTTGATTTCCAAGCAAATGTTGAGTATTTTAGTTAAAAAAAAAATACACGCAAATTACGTTCCAGCGTTCGAGTTTTACCACAAATTTGGATAGTAAATAATTTTGTTCGTAGTACACGCTGTTCGAGTTTTAGGTCGTTTGTCTTTCGAGGTATTATACTGTTGTGGTTTTTTTAACATTCAGCCTAAACTTTTGTGAAGAAGAAAAAACAAACATTGGCCCGCCCTGCCCGCACCACCCCCACTGTACCCTCTCTCTCTCTCTCTCTCTCTCTCTCTCTCTCTCTCTCTCTCTCTCTCTATCTCTCTCTCTCTCACACACACACACACACACATTACCAGCCCACCCATAATCCAGAATTGCAAAAGGATGTTAAGGAAATAAACAAAAAATACAAGGGATCAGAATAGCGAGTGGGTGGTTTGAAAGACCGGCGGGGTCTGGAGGGGGGAAGGGGGGGAGCTACTAGAGATCGATAGTGAATGTATGACTGGGGTGGAGACTAGTTCTGTCCTGCACTCCAGTGTGGCGCCCCCAGACTACACCAGGCGCCAGAATATTTAGTTTATTTATTTTACGTGGTTTCTTTATGTCCCCCCTCCCCCACCACCACTAATCTTTATTGGATTGGATTTTTTTTTCTTTTTTTTTTCTTTCTCACTGATGTGTTTTATTTTACTTTCTCACTGATGTGTTTTATTTTACTTTCTCACTGATGTGTTTTATTTTACTTTCTCACTGATGTGTTTTATTTTACTTTCTCACTGATGTGTTTTATTTTACTTTCTCACTGATGTGTTTTATTTTACTTTCTCACTGATGTGTTTTATTTTACTTTCTCACTGATGTGTTTTATTTTACTTTCTCACTGATGTGTTTTATTTTACTTTCTCACTGATGTGTTTTATTTTACTTTCTCACTGATGTGTTTTATTTTACTTTCTCACTGATGTGTTTTATTTTACTTTCTCACTGATGTGTTTTTTTTTACTTTCTCACTGATGTGTTTTATTTTACTTTCTCACTGATGTGTTTTATTTTACTTTCTCACTGATGTGTTTTATTTTACTTTCTCACTGATGTGTTTTATTTTACTTTCTCACTGATGCGTTTTATTTTACTTTCTCACTGATGCGTTTTATTTTACTTTCTCACTGATGCGTTTTGTTTTACTTTCTCACTGATGCGTTTTATTTTACTTTCTCACTGATGCGTTTTATTTTACTTTCTCACTGATGTGTTTTATTTTACTTTCTCACTGATGCGTTTTATTTTACTTTCTCACTGATGCGTTTTATTTTACTTTCTCACTGATGTGTTTTATTTTACTTTCTCACTGATGTGTTTTATTTTACTTTCTCACTGATGTGTTTTATTTTACTTTCTCACTGTGTTTTATTTTTCTTTATTTCTGTACAGTTGATGTATTTTAAATATTTTCTTTTGCCGTTGTAAGATAGCCGTGATGGTGTTAAGATGTGGATGTGATGGATGGTGTGTGGATGTTGTCATTTCAACAGTTTTGTAAGGAGGTTTGATGGTATGTTCATCACTTCCATAGGGTTGGGGGGGGGCTTTCCAATTTTAATGTCTTATTAAATCTGGTGCTGAGTGGGGGCCGCATCAGGCACTTTTGCCCCATAGAGCCCCCCAAATATTTCTGGAGTGTCGGCCCAGAGCTTCCAATGATTGGCACTTTACACATATATACCTTGCACATACACCATACGCACACAGACACTACACACACACACACTACACACACACAAAGTACACGAGCACATGTCTTTCTAAACCTCGTGTCAGCCTCGTTGCCTCGAGTCAATCTAATTTCTGTTGTTGTTTGTCATTCTTTGTAAAGATGACATTCGGACTCGTGACAAATCATCTTCTTGCCAACTTTTCAGCTCGAAATCGTTCGTTGGTCTGGTATTATTGGTGTATCGATAGGTATTATTGGTGTATTGATTGGTATTATTGGTGTATCGATTGGTAATATTGGTGTATCGATTGGTATTATTGGTGTATCGATAGGTATTATTGGTGTATCGATTGGCATTATTGGTGTATCGATTGGTATTATGGGTGTATCGATTGGTATTATTGGGGTACCGAGTGGTATTATTGGTGTATCGATTGGTATTATTGGTGTATCGATTGGTATTATCGGGGTATCGATTGGTATTATTGGGTTATTAATTGGTATTATGGAGGTATCGATTGGTATTATTGGGGTACCGAGTGGTATTATTATTATCGACTGACTTCCCCGTATTTTTATATTTGTAAATCTAATGTTATAAATTGGTTTCCTGTTTGTTTCACTCACGTCTGTGACCTTGTCCTTCATTTATTGTAATGGAAGTTCTGGTCGCCTTTATTACACCCTAGAGGCAGAACACAGGAATCCAAACATTTTTGTTTGTATAAGTAATGATTGCTCCCCCCCCCCACCTATGTGTAAAGATAATATCAGATCAGGCCAGTTGGTGTCTGGAGTGGACGTGTTGAGGTTGGCAGTTAAAAAAAGGTAAATAGTAACATTAAAAGTTGACTCAATATAACTCACGCAAGATGAGTGCAACCATGTCAGCAGTAGTTTGAAACCATGTCAGTAGAAGTGTGCATAAAGAATGTGTGGAAGAACCACGAGCTTGATAATAATTGATAATCTTGATACGATTTATTCATTTTGTTTACTCCATTGAAGATAAGAAATTGAAGCTTGATCAGAAGAAAGTATAAATGAAATAAAATAGTGTACACTACTGTACACCGCTATTCGCTGCTGTACACTGCTATTCACTGCTGTACACTGCTATTCACTGCTGTACGTTGTTGTACACTGCTATTCACTGTTGTACACTGCTGTACACTGCTATTCACTGCTGTACGTTGTTGTACACTGCTATTCACTGTTGTACACTGCTGTGCACTGCTATTCACCGGTGTATGCTGCTGTACACTGCTATTCACTGCTACATATTTCTTGACACTGCTGTACACTGTTATCTGCTTCTACACAATGCTTTACACTTCGTTGCAATGCTATACTGTTCGGTACTGGCATATTACTGTAATGTAATTGTTTTATGCAGCGTTTTGCTGCCGTGCATTGCTGTTATACACTGTAATGCAATGCTGTATTCTTTTATGCAGTGTTTTGCTGCTATACACTGCTTTATACTTTTGTATACTGCTACGCACTGTTTGTATACATGTACTGGTATTCAATGATATATACTTCTTTAAACTGATATGTACCACTATACAATGCTGAATACGTCTGTGCTAAGTTTATGCATCACACCACTGCGCACTGAAGTTGCTGCAAGGAACACCAGTGCTCCTCGGAATACCGGTGTTGAGCAGCAGTGATGTAAGCTTAGCGATTTTACCTGTGTATCTCGTGTAAGTGTGTTGTTGTAATTTAATGCAGTAATATAATTCATGTAAAGGGTGATGAGTGTTTGTGTCCGCCCCCACCCAACCCGCTGTTAGCGTCAAGTCTGAGTTCCCCCCCCCCCCATTCCCAAAGTATTCATTATTGTTGTAACATTAGCTTGTGTCACATCTGTGACAGTGTCACATTAAGTCTGATTACCCTGCTAGAACAGTCATGGCACGCTGTGACACTCCAGACAATCTTTCTGTCATTGAAATTGAATTGATTTTTTCTATCTATTTCAGCAATGTGTCAATTAACAGACGTCTCTCTCTCTCTCTCTCTCTCTCTCTCTCTCTCTCTCTCTCTCTCTCTCTCTCTCTCTCTCTCTCTCTCTCTCTCTCTCCCCCATCCCCACACACACACGTTTGTTTAGTTTCTCATGTCTGTTATTCATTTCTTCTTCTTTCTCTCTTTCCGTAATATCGTTCTTCTAATTGTTTACTTTTATTTCATTTGAAATATCAAGAGTGCATTTTATCATTGGGAAATATAATCAGTCTCAGGAGAAGTCAAGCTATGAAAGGAGGGGGGGGGGTCTTAAGTTGTCGGGGGTGGGGAGGGAGGGAGCTAGTATGTCGCCCACAGGCCTATGGCGATGAAGGTCACGTGGCGTCTCCCGTATTTGGGAAGAAGGCAGTGTCTGAAAGGTTGGGGAATAGAGGTCACTTGTTCTGTATAGACTCAACTTACTTGGATTTCAATAGAGGATTTCGGTTCGTTAATCTGTACTCAGAGTAGTCTATCTGTAGTCTGTGTAGTTCATCTGTAGTCTGTGTAGTCCATCTGTAGTCAGAGTAGTCTATCTGTAGTCTGTGTAGTTCATCTGTAGTCTGTGTAGTCCATCTGTAGTCAGAGTAGTCCATCTGTAGTCTGTGTAGTTCATCTGTAGTCTGTGTAGTCCATCTGTAGTCTGTCTGTAGTCCATCTGTAGTCTGTGTAGTCAATCTGTAATCATGTGTTAGCTTGATAGATTAAAAGACAGGCACTTAAGGCGTAGTATACTAGGGGGGAGGGGGGGGTAATGTTATGTCTGATGTCGGAATGTTGCTCAACTGCTCCAGTCCTAGAAACCAGCAAAGAAATGAATGAGTCTGGTCCATCTGTTTGGGGGAGTACAGAAGAGGCTCCACACCCCACCCCCCATTCCCCCCTAAATTGGCCAAATCTACGGGACTCGGTTTAAACTGGGACAATTTGACACCCCCCCCCCATACAATCTTGTGGCAGTTTGTTTGGTAGACACTGACTTTGTGTCTCAACACACGTCTCCTGTGTCAGTTTGTGTGTGTGGAGGGTAGGGTATTACCTGGATATCAACACATTCAAACATTACAGTATTTCTACATACATGACATCACAACAGTGCGCATCATTGTTACGGTAGGATTATATTCCGCTGAGTTTTGCACCAAAAAAAAAAAAGTAAAATTCCTTCCAAAGTTGCACAGTATGTCTGATTGTGTGCATGCATCCACCGGTGTATCTCTCGACAAGTGAAGGTAGTTTAAAGCAGACGGGCGTGTACATCATGTTAGGTTTTTAAAACAGGGTTAGTGTTTGTTTACGAGCCCTATGGGGAGGGGGGTTCAGCCGGTACATTTCTCTAGGGCCCATGAAGGGAGGTCCACAGTGCCCAACGCGACTCACCCTTTCAATCCTTCACTTGCAGTTGTAGCCCATTTATTTGTATCAGTGGATAAAAATTAGAATTTTGTACAAACAGAGTCAGAGCGAGAGGGATGCGAACCAAACACACGCCATCTTGCCTATACGGGCCCTGTCGAGTTAATTTATGTGCTATGAAATTATCTGTGTCGGGGGGTCCAGTTGCAGCCTTAGAAGAAGGGCCCCATACAGTTTACTGGCAGCGTGAACCGATTAGTCTCTGTGCATCCCCTGGTTGTTTGTGTGTTTGTTTGTTCTTGTGTACCGATGTTTTCTTCAGTTATCTCTCTCTCTCTCTCTCTCTCTCTCTCTCTCTCTCTCTCTCTCTCTCTCTCTCTCGCTCTCTCTCTCTCTCTCTCTCTCTCTCTCTCTCTCACACACACACACACACACAAAATGTGATAAACTCCAATGCTGGAAATGAATGTGTGTGTGTGTGTGGTAATTCATCACGTCTCAGCTTGGAAAGGGGGTGAGCGGTGGACCCCCGGGGGGGGGGTTAGACCCTCGTAAATAAGAAGAAAAGGATGTAGTTGGTCGAGACAAATGTGGTCACAGTTTATTTTTTTTATGTATGACGTGTTTATGGTCCAATTCATTTCGGTACTATTTTGTGTCATGTTGACCCTAAGTTTTATGAACTGGACGACATACAAACTATTTATAATGTGTGCGTGTGTGTGTATGTTTTAAGAGCCCTTGTTGGCGCAATGGCACACATTAAACATTATTGATTAGATGCTGCCTGGTAAACATTGAACTTTCTTCTGGGTCAGGGTGGCGAGTGCATTCACCTAACGTTTCAATGGGTTCGGGTTCGATCTTCGGCAGTGAACGTTTGTTGTCAAATCAGCTCTGAACCGGACACATTGTAACAACCAAAGTACACATAATAGAGCCAACATCTGTTGTGGTCAGTTTTCAGTGTTTCTTACTCTCACTGGTGTTTGTGTAATAAGACCATATACCTTTCACATGTTTGCTAGTGAATTACTCTTTGTGAGTTGTTTGTTTTCGTCTATGTGTTGTGTGCTTCTGATTCTATTATCTCTCAGTGATGTAGCCCTCCTCTCGTTCTATTATTGTGTGTGTGTGTGTGTATATATATATAATATATATAAACGTCTTGACTCACAGTGCATTGTTACATTAATAAACAATAGCACTTTGGTAGCCGTGGTGATGGCAGTGTTTATAACACAACAAAGTCAGTCAACATCCAATATAACCCAATAGCAATGATAGTTACACATTCTTGTGATTTCACCAAGTCTGATAACTCTCTCCGCTCTATCTAAAAATCTTCTGTCCTTCCAATCTCAACTCACTTTAAGTCTACATTTGTCACAGGGAATTAATTCCCTTAGACAACGCACCACGTAGATTTCATATTGAACGGGCCTTGACTATACATAGTGGACATCTTCATATTACTATGTCATACTCACTACGACTGTCTCTGTCTGACGTCTTTCTAAATTCACCTTCTGACCTTATTAAGTCAACAAAGATAATAACCCCGAACTTGTTGGAATTAACAGATATATGTAACCCCATGGTCATGTTTTCTAGATGTACACTAGGGTGATAACTATTTTCGTTATTTTTCGTAACGAAACTGAAACCCCTCACATTCGAGGAACAATTGCATGTAGATGACAGTAGAAACATTAATTTATTTTTAAATTGAAAAAAATTGCCCCACCTTTTAATTTTTATTTTTCACATATCGCGCAGTTTGACTATCGGTTTCAATTTCGCGCTGAATTTTTATATGACTTTCTAGACTGCTTGTAAGCACATTCCAGTCAGTTGTTTCCATTTGTTTATAAGCAAGGCATTTACAGATGGTTGTTAATTGCTTTTCTCTTTGTTTTGATCCCAGCTTTACCGTGCAAACTCACTCCAGCTTGGGGCGAGTTCACTATATATAACCTCGACTATCAAAAACTCAACCTCAAGCCAGCTCTTCTCAATCGCAACCTACACAAACACATACAACTGTCTCACAACCTACACAAATACATAGAGCTGTCTCACAACATACACAAACACATACAACTGTCTCACAACCTACACAAACACATAAATCTGTCTCACAGCCCACACAAACACATACAAATGTCTCACAGCCCACACAAACGCATACAAATGTCTCAGAATCTTCGAATTAAGAGACCTCTGCTTCTTCACCCGAGTCGTTAACCTATTCTTCCACGTCATCTTCTCCTGAATGCAAACCAAAATAATAAAGAGCAAGCACTACAACAGCGGGTTTGTTAGTACTGAAAAACAACATTTCTACACATAAAGCAAATGACGTTCTTGCAAATAATGCTGAGCAGGATCATGATGTGCCGGTTCCAAGTCAGGCGGCTGTCTTGAAACGAGTTATCTCTTAAGGACGGAAAATGAAAACCAATAATTGTTCAAAAAACTTCAAAGCAAATTTTGTCTCCAGTTTGATGGTAAAAGAGTGCAAGGAGAAGAGTATGAAGCAGTTCTGCTGAAAATATGACAACAGAAATCTAACTCGGTATTTTTAAATGTGAGAGTGGTTTTGACGTGGCCATTCACAAGGAACTACATGAACTAATTGATGAATACGATGCTTGGGAAAATATTTGCATGATAATCTGCGACACGACCGCAGTAAATACTGGTCGTTTGTACTGAATTGTAAAGCTCATACAGGATGATGTCTTGAGCAAGGGCTTTCCGAAGCCACAATATATTGACTGTCAGCACCATGTACTAGACCTCCTTCTTAAACATTTCATGAGTTTTCTTATTCAAGAGCCAACGAGCAAACCAGAACTCAACTATTCCTTCATTGACAAATTACCACAAACTATGTCACTCTAGTTGCAACAGATGATGTTAGCACAGGCGAGAACCCTGGATGGCAAGATGATTTCAAGTTCTTATATGAATTATGTCAGGCATATCGTCATTGCGAAATTACTCCACGTTGGTCTCGCATCAGCTGGAAGAAACTATCAAATTTACACCGGGCAAGATTGAACTTACGTGCAATATTTACAGTTATAACATTATTTCTGATACCTGGAGTGGCGCAGCATCCTCGCTCCTGCCTGCGACTTCATCTCCTACGAATGGGCAAATGCTTGGTTCCATTCGCAACACTACAATGAAGCGTCCGTCAATGAACTGTTTACCTCACTCATCAAAATAAAATGCAAGAAGGCAATTAAGTGTTTAAAGACCCATCGGTCAGTCGAGAAGTCATTAATTGACATTCCCAGATCTAACCAAATTGCTGGACGTGCTGTGAAACTGATGGAGGAACTTCATGCGAAATCGAGAAAATTTGAATTTTTGATTCTGAAATTCATAGGAGAATGTTTTTAAACATTTCTTGTACATTCTGTACAGATTACTAAATGTTATGTATCTTATTTGTTAATAAAAGTTGCTTAGTTATTATTATTATACTTTTGAATGAAGCTATAAAAAAATTCCTTTGTTTTTTTTTGAAAAATAAATATTTTTTCACTTTTTTATTCCGAAAAAGAGGGAGGTGGGGGAGCTTTTTTTTTAAAAAATCAAATATGCAATTGATATTCTTAAATTACACATAAAAGTTCCTCGATTGCAAGTGGTTTCATAAAAAATTTTTTTGTTATCACCCTAATGTACACCGTAGTAACTTGTTATTGTGAGAACCCCCGCTCTCCGCAATGTTCAATGTGTTGTGTGTGTGTGTACATGGTTATGCGTTTTTATTGAATCACTGCTGATGGTTGTTCAAGACCTACGTCATGCCTGTTGTACGCAGAGTGTAGTACTGCCAGTGGTACCAGATCAAAACAGACAGACAGACAGAGATAACAAGAGAAATAATTTATATCATGTCACCTGAAGTCGATCGTCGCTTGGTTCCGCTGAGGTTTCCGTTCCTGGCACAACTTGATTTTTTAAAAAAATGATTAAAAAAAAAATGGAGAATGGAAAAAGGGGGGAGGGGGTGTAAATCGGGCCAACGGTTCCCATGAGATCGATATGTACTCATTGACTCCTGGTAGGCCCTGGCCGTGAGATGAACCAAACAATCGGATCATAAATCCTAGCTGTCGTTGGCGTCTCTCATATGGTTTGTGGGGGTGTAGTGTGTGTGTGTGTGTGTGTGACAGAGGCGGATGCAGGTCTGAACGCCCTTATAGGAGAAGGAAAAAGATAATATTCCCGTTAAAAAAAAAAAAGGAAATAACACTTCGTCTAAAAAAAAAAAAAAAAACTTTTTTAGGGGGGGGGGGGCGTACAAAATTGGGGAGCTTTACTTTCCTGACATACACCCCCCTCCCTCCCTTTGTAGTAGGTACTAGACACGCCTCTGTTTGAACTTGTTTCCGAGGCTGGGATTATTTATTACCGAGTCAACCAGATCAAGCACGGGGGAGGGTAAGGGGGTAAAGCGGAGATAACCCGCCAATACGTTTTTACATGCACTTGAACTTTATCCCCCCTCCCCCTTTCTCATTTCTCGTGACTGGTTCCTGGCACCGAGAAGTTATCATACATGCAACCTGTCAGTGAGAATTGATAACTTCCGTATCATTGAGGTAAACATTTTCGGTTACCCGTGTGGGGTGGGAAGTAAAAGTTATGTATGTACGTGTGTATGTATATATGTGTGTGTGTGTGTGTGTGTGTGTATATGTTCTGTTAAATTCTAGACATTTTAGTTGAGTTCACTGATTGGCAAGTTTTAGTTCATTCACATAATAACTCCCCGTGTGTGTGATTCTCTCCCCTAGGTGCTGATGGTCGACACAGTGCGATTTGACCAGTAACCCGTCACAGCACAGTGTCGTCGCTGTCTTAAATGAAATGATATCTGCAGCCTAACTTTGGATTACTGGAAACACCATCTTCTCTTGGATTTAAGTTTACTTTGGTGAGTTTTTATTTACTTGTTACTGTTTATTTATACATGATTGCAGCATGCCCCTATTTATTTGTACATAGTTGCAGCATGCCCCATTCATTTCTCAATCTTGTCATCCGCTCCGTTCTCACAAAATAAAGTCTTTTAACTATCGTATGTACACTTGGACCAATCCCAGCTGTTCTACCAACAGTCGTACACTCTTGTTAGTTTATTCATTTATTTATTATTTTTTATCAACCATATTCCCCGCAATCCCTTGATATCCCGGCACACTAATCATACAGACATCTAAAGGGATTATGAGATTTGTCTCCTGTAAGACTTCCCGAAAACCGTCATAATTAATTGGCATCCTTGTGGCTTGATGCACCGATAGAATTGATCCGTCTAAAACAAGGGTGTGAAAACTTTTTGCCTCGCGGCGCCACATTGGGCTCGTAAATTTGATCGGCGGGCCAAGAGAAGATGTTTTGGAGTGTTGACATGAATTTAAGTTAAACTCCATAACATTAACGGCTAGTACTGTGCTTCACTCAGAAAACAAACCAGTCCCGGGGACTGAATCTGCCCCCCCCTCAGGGCCGTGGTTTCCCCATGGCTGGTCTGAATTTCATTTTCTATGTCTGGAACCCGTTCATTTGTCAGTGTATTGGCAGTGTGCTGTGATCCTGTTCCTTTGATAGAATCAACAACGACCTTGTTTACATTTTATTTTACTACTACTACTACAGTACGCCCAGCCTTAATTCAACTCCAAAATGTTTATGTTTTAATGTTTTTTTTCCAAAATTCAGCATCAGGACTTCACCATTTTTTTTAAAGTTCATAGATTACATTATATGACGTCTAATTTTATGACTTATAATTTTATGACATCTAATTTTATGACTTATAATTTTATGACATCTGCTTTTTTTAGGTCTTCAGTAAACATGACAACCACCAACAACAACAACCACTGTATGTGTTCTCTGTCTACATTATATATTCATGTCCATCTCTGTCGAATGATTGCTTTTTAAGAAGTGGCATTATGTTATTATATATAAATATATATATGTATAAAATAAATCCTGCTGTCTCTGCTAGTCAAACTAACTAAATGGAAAGGAGGGGGGGGGGGGAACAGTACCGGAAACTAAACAGCGCTTCTTAGAAGACTTCCTGGTCGATCGAGCGATATTACCCTCAATACGCCTCTGTTCTAGACAGACACACATACCCAAAGACAGACACACACATATCCAACCAGTCTCTTCAAATTGATTTCAGGTTTATTGTTGTTATTTTTTCTACCAACGGTCTTTGGGCTATTTATTTATTTATTTTGCCCGGCCTAAATCGAGAGCTGAGTGATGAATATCTCTGTATACATCGATGGGTCTAAAAGTGGGACACACACACACTCACACACACGCACACACACACACACATTCACTCACACACACATACACACACACCCCACTACACACACACACACACTAGAACCGACAAACAACGGCCCGTGGGTCAGGTTCGACCAGTTCGGCTTTTAATCCGGCACGCGCATTACATTTTTATATCTGTTGGTCTATGTCAGTGGTGTCGACCCCGTGGCAGGCAGAGCCTCATTAGTCGGCGCGCGACTAGAATATCACTTCCTTTAATTTTAATTGCAGTGTCGGCACTTTGCTATAACCAAGAGTTTTATTATTTTTTTGTTTTTGCTGAATTTTGAGCACGCGGTCCCAAAAAAGGATCTCCACCACTGGCCTATATAATGACTCCATTAGCTCCAGTTCTGACCCTATTCACTTCTGCTCTTCGCCTGGGCCTTCTGTCAAATTTTTAAACCCATAGTGGTCCGTGATTCAAAATATTACCCACCTCTGCACTATAAGATTATATAATAAAACGTATTTAAATTGATTTTTTCAAATATTGACCCAAAAATAAAAATGAAATAAATAAAATGTCCCAGCAATGTTTGAATGTGTTGACTCGTACAAAACATATATGTTTAGAAAAGATAAAATGTGAAGGGGGTTGGAGGGGGCGGCGGTATAATTTAGCCGTTAAAATGAAGAAAAAACAAGAACTGAGCACCAGACCTAACCCAGCTGAGATGTCTGTTTCTCGACATTTTAAATCACAGATGGTTCTTTGTTTTTTTTTATCTTCACATCATCAGGCTCATTTTTTTTAATTGTCAGTTTTTATAAACTCAGATCTAGGTTGTTGTTGTTGTTCGTTGGGTTAGTTTACAGCACAAAGTTATTTGATTCTTGAGTTGAAAAAAAAAGGATGTTTATTTTTACGTCATCGTGCTGCGCCTCTAAGATATACATAGAGAAAATGTGTCAGCTATTTGTGTCTTGTTTTTACACTCGATCTACGTCTCATATGGGGACTGAAAGTCTGACGTCACGGACTGTCCCCCATACAGCTGCCCTAATCTGTCCCATACGGATGAACTAGATTATCCACTTACCAGATGCACCGATATGTCCACTTACCAGATGCACCAATCTGTCAACTTACCAGATGCACCGATCTGTTCACTTACCAGATGCACCAATCTGTCCACTTACCGATGCACCGATCTGTCCACTTACCAGATGCACCGATCTGTCCACTTACCAGATGCACCGATCTGTCCACTTACCAGATGCACCGATCTGTCCACTTACAGATGTCTAGAAACTGGAGCTGTTATGATGACCTTCTCATTGGTTTTATCCCCCCCCCTGTATTATCTGTACTTTAAGGTAATTAATGGTATTGACTTTAGTTGTTTTTTTTTTCCCTTATCGTGGCAAATGTCAAATTGCCATATGTCGAGAGAGAGAGAGAGAGAGAGAGAGAGAGAGAGAGAGAGAGAGAGAGAGAGAGAGAGAGAGAGAGAGAGAGAGAGAGAGAGAAAGAGAGAGAATTAGTGCCATAGTGCCATAAAGAGACAGACTGGAAACACGGAGACGGATATTGGACATAAAGTGTGACGTAATTCAATTACATTCTTTAATTACGTCTGGCCTGGTATCTAGAAGCTTCTGTTCTACCCATCTACCGAGCCTCTAGTCTAAGGCAGTAGCTCCGGAGGGATTTGTAGTTTGTTGAGGTTTGAGAGCTGGATTGGGGAGACCATTCCCTCCTGACACAACGGATGAGATGTTTGGTATGATGAATATGTGATCATTTCCCAACTTGGTTTTAGATTTTCTATAATCCTGTCTGGAATCTTGTGTCTTTTAATTAAATAAAAAAAAGTATCCAATGCTTTTGATATGATTAGAGTTGGATACATTGAATCTTTTTCAGAGTTTATTCTTAAAATCAAGTTCAGGGTTAATTCTGATTTCTTCTAACGATAGGCCTGTGTTGTATGACCTATCTACCTGTACGCCTGTGTTGTATGACTTCTAACTGTAGGCAATGCTGTATGGCTCTTCTTTATGTAGACCATTGCTGTATGGCTCTACTTTATGTAGACCATTGCTGTCTGTCTCTTTTAATAGTGCAGTGCGTCATTAGTAACAATACACGCTCGTTTGCACGTATGCGCTCACACCAAGCACGACACACACACAACCTACATCTCCCACCACGGCTACTCTACGACATTTTCGCACCATTCCTACACACAGACAGACACACTCAGGCATAAACATCCACGTAAAGTTGTGCTGCAAAACTCTGGCGTCGAACGCTACAAAACAAAAAACGCATTTTGACCTCATTATGACATGTTCATATATGCAACAGATTATAGAAAGCTATTCTGTAATGTGTGTGTGTGGGGGGGGGGGCTGGGGAGAGGGGGGTCACTTAAGTAGAAGACTCATGTGTACCGGCCCTGGGAACCGCATGCTATTGAAGATTTATCTTCCGTACGGTACATATGCCAATGTGTGGCTGTACCAGGTGCATTGAAATTATCGTACTTCGCTAATTTGTGTTATTATACACAATACAATGTATCGTGTTCAGCTGCACAGTTTAGCTGGCGAACAAACAACAGTACATTCAGTACAGTAGAACGTCGTTGTTCTTTTTTTTACCTTGCAGCGAAAAAAACGAAGGTATATAATGGTGCCGTGAACAATACGTGATTATTTTTCACAATAAAGGTAAAATTGCAACAATTTGCACTTATTTTGCTTTCTCTTCAATTGCGTTTCACGCATGTGATGATTTTCAATATTCGTATAGTGCCCGGTTTCATATACTGCATGGATCGCATTCGGATTTCGATTATCCGAACAATCGCGTATCCGAACGGTGTCCTGTCCTAATTTCCCAGCAGCCAGTTGAAGAACCGTTCTCCTTTTCACACAATGACGTAATCAGTTCTTGTGTTAGCATTTCATTAAGTAATATGTCACTAATTAAAGTTGGTCATTTTTTTTCCTTTTCAAATAATCTTTTATCTGTTTATTTATTTATTTTTAACCCAGTTTTGTTTTGTTTTGAAACTACGTCTGTTGTTTTGTTTTTGTTTGAATGAGCGATTCATTTATTTGTTTGTTTATTTCTTTCTCAACGGTTTTTTTCATTAATGTAATGTTTCCTACCATCTGCTTATCTGATGTCCCTGATAGTAGATGTTTCGTTGGCTGTTTCTTATTTATTTGCCTGCTGTATTTGTGTTTTGAAATAATCCGTTTATAGCTCCCGTTTTTTGAAGATAAACACGATAACACATGAAGAGACCATCAACACACACAAGTACTCACACACAAGCACACACACACACACATTGCTAAAGAAACGTTTACAGTCTATGGCAGAACTGGGTCATCTCGACACCAGGTCATTGACAGAGCAGTCGACATACTTTTACTATGTAGTGCTACAGTGACCTTGATCTTGAAGCTGTTGATTCTCATTTCCCTGACAACACTAAACCATAAAGGTAAAGTAAATAAAGAAAATGAACAGCCTGACGTGAACAAAGATTATTATTCAAACACGTTTCGTCTTATGAAGAAAAAAAAACTTGTATAAAACATATTATGTGTCACTAACATCCGAAATACTACATTTCAACACACATATAACCATTGCAAACGCCATAACGCAAAATTAATACACATACCTGTGGAGGTATGTGGACCAGGTTAGATACAATCTGTTTAGTGTTCCCTTTGGTGTAATGCCAAAAACGAGTTCACCGTTCCCCTCCTTATCTCGACATGACACTGTTTTGAATGTTAACTATTTTGTACATTGATAATTTACATACTAGGGAGTTGGGTAGTAAAACATGTGTCATTTAAAAAAAAAACGTTTGTCTTTATATCAGTCAGTGGATGTTCTGTGTCACCCTGGCCCGTCACTCTATGGGTCACACTGGGCCGTCACTCTATGGGTCACACTGGGCCGTCACTCTGTGGGTCACACTGGGCTGTCACTCTGTGGGTCACACTGGGCCGTCACTCTACGGGTCACACTGGGCTGTCACACTGGGCCGTCACTCTGTGGGTCACACTGGGCCGTCACTCTGTGGGTCACACTGGGCCGTCACTCTGGGTCACACTGGGCCGTCACTCTGTGGGTCACACTGGGCCGTTACTCTGTGGATCACACTGGGCTGTCACTCTGTGGGTCACAATGGGCGGTCACACTGTGGGTCACGCTGGGCCGTCACTCTATGGGTCACACTGGGCTGTCACACTGGGCCGTCACTCTATGGGTCACACTGGGCGGTCACTCTGTGGGTCACGCTGGGCGGTCACTCTGTGGGTCACACTGGGCTGTCACTCTGTGGGTCACACTGGGCTGTCACACTGGGCCGTCACTCTGTGGGTCACACTGGGCCGTCACTCTGTGGGTCACACTGGGCTATCACACTGGGCCGTCACTCTGTGGGTCACGCTGGGCGGTCACTCTGTGGGTCACGCTGGGCGGTCACTCTGTGGGCCACACTGGGCGGTCACTCTGTGGGTCACGCTGGGCCGTCACTCTGTGGGTCACGCTGGGCCGTCACTCTGTGGGTCACACTGGGCCGTCACACTGGGCCGTCACTCTGTGGGTCACACTGGGCCGTCACTCTGTGGGTCACACTGGGCCGTCACTCTGTGGGTCACACTGGGCTCACTCTATGGGTCACACTGGGCCGTCACTCTACGGGTCACACTCGCCTCCCGGACGAATATAAATAGAAAAGTTCTACATGTTGTGACGTTCTAGGTTTGGTCGATATGTTCCCTTCGTCTTCGGTCTACTGCTGTTGTTCTCAATTTGACCATGAGCTCTGGTATTTGTTTTTTTTTTGTATATATTCAATGAAAACAATCTTGCACACATTGTCGGTCCAGAGAGAAATACATGACTGATTCTATGATCTTAACTACCATCAGAAGAACTACCTCAACTGAATCTGTTTCCTTTAAATAAAAGCTGTCGCACGTGCCCATTGGTCAGTCTGTTTCCATTAAATAAAAGCTGTCGCACGTGCCCATTGGTCAGTCTGTTTCCATTAAATAAAAGCTGTCGCACGCGCCCATTGGTCAGTCTGTTTCCATTAAATAAAAGCTGTCGAACGTGCCCATTGGTCAGTCTGTTTGCAATAAATGTAACTTTTAAGTTGACCCACACTCAAAAAGTCGATACTGTTCACATCACCTTGACATTGGCCGGTCGCACACAGCCAACGGTCACACACTGGCCATCTGCAAACATTGGCCGTAACACGGTCATTCTCGGGTCGCCATACCGAATCAGAGGGTGGGGAGGAACAATGTATCTGACATGATTTGAGGATTTGCATCAAACCCCCCATACCACCATTGAATGAATGACGCAATAGTGTTGTTTTAGTCCCAGGTCCTATTTTAGTTTGTTTTTATTTCGTTTTTTCTGTAATAATTTTAGTTTTAGTCTAGTTTTAGTTTTAGGCCCAATTTTAGTTTTCGTTTTAGTTTTCGTCGACTAAAACACCAGAGTTTTAGTTTTCGTCTTATTCATTTTAGTTTCACTTTTAGTTTTAGTCTTGTAAACACCAATTACATATAACATCATTGTTCATGACCAATTGTTGAAACAGATTGAAGCATAATAATAGTAGTCACAGAGATGACAGCTCAGTGTACTGAAACTGAGTCATTTCACTTCATTGTCACATTATAAGTCACACTATCACATTGTGTTATGTGCCAATACCATGACTAAATTTTTGACTATGTTGTAGACTAGCAGACTTGCAGTGCATGTACAAAAAAACAACTAAAAACGTAATAACAATAAGAAACCGAAAACGTAAGTCAAAATTAAAACAAACGTGTTTATTCTAAGACCTAGAACTCTGAAATAACTAAACTAAGTAACAACAGTTTACTTGAAGAGTGAAGTAATTCTATTATTTTGATGACTTATATTCAGGGTTGTTAGTATCGAAGTATCGGTATCGGCCAATACAGTATCGGCGATACTTTTTTTTATTATTGGTTGCTGTATTGCCGATCCTTTTTGTATCAAGTATTGATTTGTGTATCGCCGATACAATTTAAACAAAAAAATTTCGATACTCTATACCGATACTTTACTAGTGCCACTATTTGCAAAAAAACAATAGCGATTTTAATACATTGTCATCTACATAAATTCAATCCCTACTAGCAGCCATCAACTCTACCAATATTAACGACAGCCACCTCCCCATCAATACACCACGGTCGGCGAGGTGAAGGAAAAATTTAGCTTTAATCTTCTTTTGAAGACTCTTTGCGCGCCGAGGTCTATAAATGTTATTCTTAGATTCTTTCATTCATTTACTTTCTTTCTGTCAACTATTTGTTCAATGTTTTAATGAACGACAGAAAAGAAAACTTAATTTTTTTATCCATCTGTCAGTTATACACACACACGACACACCCACACCCACATATATATATATATATATATATATATATATATATATATATATATATAAAATGTATATACTGTAAGTGTTTATAGGTTATATAGTGATAAATTATATACCTTGCTGTATTCTTGTGTGTATGTTTGTTAATTGAGTTGTTAATTCATTTGTGCTTATTTATATTTATAAATTGTTTTTATTTATTAATTCATTTTTTTAGTATTTACTACATTTCATTAAAAATAATTAATTGAATGGTATTAAATTCTAAAACTGTATGTTTTAATTAAAATTGAAAACTTTGTAATAAAACAATATCATATAATTAACACATATTATATTATTAAATAATATGCCGAGTTCAACAAACAATACAATTTGGGTGGTTAAAAACAATTAATTGAATAGAAATACATGAACATCAACAAATTTTAAAAAAAATACAGTGGATTCCGCTTTATTGGGACACCGCTTATGTGGGACATATCTCAAAGAAACCAAACCAAGAAGCCAATAGTAAATTTGTATGTTTAACTGGGACAGCCGCTTAATTGGGACAAAAAGCCTCGGTCCCGATGTGTCCCAATTAAGCAGAATCGACTGTATCTTGTAAAACGACACTCTTTGATCTAACCGCATGGCAATTTCAAACTTTCAAAGCAAAATTTATATCGTCGGCTGTCATTTTTCTTTTTTTTTTTTTATCTTTTGTTGTTCTTTCTTTCATGTGTCAACATTATACCGGAAAAGACGATAAATGGGGATTTTAGTTTTTATTTCGTTGGGGAGTTTTAGTTTCAGTTTTTATTCAGTCTTTTGTCTACGAGATTTAGTTTTCGTCTAGTTTTAGTCTTGCTGATAATTTTAGTTTTAGTTTTAGTTATCGTTGACGAAAAGTCAACATTTTCGTTAACGAAGGTTTTAGTTTTAGTTTTCGTCGACAAAAACAACACTATGACGCACAGGTTTACAATTTAACATTCAACCCTTCTTTGTAGCAAGTTCATTTTTGTTTTAATATTCTACTGTTCATTTTCATGGTCTTTTTATTCTGTACAAGTTTAGTGTCCAATACCTTTTTTTTTCTCTCTCACATTTTTTTTTTACTTTGGCCAATTTCTGTAACAAAATAAAGTAACCCATTCATCACACATTGTGTAACCTCTAAAAGTAATGTGCGCAACCCACTACCAAATTATTTTTTTTTTATTCGTCTGTCCCAGTTTTGAACCGTTGTCTCCTATCTCCTTCCTCTAGAGGTCATCGGGTTTTCCCCCTTCATAAACTGTGCGAAGATTGCCTGGACTGTTTTTAAGTCGTTCAACTTCATGCCTCACTTTGTGATATGGTTATCAGCCGCCACTGTCACAGTTTTGAAGGCTGCGTTCACATCTAATCCGAGCTTCAGATGAAGATTAATGTTCGTTCGGCTAAACTTAAATCTCGAGGGGAAATCTGCGGATTAAACGCGTGCAGATGTGTATTTGTTATCTAATCTGAAATGGCCGTGCATGTGTGTGTCTAACCAATGGCGGCCCCCGGGCAACAGTCCACGTTGCCGACCCCTACTAGACCCGACACTGTGTTGTGTAAATATAAATATAGCAACGTTGGACCCATTCGGCCCACCGGGACATATGCGTTCTTATATGAGTTGTTTTTGTTTATTTCAGAACGGTTTTTTTTTTTTCGGTTTCTTTAAAACGTTTTTATTTCGGTTTCTTCATAATGTTTTCTCTTCGTGGGTTAAAATTGACCATAGAATATGAAAAACCGGAAAGTGGATCTCATAGACTTCATTTGTGACTACCAAACCCTTCTCTTTTATCACACCAAGTCATATGTATGAACTGAAGCCAGGTCTAAACTAACACGTGTCTAGCTCAATCGTAAGCCAACTTTTATCTTCGCGGTCCACATGATGTTACCCGGATGGATAGAGTGTTGACATGAAGTAATATAAATTCAATGTAAACGACATAACATGAAGGACTTAGTGCCGTGATTCACGCTAGAAACTAGTGGCGGTCCGGATGAAACAGTCTGGAGTGCCGGGTTAGGCCCAGGGCTGGTCGAGCGGCAGCTTTCTGTCTCACAGTGGCATAGGTATGAACCAAAGCAAATCAAACACACGGTCTAGCTGCAGTCTTCACGTTACACTTGACACGATCAATTACAGCAGGACCAATAAGCCCCTCGTGTACCGTCAATAATCTATTTCACATTCTTAAATGATTTGTTTGTACAGAAGATATCTATACACAGAGTAAAACGTCTCTGATATCTGTACATAGAGTAAAACGTCTCTGATATCTGTACATAGAGTAAAACGTCTCTGATATCTGTACATAGAGTAAAACGTCTCTGATATCTATACACAAGAGTAAAACGTCTCTGATATCTATACACCAGAGTAAAACGTCTCTGATATCTAGACACCAGAGTAAAACGTCTCTGATATCTATACACAAGAGTAAAACGTCTCTGATATCTATACACAAGAGTAAAACGTCTCTGATATCTGTACACAAGAGTAAAACGTCTCTGATATCTATACACAGAGTAAAACGTCTCTGATATCTGTACATAGAGTAAAACGTCTCTGATATCTGTACATAGAGTAAAACGTCTCTGATATCTGTACATAGAGTAAAACGTCTCTGATATCTATACACAAGAGTAAAACGTCTCTGATATCTATACACCAGAGTAAAACGTCTCTGATATCTAGACACCAGAGTAAAACGTCTCTGATATCTATACACAAGAGTAAAACGTCTCTGATATCTATACACAAGAGTAAAACGTCTCTGATATCTGTACACAAGAGTAAAACGTCTCTGATATCTGTACACAAGAGTAAAACGTCTGTAATATCTGTACACACAGTAAAACGTCTCTGATATCTGTACACACAGTAAAACGTCTCTGATATCTGTACACACAGTAAAACGTCTCTGATATCTGTACACACAGTAAAACGTCTCTGATATCTGTACACACAGTAAAACGTCTCTGATATCTGTACACCATTCATAACTCAGTTCCTAGAGACCTTTCCACACTAACCTGACACCTGCCCCGAATTTCGATTGAGTTGAAATAAAAAAAAAAGCAACCACTCCAGGTTGTAATGAAAACAGAATCGATTTCCCCCTCCACCACACCCCCAGGCACCTCCCTGCTAGTGTGTGGGGGGGGGGGTGTTAGTGATAGATTGTTGTTGAGTTTCTCTTCTCGTCTCTAACAGATGTAGACAAACTAACATTTATTGGACATCAACATAGAACAATGACATAGACGTGAACATCGTTAGAAGAAGTCCTGAAAGGGGGGGGGGGGTATTTTGATACTAGATTGTAACACGTATCCAGTTGGTGACAACAGTTTAAAGATCACGTGTCCTTTATTTTGACACGTTTAATTATTGTTGTTGTTGTTTTTTTTTTAAAATAAGGATACTCTTGTTTGTTTACTTTGTTTACTAAATAATAAAAACACAAAGTGAAGTGAAGGATTAAAATGATTTAAAAAAAAAAAAAAGATTTCAAGAAACCAAGCGGATGATTTGGTTCTGAAACCAAATCTCCAACAATAAAATGGCATTAAAATATTTTATAACCATAATTTCAGCGTATTTAGTGTAATAATCAAATTCTAAGAACCACTGCACATGCGATAATACATTCTATTGTAATAACGCCCCATTGTAATAACGCCCTGGTTCTTGTAATAGTGTAGTGGTTCGCCTTCATTTGAGTGTTTCAATGTTAGTTCAGTCTACACGGATGGGTGGGTGCCCGAGTCGTCAACTATTTGTGAACCCCTGCATTAGATCAATTACACAGATACCGCCCTGAAGACAGTTGTTATTATTATTATTATTATTGATTTTGTAGTTCATCAATATTTGTATCAGACCTAATGCACTCACCACATCGCTCATGGATAACGGGAGTTGTGTGTGTGTGTTTGATCAGACAAGATAAAATATGTTACAGTTTCCTCCACCCCCCCCTCCCCTCCCATCCCCGGTCCTCCGATTCAACGATTAAAACTGACTTAATTTCACCAGTTTAAAAAAAAAAACATATCGTGTGTCAGTGTTCGGCGACATGAGTCACGTACTAATGATACATACACGTACCGTTACATGATACAAGCTGTTGTCACTGCTAGATGATACAGGCGGTTGTCACTGCTAGATGATACAAGCGGTGGTCACTGCTAGATGATACAAGTGGTGGTCAATGCTAGATGATACAGGTGGTGGTCACGCTAGATGATACAAGTGGTGGTCAATGCTAGATGATACAAGTGGTGGTCACTGCTAGATGATACAAGTGGTGGTCAATGCTAGATGATACAGGTGGTGGTCACGCTAGATGATACAAGTGGTGGTCAATGCTAGATGATACAAGCGGTGGTCACTGCTAGATGATCCAAGTGGTGGTCACTGCTAGATGATACAGGTGGTGGTCACGCTAGATGATACAAGTGGTGGTCAATGCTAGATGATACAAGCGGTGGTCACTGCTAGATGATACAAGCTGTGGTCACTGCTAGATGATCCAAGTGGTGGTCACTGCTAGATGATACAAGTGGTGGTCACTGTTAGATGATACAAGCTGTGGTCACTGCTAGATGATACAAGTGGTGGTCACTGCTAGATGATACAAGCTGTGGTCACTGCTAGATGATACAAGTGGTGGTCACTGCTAGATGATACAAGTGGTGGTCACTGCTAGATGATACAAGTGGTGGTCACTGCTAGATGATACCAGCGGTGGTCACTGCTAGATGATAACAATTGCTGAAGGGTGTAACTCCTAGTGTCTGTGAATATTACATTTGGGAGGCGTTGATTGAGATAAATAAATCGTTTCATCACTGGCTTTTACCTGCCAGGTGAACGGAAATGGAACTCTCACTTTGATTGATAGTGTAATGACATTACCCCGTCCCGATGTTAGTGGTCTTGTACTTGTCAAGAAATTTATATATATATATATATATATATATATATATATATATATATATATACACACATCGTAGCGGCTGCAATATCGAACACATTTAAACTATGATTATAAATACACGTTAGGCCTGTGCCAGACATGGGTCATCTTTAGCCCGGGGGCCACGTACGACCTGTCACGATGATTGATCCCACCCGCGCTCTACTTCTCTCAGTCAAACTTTAAAATGAAGTCAACAATTATCTCTGCACTCCATCCATCGACTCAAGGCACGGCCACTCTTTCAAATAATACAAAAAAAAAAAGGTCATCGTGGCTGGCCCGTGGCTCACAACGGTTTCCCCCACCCCCATGCCTTTTAAAACTTTCCCTTCCCCAGCTCCCCACGAAAGAATAATTTATAAACACGTTGGGCCGTCGTTGGGTATGTCTTTTATTTCTAGCCATTTGGACAGTGTGACGTTTGCACGGGGGATGGGGTGCTGTATGTAAGACAACCACAACAGGCCCCACGCCCGAGTTGGCCGGCTTGATAGTATTTTTTTATGGTACGGTATTTAGCAGTGCATGGCAGTGTATAGAAGTATATGGCTGTTTTATAGCATTATATGGCGGTATATAGCAGTGCATGGCAGTGTATAGAAGTATATGGCTGTTTTATAGCATTATATGGCGGTATATAGCAGTTGAGAGCAGCATAAACCTGTGTTTACATCACAGTATATGGCAGTGTATAGTAGCGTAAAGCAGTGTAAAAAGTGGGTAACAGTACAAAGCAGTGAACAGCAGTGTAAAGCAGTGCATGTCAGTATATAGCTGTGTAACATTGTAGAGCGACTTGGAAGCAGTACATAGTTTATGCAGCAGTATAGCCGTGAGGATTAGTATTAAGCTATATATGGCAGTGTAGAGCAGTATATAGGCGCTCTCCAACCCTCATGTGACCCTCGCCTAAAGCCCCGCGTACTACTAAGATCGCCTCTGCACACGGCCCGCTGGAGTATAATTTAGCAGTACAAATATTATTCCAGCTAGTCCGTGCTCTGCAGTGGAGTTCAGTTAATCCCGTCTGTTAGCCTTCTGCAGTAGACAAACTCATACAGTATTTTTTTTTAATACATATTTTGTATTTTAGATTTTTATAGCAAATATAGACAGTCCATATTTATTGTAAATATTGATTTCAGTGACATGTTCGCCTTTTGACGCAAAATATCCTCTCCGTGCTCTTTACAATCCAACATACTCTCCTCTGATTTCTTTCTCCTCCGTTATACACCCTCTCCCCTCTCTAAATTATCTCCCGTCTGTGTGTGTCATTCAGTAGTGAACATTGTATGTAGCATCGTTGTGTTTTTACTTGATAGTACCGAGTGTCTTTAATTTATTTACCTTAGTTCTCTACTTGGCTTGCTGCCACCATTTGGCATCAACCCCGTTTCCTCGTTAGAAGTGCACCAGGTGATTAAAAAAGAATGTTGATGGGTTGAGTGGTATTGGCCCTGGGGTGGGGTCGGGGGTCGTATTAGTCGTACCGACCCCTGTTTCCCCGCCCCATCTCCCGCTAGACTTAATTAGCCTGGTGCTAATGACGTGGGTTAATGTAGCATGTGGCGCACTTTGGCTCACAGGGTTGCCGCTGTCGTGGTTGGATCGTGAGCAGAAGCGATAAGCAGATACCCCCCCACTCATCCCCCCCCCCCCGCTCCCAAATCAAATGCACGGCTTCCAACTAATTTCATGAAGAATTATCCAGAAAATTTATGAAAAAATGTCAAGATTATATTTAAAGCAAAGGCAATAGTATCTTGATCAATTGTTTGATAGCATTTTATTACACCTACTAGGTTTACCCCAAAAATATCTGGGTCTGGATTGAAAAAAAATTATTAAAATTGTCAGCCCTGACGGTTAAAGTACCTCCAGTAAGATGGATTGAAGGGAAGGAGCTGAGTGCATAGGAGGGTGGGGTTGGTGGATGTTCGTGGACGGCTGGACAACGTCTTGTTGTTGCGCACCGTTCAGTGTTGAAGCCACACAGTATAACACCATACAGAGCGCGCACTGTTCAATGTTGAAGCCACACAGTATAACACCATACAGAGCGCGCACTGTTCAATGTTGAAGCCACACAGTATAACACCATACAGAGCGCGCACTGTTCAATGTTGAAGCCACACAGTATAACACCATACAGAGCGGGCACCGTTCAATGTTGAAGCCACACAGTATAACACCATACAGAGCGCGCACCGTTCAATGTTGAAGCCACACAGTATAACACCATACAGAGCGCGCACTGTTCAATGTTGAAGCCACACAGTATAACACCATACAGAGCGGGCACCGTTCAATGTTGACGCCACACAGTATAACACCACACAGTATAACACTACACATTATAACACCACACAGTATAACACCATACAGTATAACACCACACAGTATAACACCACACAGTATAACACCATATAGAGCGCGCAATGCTATTTGAAAACTCCTCTACTACTGACTTCAAAAAATGCCGCCATTTATTTGGCGGCTTTCGGAGAAATTCAAGTTTAAATTGACGATGCGCTTTCTGTGTTGACATCCATTATTGTATAGCACCGTGTATATACCGTGTATATTATTGTATAGCACCGTGTAAATAATTTATAGCACCGTGTATATTATTGTATAGCACCGTGTATATACCGTGTATATTATTGTATAGCACCGTGTATATACCGTTAATTGTTTGCGACAATTTATGACTAAATTGCTCCTGTACCCCTCTCTCCCCGTCTGTTCTCTTTCATCTTCTCTTTTGACCTCACCATGCCCACCACTTTCTTCCCTCTCGCAGTTTATTACTTTCATCATTATTTAATCATCTGCTTGATAATTTATGTTGACAGCTTTCACTCTCACAGCAAACAACACAATACACAGTTTAAGATATGGGTTATACAGTATATACAAATACCAAGTGTATCATGTTTGATAATGGGTAGGATTTCATGTAATTAACTGTATGTCAGCTGACACCGACAACGGTTGTTTACAGTAAATAAGCACACAAACACCTATGTATACAGAGGGATGTAATATCAGTTCTGATGCCATTTTCGTCTACACTTACTTACCTTTTCAATCAATAACTGTAATACAGAAAAAAAATTGGATGAGTTTCCTGTAGCTGTGTGTATCAGTTTCTGTTTAATATGACATCTCACGCCAGCAGAAACAACAAATGAACAAAAATGTGATTAATAGATGACATTAATGGCGTAGTACAGCGGTCCCCAACCTTTTCTCGCCACGGACCGGTCAGCGTTTGGTCATTTCACCGCGGCTCGCTAGATAGGGTGTTATTTCTTGTCCATGGAAAGTTGTACAATCCCGAGAGAAATATACCACTGTAAATAAAAGGGAAATAATTTAATGTTTCTCGGGCGGCCCCAGTACCCTTCTATCCACGGACCGGTACCGCCCCGGGGGTCGGGGACCACTGGCGTAGTTAACAGCGGGCGAAAGCTGGACATTAAGATGTTGGTCATTCTCTTAGAAGACCTTTCTTGTTTTTTAATATAAAAATACCCATTTTAAAATTATTTAGTTTTACCCCAAATTTGTCTTTGTCAAGTAACACATCTCTCACACTGAACATATTAAAACACAAAATGTTTCAACTCAGAAGAAAATAGAAATCGAGGGGTCACACGCTGTTGTATAGGCGGCCTTCGGGTTGACCTCTACAAAAAATGCCACCCAAAAAAAAAATTCATAAGTGGTGAAAATGCGGTAAATTCCCAAAAATCCACGGCCTTGCTTGTGGTAAAGTAGTTGCGTCCCCTGGTGGACCTCCCCTGTCTAGTTAGGCCGTTGTTTATATTGTGTCAGTCTGGCAATATCGGCTTCTGAGTATTATGGATGACGACATCTGCATCATAAGTTCGTATATATTCAATATATGTGTTGTTATATGTTGAATGAGTGCTCCTTTAGCCGCGCCACTTGAATTAGTTTTGATTATGGCCCATAACATTTCTTAAACTTGGGAACCGCCGATACATTTTTTATTTATTATCACATCCATTTCCTGACATTAAATGCTCTGTTTATAAAATAAAATAATGATGAATTGATTAATAAAAACTAAAGGAAAGAACACGAAAAAAAAACAAGCAATTAAGCCTGTTTCATTCTGGACACAGGACGTGTTAGCGCATTTTTGTGTTAAGCATCAGTACGTATTTTAGCTTTCAGTAAATATTTGTAAATTTTGGAAATGTTTATGAATTCCATTGTGTAATTGTAAAGGATGTCTTTCGAAAATAAAATTATTGTGGCTGAAGAATAAATACTCTACTGCGCAGAACACGTGTGACGTCAATCTTGGTGAAACTACGTGCTGCAGTATTTCGCACCAAATGAATGGGTTATTGAACGTATAAGGTGTAGAATGGGGCCAAGAAAATGACATAATTATTAATATAGCTTATATAGTAAAAAAACGGTAAAAAAACTGATGTCCAGCCCTCAGAGGTCAGGTCGCAAAATGAACTTTTGCTGCACACATGGCAGGCCAAGACCTACAAAATGATATATACATCATGGGTCTAGGACTTATGGTTGTTGAGATCTAGGGTGATGACAGACAGACAGACAAAACGGGGCAAAGAGCAAAGCGAGTTAACTCTGATGAAGTGTGTACTCTCCCTTTGAATTTCACACCTTCATAGCAAATCATATCATCGTGCGGTTCACCGAGTGGAAAGTGCACACAGATGGAGACGTTATCTGTCCAAGAAACAAGTTTCGCGTTGTGTTTGTTGTTGTTGTTGTCACTTAATGTACTATTCACACTAATTTTAGACTCGGTTGTGAAGACACACTTACCTGTGTAGTAGTAGTATATTGACACACTCTTACACACTACACATTAGGCATATAGACTTGAATATAAACAAGGACGGTGTCAGGTTGATTAAAACTAATTGTCAAATAAACAAACTATACACGGTGGCCCAACAGTAGGTTTAGTTATCACATCAACTATTTATTTTGAACATTCGACACTAGAACATCGGGACATTCGTTATCCATGTTAACGTAAACAATTTAATCTCTCAGATGCTCGAAAATGTCCTCCTTCAACATCATAACAATATTAAGCAAGTGACTTCAACCATAAGTTTTATAACTGCAAACCTACTTTTGTGCCACCATGTATTACACAACACTAGTAACTAACCCAAACAAATGTTGGTATAGATCATGGTATCAGTAAAACTAACAGCGCGGGTTATTTACAATACACGAGATTTTTTTCTTGAGTGACTTTTTTTTTTACGTTAAAGGTGGTCACTGTCCAGGGTCATCCCCACCCAATCCCTACACACTAGAACTTCCCAGAGATTCGAAGAATTGTCAGTTAGAAGGGACGATACCGCCTGGCTAATGTCACACACGCAGACCAAAACAACAACAGAGGGCAGGGCTTAACTGGTCACTGGCTAATGTCCTATACAGCTGAAGTACACCAGACAGTCCAGTTCGTGCAATGCCACATTTCATGTGAATGGTACATTCTGTTTATTCTGTTGTTGTTGTTGTTGTTTTCTTGTTGTGAATCACGTTAGTATTTGGTCGTATTCATGGTTTCAAAAGTTCTCTCTAAAAGTTCAAACCAATAATATCCACTAAGATAAACTGTCATCTAGAGACTAACCCCCCCCTCCACCCCCACTCCTACTGTCTACGCGATCTCAGAGAGAAAAAAAATGGACGAAATTGAAGATTTATTGGAGGCCAGGGTTATTTGAAAGCTATTGATCGGACTTAATGGTTGGAGGAGGTCACGTGGCCCTCCCTGATTGGGAAAGTGTGAGGATAATGATAGAGTTGGTGGGGGTGGGTGTGCCTTGTTATTTCCTGTGGGGGGGGGGCTGTTTCAGGGACACGGCGAGACTTCATCTGAGTGTGTTAAATGAGTTTCATGACGTGCTAGTGGTCACTGCTGAACTTAGTCATGGGAGGAGAAGGAAGGGAGATTTGTTACGTGGTTCCGATATTGCTTATATTTTTTTCTCCACTCACACACACACACCCCAGGCATACATTCACTCTCGACCTGTCCCTAGACCTGTGCCTAACCGAATCAGTTTGTACATGAACGGGAACACATAGTCTTAGGCCTACATATAGGAGACATTTTTACACCCTCTCTACCTGTGTCCCTTTGACCACCCTCTTGACCTGTGACCCTTTGACCACCCTCTTGACCTGTGTCCCTTTGACCACCATCTTGACCTGTGTCCCTTTGACCACCCTCTTGACCTGTGACCCTTTGACCACCCTCTTGACCTGTGTCCCTTTGACCATTCTCTTGACCTGTGTCCCTTTGACCACCATCTTGACCTGTGACTCTTTGATCACCCTCTTGACCTGTGTCCCTTTGACCACCATCTTGACCTGTGACTCTTTGACCACCCTCTTGACCTGTGTCCCTTTGACCACCATGTTGACCTGACCTAGATTTAATGTGTTAAAATAAAACCCTATATACTATATCTTCAGTCACATGCGTCTGTTTCCATGGTCATGGTGTGTCATTTGTCCAGTGACATTTGTCCAGTGACATTCTATGTGGTGTCGTCTCAATGCCATCACTCCTGTGAAGAACAAAGCCAATTTTATTTTTCTAATATCCAATGGTTTATTTTTTTTTTACTTGTTTACTTTTTTTTCCACCTAAAATTGTACCGCCAACCAACACTTCATCTGTCCCGTTGGCAGTTAAGGACTAAGGGAAATTTACTTTAGTTTCCTTATAAATACACACAATGTGTTTTCTACTGCAGTTGTGGGGGTTAGATAAAGATATAGATATAAAGACGTGTGTGCTATGGAATTTCAGTATCTATGTTTTAAAATGTGTTCGTCTTTGCATATTTTTAAATATAAATATGTTTGCATCTGTCTGTATGTAAGATGTATGTGTGTGTGTGACTGCATGAGTTAGGCCACATATGCTAATACCTCTACTCCCTCTCCCAAGCCCCAACCCCCCCCCCCCAATAACCTCCAGTCAGCACGTCTTTATATGATCGATTACGGAATCAATGTTTCGGTTCATAAGTATCACCTGTTGGATACGGAATCAATGTTTCGGTTCATAAGTATCACCTGTTAGATACGGAATCAATGTTTTGACTCATTAGTTTCACCTGTTTGATACGGAATCAATGTTTCGATTAATTAGTTTCACCTGTTTGATACGGAATCATTGTTTGATGAACAGTTATTGTTTTCTTTCAGGTCGATGTGTGAGCGGGAGGGACTAGCCAAAGGGGCAGTCATGACGACCACATCATAGCAACAGATCACACACCAACTGAATTCAGCCACCACCATGGAGCCTCTCAAGGACGGCATCCGCCATGGCTCCGGGGTGCTGGAGATGACCATGTCTCTCAGCGGGCCGCCGGGCTTCACCCACCACACCACGCTGTCCAGCGACAACCTGCACCACTACATGAACCGACAGCACCAGCAGCAGAAACTCGTATCCGGGGTGCACGACCCCAGGGCGTCGGCGCTCAACCCCAGGGTGATCCCCGTGGACACCAGGGGCGGTGTGGGCCACAGCGGCCTGGGATTAGGGCACGACCCGCGGGTGAGCATGGACTTGCAGCAGCACCAGGGGCGTGACATGGCCAGGTCCACTCACGACGGAAGGAGCGTCGAGTCCATGGTCTCCAAGGAGCCTCCGCCGAGGTTGGTGTCCGAGATTCAGCAGCAGCACCACCACCAAATGTCCATGCAGCAGCACAGGGTGGACTCCAGGAGCTTTGCCGACCCACGGGTAATGATGCCCCAGGACAAGCGTGGCGCTGCGCCGGACTCCAGATCATCTCGGGACTCAATGATGATCGGCGAGACTCGAGGCGGTCAGTTGCCCATGTCAGCGTCGGGGAGATCCGCTCGACCCCCACAGCAGTCATCGATGCCGCCGTTAGCGATGACGGTCTACGACAGCATTGAGCCAGGCATGGCTGTCTACCCCTCCCTTCAGACTGTGTCTGGGGGGTCTATCATCTCCCAGCACGGTGCCGGCTCTGGAAAGCCTTCTCTTGGCAGTCAGAGTATGGCAGGCTCTCAGATGGTCTTGGCTTACTCTGGTCAGAAGTCCGGCAGGTCGACGGACACCCTGATCCCTGCCGGCGCCCCGATACACCACACGCCCGAGCATTCAATGTACATGTCCGGTAAACCGTCTAGGACTTACCACGGCGAGCACCAGAAGCTGATCGCACGAGGCCACTACATGCCCGAAGGGGTGAAAGGTTCCATGGATGGCAAACAGGTCATAGTTCACAACCCCGGTGACCAGATGTCCCCACAGCACAGGGACATGTTGAGGGAGCACGGCGGAGGAGGAGGGGACATTCGGGAGAGGGATCTGCGCTACAACAGCGCCCCACCGCCCATGTCTAGGGGTGCACCAAAGTCTAGCCTAGAGCTCTCTAACAACCACATGAAGCACTCGGCGGAGCTGTCTTTATCTGACGTCAGAAGGCAGGAGGAGCACATGAGAAAGTCTGTCGCTTACTCCGTCGGCGCCCCTCCCCAGGGCATGTACAAGCCACACGGGATCGAGCCCCACTCAGGTCTGACAAAGTCCATGACATACCCTCCACTGGGCGTGGATGTTTCGCATAGAGGCGGGCAGGCCCCGCCCTCGTTGAATTCTCACGTATCTTCCCACCCAGGCAGCCTTCAGTCTGTCGGCCATTCTTCTTACCCGTCCCCGCAGTCAGACAGGGGGGTAGCCGCTTTCCCGATGGAGCAGCTTCCGCCCGGGCGTGTGCAGAGATCAGTCCCCAGGCCGGGCCTGTCCGCCGAGGAGATGAGCTGGCGTGACGGGGGCTACCCTAGCTCTGACCCATCCAAGCAGCCGAGGCCCGTGTACCACGGCGATGAGATGTCTGTCGGTGCGTCGAAAAACGTTCCTCCACACATGAGTGATCTGGAGTCTAGTCATCCCACACTCCGGGACGTCGGCCTGCACAGAATGCAAGGCTCAATCAGCACGGGCCAGCCACGGATCATCTACGACACACCCAAGTCGTCAAACTATCCCGAGCAGAGAGTGGTCCCTTCGTCTGACAGGTTCACAACATCACAGAGGGACTACGCCCCTCCGAGACCATCGTCGATCGGCAGGGGTCCTCAAGCTCAGTCCACAAGTCTGGTCTTGACCCAGGACGAGAGGCAAGAGAAAAACGTCGGCGGTGGACAGATAGCCCTCGACCTGACCAAATTACCTCAGGTGGCCTCAAAGCAAGGGGACAGTCCCTTGGACCTCACGGTGAAAACGAAGAAGCGACCGCTGGAGGATGCTGACAATGGCGAGTACGACAGACTGGTCTCTGCAGCCAAGAGACCAAAGACTGAAACCAATAGTTTACACTCAGGGTTGATGAATCAGAAGGGAGGAGGAGGGGCTAACTCTGTTGACATGTCACACAATCCAATATGGATATCATCGCCTTCTCCCCGGGGCCCAGAGTCTTATGAATCTCTGGCGTCCCCTTCTTACTCCTCACACATGTCCCCGGTGTCCACGGTCTCACGTCAGAGTAAATACGGCTACAGCATGGACGGCCGCATCAGCGCGGACAGTAGAATGACAAGTGATGGAAGGCTGAGTGTGGATGGGAGGGCGAGTGTGGAGAGCCGGTCGAGTGCCGGGTGTCGCACGCCATCAAGCCCCCACCTGCACGGAAAATTCCCCATGGTACCGCCACTGGGTAAAGCCGGCAGCTCGTCTGTCATGTCTGATATGGTGAAACACGCCGGCGGCAATCCGCCCATGGTGCCGTTGACCACACAGCTGTTGAAGGTGAAGGAGGAGCAAGCCCAGCAGAGGAAATTGCAGAAGATGGGAGGAGAGGGCGCTGCCCAGAGCCCGTATGCAGACTCGAAGCGGCATTACAAAGATAACCTCAGTCCGCGGACCATGGATATGGTCGCCGGGGGTACAAACGAGGTGATTGTGGTCCGGCACCCGCAGCAACATTACGACCTGTCGCCCCAGCATCAGCATTCTCTACAGCACACCTACAAACAGCAGCAACAGCATTTACAACAGCAGCAGCAGCAACATATCGATGTACATAACCAACAGCTCCACCAGCAGCATCGACAAAAGTTGAACGAGTCACACGAGATCATTGAGTTGGGCATGAAAGATTCCAGTGACCCGCTTCAGGCCTCCAGGTCATCATTCGCCGCACAAGGGAGGTCTTTCGGCCAAGGCTTGCTCCAGCAGCAGCAGCATCAACAACAGCAGCAGCAGCATCAACAACAACAGCACCAACTTTATCTTCAGCAGCGCCAAATGCCGCTCAAGGAGCAGATGATATCGCTGCAGCCATATTCCCACAGCCAACAACAGCAACCTCAGTATTCAAAAGAACAAATGATGCAGCAGCAGTCGTTCGCCAAGCAGCCTAGCCACTCCTCAGCAACCCTTCAGCATCATCAAAACTCTCTCTACCCGGGCAAACAGAACGAGGCCGGTTACTACCAAAAACAGCTGCCAAGTCTGCAGTCCAAACATTCTGAGATGAAACCTTACAAGCAGACGTCCGGATCTTCCCAGCATACCCCACCGGGTAACCAGAAATGGAACATGCAGCAGAAAGCGCCCATTAAAACCGGATATCCTCAACCATTGCCAAACCCCCTTGGTAACTACTTCCCTTTGAAAGCCCCATCAAAATCTTCTGCGCCCAGTCACAGCTCAGAACAGCAGGATGGGATGAAGTTGGACTACTCCAAACAAGACCGAGCGATGAAAGCCGATTTCTTACAATCCGGCCCTTTGCCATCGATTGGTGTCCGAGAGGAAAGCAGGAGAGCGTCCCTAAGACGAGTGAGCTACCCCAGCACCGAGCAAATAAAACAGCCGGAAAGGAGAAAGGAGAGCACCTCCAGTTTGCCAGAGAAGTCGATCAAACATGAAATGATGGTACCTACGCCAGAAGCCCCCGGCACTGAGTGCACCCTCACTGTAGGCAGCAGCAGCAGCAGCTCGGAGAAAGTGGTTGATGTAGTAAAAATAGAGGACACGTCCTCGCCGGCTGAAACATTGCTCATCCCCCAGAAGAAATCTGCCAACGGCGTTTCCCCAAAAGACCCGCCCGCCCCTGGCCAGTTTGCGGTTCCTTTATCTGTCACCATTCCCCAGTCCACTAGTCCATTGATAACATCCACCCCCTCCCCGGCGTCTTGCTCCACCCCCAAGTCGACCAGTACAAACAAAGCATGCTGGTCCAAGAAGCACATGATACTGAACGCAGTCAACAAGGACGAAGATCTGAAACGGATCATTAGCAACACGGCCACCCGCAAGCACGAAGCCGGTGGGATCTCGGCCGAGTGCAAAAGCAGAATAATAGCCAGCAGTACCTGTAGCCCTATACCCACGTCCCCAAAGATGCCCATTTTAAGCCCACAGGAGGATGAAGGGGACGGTGCCAACGAGGATCTGGGCGTTCGGGCACAGGCTAACAACGATGACCCGCCCACCTTGGCCCCTATCAAAAGGGGTCAGGGAAAGTCGTCCGTCTCTAGGAGCTTGTCGGGGTCGGCATTTCACCACCACCACGGCCAGGCCGGTGGCTCCTCGTCCGGGCACACTTTGTCATCGGACAGCCCTCTGGTGAAAGAGGCTTACAAGAACAACAACAACAACAGTCACGACATCGCCAACAACAACAACAACAGCTTCGGTGGCGGCCCCAGCGCCTCCGTCAAAGACGTGCCCCCCAGCGACTTGCCGGGAAACGCCATCGTGGTGAGGCGCTGTAGTCTCGGCGCCAGTCAATCTGAGCACCAGATACCGCCCGTCGCGGGGCCCACCTCAGAAGACTCTCAGAAATCCTCTTCGGGAAACGTGTCATTTCCCCGGGCCGAAGTTATAAGGAGGAATTACTTAGACGGCCCATGGGGACACGTGAAGAACATCCCTATCGCCAACGTGGCACCATTCGTCCACTCCCGAGTCGAGGACGAGAAGTTGAAGCTGCAAAAAATCGAAGTATTGACGCAGCTTCACCAGCAAGGGGCAGCCGTCTCGGCCCCCACCTACCTGGTCCAGTCTCAGGCCCTGGCGCCGGACGGGAAAGAGGAGAGCCCCAGGGTGAAACAGGATGACCCCAGCTTAAAATCCTCCTCGGGGAGCCCGGATAAAGAGTTGTCGCTGCTGCTGGCGTCCTCCAGCAAGAAACAGCTGTCCACCACGAAGAAGAAGAAGCTGGCCAAGCTCCGGGTGTCCAGCCCGACGAAGATGAAAGACCTGGAGAGTCTGGAGTTCACCGTGCTGAAGTCCGCCGGAATCGAAGACATCAAGTCGCTGGAAAAACTCAGCCACTCCGCGGTGAAGAAATCGCTGGAGAATCGTATGAAGTACAAGCACAAGATTGTCCGGGAGAAGAACGTGGTGATGAAACCCAAGAAGACGGTGAAGAAACGCATCCAGTATCTGTACGATGATGATGATGATGATGACGACGACGACGACGAGGAGCCTGACGAGGAAGGCGATCTCTTCACACAGGACGAAGACGATGAGGATTTCGAGTATGAGGGCGGGGGAGGTGACAAGAGCGGCAAAGATACCTCCAAATCCGACGCTGAAGCCAAAATCAGGGATAGAGAAGAGAGGGCTTTAAGGGTGAGTTTTTAGCGTTCAATAAATGCAATTTCCGTGCGTTTTAGTCAGAGAGTAAGTTTTAAGTTTACTTTGCATATAATGTTCAGATCTTAGAGAAAATTGTTCCGGTGTGGCTTCCAACTTTTTGCCATACTTTTTAAGTTACTAAATAAAGTTGTATCAATATACTAGATGCTTGTGAACAACAGTGCTGATCTTACCCTGTTTCAAACTAGACACTAAACACACTCATGGTGTAGCTAGCACGGGTTAGCCATCACCTTTCTCAGTAAAAATAAAGTAAATGCGCCTTTAATGGCCGGCACATCTGAATTCTAAAGGGTCCCGTTGAACAAGTTCCGAACCTAGTGATTTGGATGCCTGGGGAGGGGCTTGGCTACTTTTGGGGGCTCCTGCATTTTTGACACAATGACGTGAAATAATGTGCTAAATATTTAATGTAAAAAAAATGGGGGTCCCCCTCAAGCTGGGGCCCGGGGGGACTCAAATTTGGACCCCCTTCCTCCCCCACCCAAGATGCGCCTCTGCGCTGAACCTCAATTAAACAATTCTTATTGTATTTGTGCTTAGTCTATGTAGCAAAGGCCCCCATTTATTTTATTCTGCAACGACCTCTCCTGTACAACTGAATAATTTATGTTGATTCAACCGTGTGAGAATCATTTAATTTTGACGGAATTATTTGCAGAAGCCGCAAGAGCATAACCTAATCACAATAAATACGTTTGTTTGTTTGTTCTGTGTGATTAACATCCTTTTGTAGTCACAGAAAAAATAAATAAAAAATCATTCACATTTCAAAAGTGCTTTTTTCTAAAAGGAAGTTATTATAATCAATAAATGTTCAGTTACTGTAAAGATGAAGCTCTTGCTATGGGATTTGTGAAAAATATACACCGAGTCATTATCATCAAAAACTAAAAACTAACATGAAATCAAACCTTTGATTTCTTCATAATTATCATTTAAGATTTTAGTTTAGTTGCTTGAGTTTGAGTTGTGTAATTGTTGATTTCATGTTTGCGTGGACAGTTTCGTGTTTCCAGATCGTCTACATGTGTGTCCTGTTCCTTGTTTGTCTGTGTTATCAGACTGTTTGTTTATGTGTGCTGATCCGTGTTTGTCTGTGTTATCAGACTGTTTGTTTGTGTGTACTGATCCGTGTTTGTCTGTGTTATCAGACTGTTTGTTTGTGTGTACTGATCCGTGTTTGTCTGTGTTATCAGACTGTTTGTTTGTGTGTACTGATCCGTGTTTGTCTGTGTTATCAGACTGTTTATGTGTACTGATCCATTTTTGTCTGTGTTATCAGACTGTTTGATTATGTGTACTGATCCATTTTTGTCTGTGTTATCAGACTGTTTGTTTATGTGTACTGATCCGTGTTTGTCTGTGTTATCAGATTGTTTGTGTATGTGTACTGATCCATTTTTGTCTGTGTTATCAGACTGTTTGTTTATGTGTACTGATCCGTGTTTGTCTGTGTTATCAGACTGTTTGTTTATGTGTACTGATCCGTGTTTGTCTGTGTTATCAGACTGTTTGTTTATGTGTACTGATCCATTTTTGTCTGTGTTATCAGACTGTTTGTGTGTAAATGTTCCATGTTCGTCTGTATTAACAGATTGTATCTTTGTATTGTCTGTCAATGTGTACATGTCTGTGTCTGTTAATGTGTACATGTCTGTGTGTTTACAGCGGGAGCAGCTGCGTGACCAGTCCGAAGAGAGCACCGGACGTCACTCGGTGACGTCATCCGGCCAGCCATCCGTCAAGTCCAGGGAGAAGAACAAGCTGAAGACCAGAACCAAAAATCTGTCCAAGTCCAAAACGGGTGCCAAGGGCGCAGGCCGGATATCTAGGCGCCGGGTGTCCAGCACCAACCAGAGGGTCAGTTAATAGACAAACTATGTTTACTTCTATAACAGCACCAACCAGAGGGTCAGTTAATAGACAGACTATGTTTACTTCTTTAACAGCACCAACCAGAGGGTCAGTTAATAGACAAACTATGTTTACTTCTATAACAGCACTAACCAGAGGGTCAGTTAATAGACAGTTATGTTTTCTATGAGTACATTATCTGAGATTCACCTGGGCAGGTATCTGTGATTGCCTTCACAACGTGGGGGGGGGGGGGGGAAGGGGGGCAATAATTGTTTACCTTTATAGTCCTCGGTGTGTTTTTGTTTTCGGGGCACACCTGTCTACGCCAATCAAAACTACAGACACATATCTGCGTAGCTGCAGGAACAACAGCTGTATTATAGGGTACATCCCTGGTTCTTATACTGCAATTATCAGACACACCCGCGTAGCTGCAGGAACAACAGCTGTATTATAGGGTACATCCGTGGTTCTTATACTGCAATTGTCAGACACATCTGCGTAGCTGCAGACACTGAATAATTTGCAAGTAAGCACAGATGGATGGAATAATTTATCGACGTAATGTTCGGTTACCCTACTATTTTAGTTTCTCATGTTACTGTCAGGGCTGCTTGGCCTCCCCCCCCCCCCCAACACTATTGGTCAAATATATTTGTATATTTCAGGCTCAGGAGCTGAAGCACAACGCTATTGTCCAGAGACGTAACACCGGTAAGTTCACCCAGATTTGTTTTTCTTTACAATACAGTCTTTTCACGGGTATCGGTCAGTTACGATGCAGTCTTTTCACAGGTATGGGTCAGTTACAATACAGTCTTTTTCACAGGTATGGGTCAGTTACCATACAGTCTTTTCACGGGTATGGGTCAGTTACAATACAGTCTTTTCACAGGTATGGGTCAGTTACAATACAGTCTTTTCTCGGGTATGGGTCAGTGATCACTCATCAATTAACCATGCGCTCTTATTTTTTTTCTTCTTTTTATCTTTGTGTTTACGTACAGTGATCTTGATGGCGGAAGTATTTGCAATTACACACACATCCACTGAAAAGTTTTTTTTTTAATTGATCACATTTCCATTAGTTCTGTTTTCTTCACAATGTTTGCCCACCATTATGTTTTTTTTTTACAATCAAATGCCAATTGAGAGACGTTTCAGGACTTTGAATGTTTGTATCGATATGTTCATCTTCAATGTTTGTATCGATATCCTCATATTCAATGTTTGTATCGATATGCTCATATTCGATTTGTGAAACAATGGTATGATAAAAAAAGCGCCCTTTTTGTTTAAAATTCAAGTGATAACATCTCATCATTTGCAGAGATTTAACATTAAAGAAAGTTGACAAATTAAAGAAAATCTACTGTTAAACTGAGTTATAACTAGGGTTGTGCCGGATCCGTTTTTTCCAACCGGATCCGGATTTTCTTATGTGAAATCCGCCGGATTATGATTCCGGATTTTGGTACTTTGCAGATACCGGTAAATCTGAGGGGTTGGATGCCTTCTGAACAGTTGGCCTAAATGGTTAAATGACATTGGCTGATTAGAAGTTGGAAGTGAAGAACTATTGTAGTGCACTAATGGTTTTGAATCTGAGGAGAAAGTCAGACTCATCATCTGAGTTCATCTCGTCTTGTCATTGGCTCATTGGATGATGGATGCTTATTGCTTATTGTTATTGTTCAAATGTTCATAGTTTATTATGTGTATTGAAACGGATAATTAATTGAAAAAAAACAAATAACAAGATTGAATGGAATTGAGATTCGAGAACAATAATTCTGTATTTCTGTACTTTACAAGTTTGAAAATTGAAATACAAATTTTAATGAATTCAATTGGCATTTGACAAAGCCATTATTCAAGCCTAAAGAAGTAAGAATAAGATGTTGTTAACTAACTAATGTCTATTAGTTTGTTAACAGTGTTAAGTTACTCCAAGTCCACAGCCAAATAATGTACACATTCCAGTGATGCCACAAAATCACAGCTGAGCGCCGCGGGCCGCGGCTACTTCATACCGTCGTTTAAACCAGGCTTGCGGAGCCGCCAAATTTTTTCCGGCTCCGGCTCCCACAAATTTGACGGCTCCGGCACGGCTCCGGCTCCCTATTACTATCACACGAGACAAAATTTTTTGTAATTGCGCCAAGCAAACATGCCGCTGATAAAAAGTTATGCAAATTTTGTCGCGTTCACCCCCATAGCAGGCCCGTAGCTTGCGGGGGGGCAGGGGGGCCAGGGCCCCATGCGTTTTGTCTGGCCTCCTCTGCTTATTTGTTCTACTTAGTAAAATGTATTACCTGCCCCCCTGCTATTGCCTGGCCCCTGCTGTAGAATGCCTGGCCCCTGCTGTGGAATTTTCACGCTACGGGGCTGCCGCATAGTCAAGAACTTGAAAAATTTACGCATGTCGGTTTTACTAAAAACAAACCGTTTCAGTGCATCCAGAATCATATCATTATTTTCGACCGAGGTTTCACTAGTCGCCATTTTCATAAGTAATAAAAAGTTATTTCAATGATCAAATTAGCAACTAGTACAATGATACATTATTTAAAATATTTTAAAGAGTTCAGTATTTATATTTATTATTTATAAATTCGAAGTGATTATTCGGACCCGGGTACCAATAAACTCCGATTTTTATTCGGACCCCGTCCCAATAACGTCTGATTGTTATTCGGGCCCGTGGCAAATATGCACTTAGCTTAGCTATACATAAACTTCATTATTTTTTTTTTTATAATTGTTTGAATTGTATGATTTAATCGTTACTCAGTGTCTAGGGTTCCACTAAGCGGACTCTGTATTATTATTTTTTCGGGTTCCGTCTAATAAAGTTTAAATATAGCTAAGCTTAGAGCATATTTGCCACTGGTCCGAATAACAATCAGATTTTATTGGGACCCGGCTCCGTATAGCCACTGCCTTATAAATTTATCTACTCTATTTCAGATATTCTGTTTATAATAAAATTGTTAAATACAGAAAGCGACCATTTTGTTTTTAGTCTATTACAAATTCGCGGCAGCCCCGTAGCGTGAAAATTCTACAGCAGGGGCCAGGTATTCTACAACAGGGGCCAGGCAATAGCAGGGGCAGGTAATACATTTTACTAAGTAGAGCAAATAAGCAGAGGGGGGCAGACAAAACGCAATGGGGTCTAAGCCCCCCCTGGCCCCCACACACGCTACGGGCCTGATTCGCGGTCAAATAATAATACGAAATGACGCGTTCTATTTGTCGTCTTAGTAAAAATTTATTTTAAATGATTGATACAATTATTCTATGAAATAAAACTGTTTTAAATTTATATATAACAAAATAACATGCCGTTAAAAAAATTTCGGAGGCTAAACAAGATTTAAAACGAACACAAAATTAAAGATTTCTTGTAGTGATGTGCGTGCACGCTATCATTTTAACGCTGTTACTGTTGTGGCGTTCCTAAAAATAACAACATTTCAAATTGTAGGAGGCAAACAATCAAACAAATTTGGAATTTTAAAGCTAAAAAAAAAAAATTCTGCTGTAAAAAAAAGCATTTGGGAGCCGTGGAGCCGCCAGATATTTTCGGCTCCGGCTCCAGCAAAAAGTAGCGGCTCCCTGCTCCTCGGCTCCGGCTCCGGCTTCGCAAGTCTGATTTAAACCAAAGAGCACAGATCATAGCGCAAGCGAGAATCGCCGAAGATGGCTTGGTGACATAGAGATCACCAAAGGCCTTTAAATTTATACTAGACCGCTAACGTAATGTTAATTTTTACTCAAAAATGATACGCATTTTTAACAATTGAGTGAACGATAACATAAATCAAAATATTAATTAAAATTACGGTAAATTTTTTTAAAGCATATTTGACTTTTAATTCCTAGTTTAATTATAATAACCTATATTATAAAATAGAATTCTGAAATAAAAAATTGGGAAGGAATTGCTTTTAATGGAAGACGTTACGTTAGGGTTAGGGTTAGATTACCAACTCAGTGACATGTTTTATTAATTAGTGTTAGAGAATTAGTGTTTCTTCACGGAAATTTCAGAATGGAAAAATATTCTATTTTTCATTTTACAATATTTAATATTCATATTTGAACTATTTTCAACAGGAAATCTCGTGGGTGATGCATTTTAATTTTATAACAAAGAAGACATCTTTTCCATCTCTCAGAGAAATCTAAATAACTTAAATGCTGAATTTATCAAAAACCATTCATTTCTGTTATTTATTTTGTGGCGGGCAGTATAGTTGCTTATTATTTCTATTACAACGTCATTGGTGATTGCGGTTAAGATGACGTCACGAATAATAATTACTCATCCCCGCACTATCATGTATGGGATTGGGCCGATTGGCCACTATTAGCGGTGCTGACTCTATGTTCAAAACATTAAACAAGCTCAACGTTCGAAACAATAGATTAATGTATCGTGATCGTGTAGAATTCGGGAAAGATAATTACTTTTATTTCAGATTATGGTCCGTGAGTCAAAAAATCTGTCAAATTCAGAAATCCGGTATTTTCCGGAATCCGGTTATTCCGGATACATGTAAATCCAGTAGAACCGGATTTTACCGGATAGTGCAAAATCCGGCGGAACCGGATTCCGGACCGGATTCCGGCACACCCCTAGTTATAACCATGAAAATAAGTCTAAATATAATGTTCTCTCATCGAATGACATCGAGTTATTCAACAACTGAATGTCAGGCTCACCACACACACTCACACACACACACACAAAATCAAATAATTGCATTAATTTTTTTCTTTGACAAAGTTCAATAAAGTGCAAAAAATAAAGTGAAAAAATGTAATGTAATTAATGTAATTAAACCTCGGTGATGTGGCTTCACACTCTGGCAATATTATAATTTGAGATGGTTTAATCTAGTTAGGTTTTATTTCAATCAATCGATTTATTTTTGCTGGTTTCCTCTGCGCCATCACAGCGACCTGCATAGAAATAATACATACAAAAAACAACTTTGTGTGAAGCAAAATAAGGAAGAATAAAAAAAAAAGTGTTTTTCTTAATTTGCAGTTTGAAATAAAATCAATTTATTCTGTTCAAACTCCGGAGGCCTGGCATTAGGTCGAATCAGGCCAAGGTCACCGCTGACAGGTTAATGTCTAGGAATGATGGAACTCAATGAATAATTTCCTTGATCCCCCCCCCCCCACTCAACCCTCCACCTTTTTAGATTGCATCCCGTTCCCGTTACATGTCTCTTGCCCCCTCCCCCCTCCTCCCCGCTTCTTCATAGTCTCATACCTCCGCCCCGCCTCCGCCATTTTCCTCCACTTGACACGCCTGCTCGTGCTGGCCTGCTCGCGCCGTGTGTCACGTGTAATTAATGACGCGCTGTTCAAGTTCCCATGTTTGTTTCGTTGTTTTTGTTTGCCCTTCTATTTTTTAATATTTTATTCAACCGCCTGAAGCGAAATGTTTTGTGCATTGGATTGTTCAACTGTTGGGGAAACTGGCCAACTTATCATTGTTAAAATGTTTACACATTATTTTTATTTTTTTTTTAAATACTGTCTGCAGACATTTTTTTTTTTAAATCTTGTATTAACTCCCTGGTTTACAAACTGGCAAATGGAGGCGATGATATCGCACAAAGATCACGAAACTTTTCCTCGAGCACAGATGAGTGCAAAAATGTGAATAGTTTCAGTGTGAAGCACATCACTAGCCTCGTTTGTTGTGCATTCAATGTGTACTAGTTCATGTCAACACTCCAGCCATCTACACTTGGTCCAGCCATCTACTCTTGGTCCAGCCATCTACACTTGGTCCAGCCATCTACTCTTGGTCCAGCCATCTACACTTGGTCCAGCCATCTACTCTTGGTCCAGCCATCTACTCTTGGTCCAGCCATCTACACTTGGTCCAGCCATCTACTCTTGGTCCAGCCATCTACACTTGGTCCAGCCATCTACTCTTGGTCCAGCCATCTACTCTTGATCCAGCCATCTACCCTTGGTCCAGCCATCTACTCTTGGTCCAGCCAATTGGTCAAATGTGCGTGGCCCGCGACTCAAAGAACTCGATCTTTCGAATGGGAATAAAAAATAAAATTTGAGAAAGAAATGTCATAGAGTTCAACTCTTTTAATAGAATTCCACTATCCAATGTATTAATAGAATTCCACCATCCAGTGTGTCATTCTCTGTTCTTGTCTTAGTCACACCACTTTCTGCTGCTAGTGAAATCATCCCATGTTGTTTTTTGTTCGCAACTTTCTTTGTATGCCACTATTACATCTTTTATATTTCTGTAATAGAGATACCCTTCCCGTGTTTTCTCATTGAAATATTTTACATTTATTTACTCTCGTAACACCGGGCCTGCTCAGCGTGCCCTACTTCTGTCTGATTTTGGTACGCCCCTGGATTTAAAAAAAAAAACAACACTGTGTATCCCCCCCCCCCATTTCACTTCTTTGTTGAGCAGCGCTTGTAGCTGTTGTCTTATTCATCTTCTCTCTTGACAAGCTTTCATCAATTCTAAACACATTAGCCAGGATTTTTTCAACATTTTTTTTTATTTTCATTTTTCTAAAAAAGCTTTTGGCTTACCACATCACTCTCTCGCTTGGCTCACAATTGTCGTCTCTGCTCTAAACCCCCACCCACACACACACTCCCTTCTGTTTTTTTTTTTTCTTCTTTTCTAAACTCTTGATTATCCCTTCTGTTATTTCTTCTATCCAAGTTATTTTTATTGTTAGGTCTTCTGAAGAGGAAAAAGAAATAAAGAGGAAAAAAAATCTCGCGTCTATTCGTCCGTCGTGACAAGATGTCATGTTTTTTTTTTTTTAAATTGCGCGTGTGTATGTGAATGTACATTTGTGTGTGTGTGTGTGAGTGTGTGTGTGTGTTTCCCCGGCTGCACATTTCCAGCAGAGCCTGAGGGTCAGAAACAGAAACGACTCCCAGACTTGGACGACACCAAATAAGCGAAAAAATAAAAAGTTTTTAAATCATCGAGAAAGACGGGAGTAAACAAGTCTCCGGCTCGACGCCCCCCCCCCAAGCTGACGTCACGACGATGCCAAAAATAGAACCAAGGGCAAGGTGATTGATTTACTTGGGATGCGAGATTACATCTGCCATTGTTTTCGTTTGTTGATTGTTATTTATTTCTATAAGTACGTACATAATTAACCGGGTCAGACGAGGTGAATACAGCACCGACACCCCCCGCCCACCCCCTCAGCCATTTGATAACGAATGACAATTGAGCTGTTGAGACATTGTCTGTGTGTGTTGAGACTGAGACACTAATTGTCTGTGTGTGTTGAGATATTAGTTGTCTGTGTGTGCTGAATGGTCTGTCTGTGTGTGTGTGTGTGTTGAGATATTAGTTGTCTGTGTGTGCTGAATGGTCTGTGTGTGTGTGTTGAGATATTAGTTGTCTGTGTGTGCTGAATGGTCTGTCTGTGTGTGTGTGTATGTGTGTTGAGCTGTATGGGCGTGTAACTGTGACACTGTTTGTGTTCCTGCATTGAAAGGACGTGGGTTTGATGTTCTAATGTTGTATGCAGGGGGCGTAATACGGGTATGGCAGGTCGGGTACGTGGCCTTGGGAGAAACGATAATGGGGTCGCTATTTTGCTCACGTCTTCCAGGGCCTAACTAAGAGTTGTCTTTTTTTTAAATTTGGGGCGTTTGGGAATTATTTATTTTATATCCTTCTTCCTTTGTTTCTACAGTCCATTAAGGGGCCCTGGCCCGCCATACTACTCTCTACAGTCCATTAAGGGGCCCTGGCCCGCCATACTACTCTCTACAGTCCATTAAGGGGCCCTGGCCTGCCATACTACTCTCGTCCACTTTCTCCGATCCATGGTCTTCTTCCTCCGCTCTCTCACTCTTTTAGCTTTAAGGTCTTTCTCCACTTCATCTAACCATCTGCTTCCTGGTCTGCCCTTAGGCCTTTTCTCATTGGGTGTTGCCTTATAGATTGCTTTATTGGCCCATATATTTTCCTAAATATTTTCCTTTCTCAAGTGTTTAAGCCTATTTTCCGCTTGTTTGCTGATGGTCCATGTGTCACTACCATATGTAACATTATATTATATCCACCGTCGTCAATTTGTGTTGGTCCGCCTCTGAATTTAATCCAACATAATTAGCTCGATGTGTCAATCGACTCGTGCGATTTATCGAGTTCTCGGAGATCGCTTATTGAAAAAGAAATATATATATATATATATATATATATATATATATATATATATATATATATATATATATACACATACACACACACACATACATACATTCATACAAATACACACACACACACACACACACATATATATATATATAACGATTTTTATATATGTCTAGTTATTTATCATGCCATGTAGAAATCTGTTATCCTGTAAAAAAAAAAATAACGTTGTACCCAGGTGACGCCAAGATCATTCATTGTCAAACAATGCAGCACGCGACGGGCGCATGAATTCACTTGTCTTTCTGTTCCCTTCCATTCGTGTCTTACTTCTTTCTCTCCTCAAAGTCGGTCAGCCCCAATCTTTTGTTTACTTTGAGTAATGGCATGAATGTGTCCAGCTGTGGGGAACAGTGGGGCGACTGGAACTCTGTTCAAATAATGTGATTGATATACCTACACATATGTGTGTGTGTGTGTGTGTATTTTGCCGTGTTTATTGTTCACATTACGTTCTTTCTTGCTAAATTCTAATTTCTCATCTTACCACCGACGGCTAATTATTTTTAGAACGGATTTTCCCAATTTTCATAAAAAAATTTCCCCATACCCCTTGAAGGGTCAGTTTACCTAATTGCTTGTCTCATAATTAGCCTATTTATCAAATAGACATGCACAACGGTCATGGAAAAATTGTGCTAATTAATTGGAAGAAAAAAAAAAGGCTCATGATTGTTGTTGGTTTTGTTTGTACTGGCTAAAAAGCGTGTGTGTCAGTCAGAGGCGTACCTAGGGTAGGTGGAGGGGGGTGCAAATTAAAAGCCCCCCTCCCCCGGGCCCCAGCTTGAGGGGGGGCAGAAATTTTTTTTTCACATTAAATATTAAGTATATGACCTCATGCCATGGTGTGGAATGTCAAAATGCAGGAGCCCTCCAAAGAGGCTAAGCACCCCCCCCCCCCGGGCCTCCAATTCCCTAGGTTCGGCACTGGTGTCAGTGTTAATTAGAAACACACATGTGTAACTCTCACTGTTGTCAAGCGAATGTACGGTGGGACAAAATGACCGTCATAGAAATAAATAAATAAATGACAATAGAAAATGTCTGTAGATCACAGTAATTCCCCACCATATCCCAGTTGAACTCATCACCTTCAGTTGACACAGAGTTTTGTCGTTGGGTGGGGGTGACCTCAGGGACACTGGACACGGTTCTCCGTTCCTCTCTTTGTGTGTGAGTGTGTGTGTGGTCGCCAAAAAGAGTAGCCGCCACATATTAGCCTGTCCATTCCTTAATGGTGCCTGCCCTATGTGTGCTCTCTTAGGGGCTTCGTCTAGGGTGCCGTGCATTCTACTCAACTAGTTAGCACCATATATGGGGGGAGACCAGGTGTCATGTGTTTGAGTGTAAAACATTGAAACTGGTTTTCCACTGGGATGTGTTTTTAAAATCTTGTTTTAGTGTAAAGTTAAAAAAAACAAAAAGCCAACTAGGGATTAAAACGTTCTTGAGCTGTTTGTAAGTTGGTGTCCAGCTAGCGGTGACCTACTTCCGTGGTGTCTGTACAGCCACGTCACGTTGTTCTCTCGTCATACGTCACAGCTGGACCCTGAGTTAGAGAAATTTGGTCAGCGGGTCAACGAAGACAATGCCCTCTAGAGTATTGTATTCAAGAAGGTTTGGGCTAAGATGTGTCTTTGGCTGAAAAAAAACAACCAAAACATTGAAGATGTGATTTACCATTGATAACTAAACATTGAAGGTGCGATTTACCGTTGATAACTAAACATTGAAGATGTGATTTACCGTTGACAACTAAACATTGAAGATATGATTTACCATTGATAACTAAACATTGAAGATGTGATTTACCATTGATAACTAAACATTAAAGATGTCAAGTCATTTAAAAAACTAAATCATCTTAAAAGGATGAAATAATTTGGTTTAAACTTTGCTCTACTAAATGAAATCTCTATTTTTGAAGAGACGTGCCTCTCTCTCCCCACCTCCGCGACCTACTTTTAACGCTATGTTTACGACACCAGTTTAGCCCCCGGGGAAAGCAACCTTAATAAACTTGTGATGTCCGAAAAATAGAACTAATAAATATTTTAATTAGAAAAATAACGCTCCTACTCACACACACACACACACATATATATACATATACAGTGCTTTTTTTTTTTTTTGTAAAAAAAAAAATAGGTTCCGGTACTCAGTGATGGATTGCCTCACTTTTAACTACCAGTTCGCATTTTTATATTTTAATTCTTATTGCGCGTAATTTTAAAATAATTCAATAATAACAAACTAATGATATGATAAATTAATAATAAACGTTAGAATACAATAAAAGTAATAATAAAGCTGTGAGCCTATTTTTAATATACTTCTGAATCCACCCCCACCAAGCCATACCAGGGCACGTACTGTCTGTGCACAATATACTGCCTGTACACTACTGTACAGCCATCAATGTGCATGTCTTCTTGTTCCCTCGCATTGAGCTACTATAGCTCAGTTTCAAATGTCTGTGTTTATCGCGTTGTAAAAAAAAAAAAACACCGTCTATCTTGGGATCTTCTACAAACAACCATCTAAAAAGTTTGAGCTGTGAGTACTCAATTGAATGTTGTACTTTGACGTTGCTACCTGTCTATCACACTTTATAGAATGTTGTACTTTGACGTTGATACCTGCCTATCACACTTTATAGAATGTTGTACTTTGACGTTGATACCAGCCTATCACACTTTATAGAATGTTGTACTTTGACGTTGATACCAGTCTGTCACATTTTATAGAATGTTGTACTTTGACGTTGATACCTGCCTATGACACTTTATAGAATGTTTTACTTTGACGTTGATACCTGCCTATCACACTTTATAGAATGTTGTACTTTGACGTTGATACCTGCCTATCACACTCCCACTCGGTGCCGGCGTACACTCTTATCTCGGCCCTGTAAAAAACCTCATGTTATGTAAAATAAATCAGCATCATCAAACTACTTCCCAGACAAAGATGGCTGCTGTTCCAAACTTAGAACTTGTTCCAAAATTAAAATCGCTCTTAGTTCCTTGTTTTTTCCTTTATCTGGTTTTAATTTTTTTATTTATTGTAAGTTTTTATATTTGTCAATTGTTTTTTATTTTTTATGCTTTTATAGATAAATAGATATAGGTGTTTTATGTTTACAAGTCTAGTTCTTTTTTATCAATTTATTTCTTTTGACGGTTAATGCATGCCATACAAATTTAGATTTCACGTGACTTGTGTCTCTAGTGTGTATGTTTTTAATTCACAATCTCTCCCTGCTAATACATGTATGTTGATGAATAATTACAGAAATATGTGTATCGGCCTATAACATGAACACATATATAAATATATTTATTAGTCTATTTTATGAATACATATAAATATTTATATGAGTCTATTTACTGAAAACATATATACATATGCTTATTAGTCTATAATACGAAAGCATTTATTAATTATGTTTATCAGCCTATAATATGACAACATATATTATGTGTTGTGATTCTTTATAATAAATGAAAATTCGGGTTGTGGCACTCGTTGAACTCCCGGCAGCACCACGGGCTCCATACCAGAGATCAACGGACGCGTGCGCTTGCGGACGCAGATCCGCAGACTTTTCCGAATGCGCGGACTGACAGCGGACGCTTCGTATGGTTAAGTTGCGGACTGACGCGGATCTTCTTTAGCGTTACCATAAAAAGTCATTTAAACAGCTAAATTTCAGCAATGCGGACGCGCGGACTGACTGCGGACCAATGTTGTAAGATTCTGCGGACGCGGATCATTGATAGAAATCCGCGGACGGACGCGGACGCTAAATTTCAAGATCCGCACACCTCTGCTCCATACACACACACACCCATTGTTTTGTTTTGCACTAAGTACATCCACCAACATGGACCTCTGAGTTGTACATTCTGCTAATGTGTACAGTTTTTTTTACAGCGCCATATTGTATACGTGTACATTCTTAATTCTTTTTTTCCCCCTTTTCTCACGAAATGGCCTTGACCTTGCTCAACAGTGTATCCATCCATTCGCTTGACTTCTTATGCTGATACGTTTATTTCATTTTATTTTTAACTTTCAGACTTGTACAACACCCCCCCCCCGGGTCTACCTTTCTATATTCATAATCAGATTGTATATTCATGCATCAGACAAGGGACAAAAAACAAACACACACACACACACAACCACACACACACACAACCAATGCTAGTTATCGGTTTCTTATTTATGAGACTTTTCTGTTGAGTCTGTCTGAAGTCTGTGGTATCTGTCTGAATATGTTAAGACAATCTTTATTTATGGAAATATAAAGAAAGATTCAAAGAGATAGAGGTTGGGGGGAGGGGAAGGGGGAGATAAATGAAAGGTTGGTTTGTGAAGGGAGATCACCGGAAATTAAAGCTAATTTTAGAATTAGAAAAAAAGGGTTGGTTGTTTGGGGGGGTGGTCAGAATGAATAAATCGTCTGGACAAAGCTATTCAAAGCTTTCCTTCCATTTACAGACATACACAACATACACCAGTAGATATAACCATCCGTACACAAACGGTTTTTGTATGTAACAAATGCACATCTCATCGTTTTAAACTCTGGGCTATTTATAGAGCTGATTATTACGGCGGGTTTTTTTTTCCACACCAGACGAGTTTTTTTGTTTTTGAATTCCGCAGCAGACGAGTTCATCTGCATTATTTATACTTTCTAGAAATGTAATGATTCGACACAAATGTAAACAAAAAAGCTTACTTTCATTTTAGTGTCACCCATCACTACACACATTCACAGAAAATAATTCTTCCGCCTTTTGTTTCGTTATTTTATTTTTTCTCTGTCCAGTGTTACTTGACTAGTTTTGACATTTTTATGTCTCCGGGGAAAATTCCTTTTTTTTTTTAATGTTTTCATGACATATCGTCTGCCATTTCAATCAGAAGATTTTTTTATTTTTTAAATTCTTGTTTTTTTTTTATTTTAATGAAAATATTTAATATATAAAGTCATAAAAACTTCTTGTGTGTTTTTAAATGACCCGGTTTGAGTTGACATTTTTGTGTGTGTGTGTGGCACCCATTGTGGTAGTTGGTTTTGTGTGTGTGTGTGTGTGGCACCCATTGTGGTAGTTGGTTTTGTGTGTGTGTGTGTGTGGCACCCATTGTGGTAGTTGGTTTTGTGTGTGTGTGTGTGTGTGTGTGTGGCACCCATTGTGGTAGTTGGTTTTGTGTGTGTGTGACGAAGCTATAGCAGAACTGGGGGGGGGGGGGTAAATTAGTCACTCCACAGGGTGTGTTCGTGTCAGTTTTGTCCCTAAATCAGTGGTCCCCCAACCTTTTTCTCGCCGTGGACCGGTCAACGGTTGATAATTTAACTTAGGCCCGCTGAATGGGGGGGGGAGATTATTTATACTTTCGATTGTTTTGATTTACAATACCAAGAAGGAAATGAATATAAAAAAAAAAGGAAATATTGTAATGTTTCTTGGGCGGCCCAGTACCATTTTGATCCAGGGACAGGTACCGGTTCGCGGCCCGGGGGTTGGGGGACCACTGCTGTAAACCACCAATGGGACGGTTTTATAACGCCCTTTTTTCACCACTCCCCACCACCACAATAGCCGATAGTGCAATGCCCATTGAGGCACCACGGGAGATATAGTGGGGACTTTTACAATGACCTGATATATCCATTAATCCTCACCTCAGATTGAACCAGAGATCATCATGTCGACAGTCGAGCACTTTACCACTCGACCATCCGTTCCCTGAACGCCACAGGGTAGAGGCGCCCAATCGGTTTTTTTAAATTTTTTTGTTGATCGCCTGTTGTTGTTGTGCTTTAAATATGGCTGCCGGTATGGAATTAGGAAGATTGTAACACTATATTTTTGTATATAATGTTATGTACTTGTTGATGTAATGCTTCTCCAATGGATTGTTGACGTAATACTGCTCCAAGGTAACACTGTGTGTTCCTCACTGCTGCTTCAGATCACTAGACTGGTTTTATGTAGCTGCCGATATCATAACTGGCTTATAAACTTAAGTAGCGTTCAGTCTCAATGCACTCTCTAACAACACACCAATCAATGAGGCAATTTTCCACGATTCAATTATATTTATTCAACAATAAGAAAACATATGTAATCTGAACTTGATGCAGCAGTATTCACAAAAATGCTTCGTACACAATATAACACGTAGTATTCTGTGTCCCCGAAAGGATTATACAGACATACTTTGACACTTAGTATCCTGGGTCCCCGAAAGGATTATTCAGAGATACTTCAATAAAATAGACTTTGACTGTGTACTGTAAAACTCAATAACTTTATAGCTTGTACCTCTATTATTTCTCCACTAACTTCTCCTCTGACTATCTCTACAACTGGTGTCCTGATGTCTCTATCGTCAGTCTGTCGGTCTGTACCGATTTCCGTTACCTCTGTTATTTATGTGATGGGGAATTATCACGTACCCCAAACGCCCAGAACTTTTGATTGGTTCCCTAATACCCTTTCTAACTCATCTACATATTAATGACTCTTATTCCAGCCCAGGGATTGGTGCGGCTAAAAACTCACTATGGGCTAGTATTCCTTTGTCTGCCTAATTACATCTATCGTCACCTACCTCTGGGGGTCATAACCTGTGGTGACAACCAATTTTACCCTAAACAAAGATCAACCGCTGGAACACTAGTTATCAAAACATATGACTGTGTCCTGGACCCATGAGTTTTCAATGCTAACTAACCAACTGAACCAGTGGTTCTAAAATTGTATAGACCTATATAAAGCTATTGTTACAAAGATAAACATCTGTAATAAAAAAAACTGTGTTCTCTTTATAGCATCACTTATAAACTCTCCCTCCCTCTCTCCCTTTACTATCCCCCCCTCCCTTCCCCACTCCTTTACACACACACACACACACACACCTGTCCAATTCCGTTATTCACCTAGTTCATATTATTGTTGCCGACATGTTGAAATTGGGATGGTTTAATTGTGTTTGAAGCCAAAGAACCACTAGAAATGGTTTCTTCCAGAGCTGATGAATGCATCCCATGTTGATTGAATTATCTGGTTTAAAGAGTACATTCCACTGACAGCAATGTTTTAGCTACTTTTTGGAAGAGAAAACACACACACACACACACTTACACACACATAACGAAGTTAAACTAGTTTGTCCAGGCGAGGAAGAAGTTTCTAGATCTTTTTTTTTGAAACACACACACACATTCTCAAATACGCCACAAGCACCGCTTGTATGTGTTGTTCTCAAAGCATCGCTTATATGTGTTGTTCTCAAACTTGTATGTGTAGTTCTCAAAGCATCGCTTCTTTGTGTAGTTCTCAAAGCATCGCTTGTGTGTGTAGTTCTCAAAGCATCGCTTGTATGTGTAGTTTTCAAAGCATCGCTTGTATGTGAGTTTTCAAAGCATCGCTTGTATGTGTAGTTTTCAAAGCATCGCTTGTATGTATAGTTCTCAAAGCATCGTTTGTATGTGCAGTTCTCTAAGCATCGCTTGTATGTGTAGTTTTCAAAGCATCGCTTGTATGTGTAGTTTTAAAAGCATCGCTTGTATGTGTAGTTCTCAAAGCATCGCTTGTATGTGTAGTTCTCAAAGCATCGCTTGTATGTGCAGTTCTCAAAGCATCGCTTGTATGTGCAGTTCTCAAAGCATCGCTTGTATGTGTAGCTCTCAAAGCATCGCTTGTATGTGTAGTTTTCAAAGCATCGATTCCATATAAAGTTCTGTAAAGCATTTCTAACCCACCCGTCTCCCAGCAGTAGGTGTTTGTTGTTCTGGTTCCGTTTGGTGGTTGTCCTAACACTGGGCGGTGGACATGGTGGACGATGAGATGTGGATTAACTCACGTGGACACGTCTAACTCAACATCTGCACTCATGGGGGGGGGGGGGGGTTATGATTATCTCTCTTAATCAGTTGACACGACCTCATCACACCATGTAGCAGGATTTCAGGTCGATCGTGTGACACCTGTCACACGACTGACAGGTCTGATGCGGTGCAGCTGGGTCATAATCTGAAGCCGACGACCTGGGATGCAAACCTCACCCACTCCCCTGTTCATCGAAATGTTTAGATGACATCATTTGCGACCTATTTTTTTTTTGCCATCACTGGTGACACCCTAACCCAACTCTCCTTTCATGTTGATGATTATCATTAAAGTTCTAGAGTTTCAATTTATGAGATTCCGTGGGAATAAATCCCTCCACATTAATCACTTTTCTCTTGTATTAAATAAAGAAAACAACAAAAAAAAAAAAAAACGGGAGGGAAAAAAAACTTAATCTAAACCAAGGCAATGATAAAGCTGCTTGTGTGTGTAATCTAAACCAAGGCAATGATAAAGCTGCTTGTGTGTGTAATCTAAACCAAGGCAATGATAAAGCTGCTTGTGTGTGTTTGTTGTTTCCTTGTAATCTTACCCTTACGCATGTTTGGATTTCTCGTGTGATTCGAATCTTCAGCTCGTGGCTGTTGGCTGTTATGTTTTTTTCCCCCTCTTTGTTGTAATCTTAGCTTTACATGTGTAAGACTCTTTGGCGTGATCCGAATCTTTCATCATCATCATTGCCCGTCACTTCTATCAGAACGTGATTTTTTTTTAAATCGGTTACGCAAGTTTCTGACGTCACGACCTATGATCTTAATAGCAGGAGGAAACAAAAGGATGGGGGGAGACATGGATGGGTTAATAAATATGTGGATTGGGCGATGTACAGCTGACTGGATAGGCGGATTGATAATTGAATATGTGGACAGACAGGTGGATAAATAAATGAACGTTTGGTTGGGCAGTTACATAAATAAATATGTGGATAAATAAACATCTGATTAGACAGGTGCGTAAATGCAGATAGACTGAGAAAAAAGGTTTCTTCAGTCAAAGGTATGATATGACTGTACATGTACACAGGTTTATATGACTGTACAGGTACACATGTGTATATGACTGCACCGGTGCAAAAGTTTAAATGACTGTATATGTTTATATGACTGTACAGGTGCACATTTGTATAAGACATTGCAGGTGCACAGGTATATATGACTGTACAGGTACACAGGTGCATATGACTGTACAGGTACACATGTGTATATGACTGTACAGGTACACATGTGTATATGACTGTACAGGTACACAGGTGTATATGACTACAGGTACACAGGCATATATGACTGTAAGGTACACAGGTGTATATGACTGTACAGGTACACAGATGTATATGACTGTACAGGTGCACAGGTATATTTGACTGTACAGATACACAGGTGTATATGACTGTACAGGTACACAGGTGTTTATAGCCGCAATGAACTGTGTATGTTTGTATGTCAGGCTTTTCGTTTTAAACATTTCTCCTATATCATAATCTCTTGACCAATACTTACATACATACAGAGAGAGCAAAGGCCAGAGAATAGAGTGTATGTGTTTTAATCTAGAACTAAAGTATATCGGTGAACATCAAACTAAAAAAAATCAATGATGAACTCCTGCTCTCCAGCCCTTTTATGTTTCATTGAGTTTGAGGTTACAAGAAATTCTTTAACATTTGTTTTTAAATATTTTATTTTCATTTGTGAGTGAGTTTATATTTTTTGTCATTTTTTTACTGATGAGTAGAAACACACAAAGTATTTGTGTAAATATTTCTTAAGAATTTTTTTTTCCAGAATATTACTGAAATACTTCCACCCTTGTTTGACATGTTGTGACGCTGACTGTGTGTGTGTGTGTAGGTGCGTCTAGATTGGATAAATATAAGAAGTTATTCAAAACACCTCAAGTTATTCAGCGAATTGTCTCAGTACTGGGGGAAAAGTGCAAAGCTTAAAAAAAACATTCTAAACAAATAAACAAACTGGCAAATAAACAACACCGATGGTCGTTTTTGTCAACGCCCCCCTCCTTCCTTCCCACTGTTTCCTCCCTGTGCACTAAATTGAAAAAAAAAATTCTGTTCTCATACACGGGCACTAGTAATAGGACGTTTATTGGCACTAGTAATAGGACGTTTGTTGGCACTAGTGATTGGACGTTTGTTGGCACTAGTGATTGGACGTTTGTTGGCACTAGTGATTGGACGTTTGTTGGCACTAGTGATTGGACGTTTGTTTGGCACTAGTAATAGGACGTTTGTTGGCATTAGTGATTGGACGTTTGTTGGCATTAGTGATTGGACGTTTGTTTGCACTAGTGATTGGACGTTTGTTTGGCACTAGAGATTGGATTTCAAATTGGGTAACAGAATACGAGAAATTTTAATGGTTTTTTTTAGAGCATTTTCGAAAAAAAATGCTCTATTGTCCCCGTTTTGTCTGTCTGTCTGTCCGTCCGTCCGTCATCACCCTAGATCTCAACAACCATTAGTCCTAGACCCATGATGTATATATCATTTTGTAGGTCTTGGCCTGCCAAGTGTACACCAAAAGTCCATTTCGCGATAGGACCTCTGAGGGCCGGGCTTCAGGGCTCCTAAGGGGCTTATATATTATATACACCTTGTACGTTCAATAACCCATTCATTTGGTGCGAAATACTGCAGCACGTAGTTTCACCAAGATTTATTAAGAAACTCATCAAATGAAATAGTAAGCTTGTGTTCTGAGTTTAATTGAAAGTATCAGAGCTATGCAACAATTGACGGAGTTTTCGAACGATTAAATGACTACAATTTCGAATGTTTTCAATTATGAGTCCTATTTCAGTAACCACAAACCACTTGTAGTTAGATTTAAGAGAAAATAAATTTTTTTTCAAATATAAAGAAACGTCTTTATAATATTTTTTTTACAGATATATGCATTACACAATTGAATTTATAAACATTTCCAAAATTTACAAATATTTACTGAAAGCTAACAAACATACTGATACATAACATGAAAATGCGCTAACACGTCCTGTGCCCATAATGGAACAGGCTTAATTGCTTGTTTTATATATTTCTCACTCAACTCATTTGACCTTTAACCTTATTGTACTTTCCAAAAAATATCTAGTTCTATACATTTATATCTCAATCGAGAATCGATTCGGAATCTTCAGCTTCGAAAAAAATCGGTTTGAAAAATAAAAACATTGGCACCGTCCCGTCATTCTTAGCAGCAGAAGATAAGTACATCCGACTGGTTGTTACAGTGAAGAACTTGCAACGTAGAGCGAATTATTTCACGTCTCTTTCATTTTATCACTGTTAACTCTTGTACAACACCCGCCCTTCCAAGTTGTTTACCCTCTCCATTATCGTGTGCCCCACCCTCTCTCTCTGCCAGCAGTAATTACAGTGTAGACATGTGGGCGGTTCTAAAGTACAAGGGTGATAGAAAACTTTGAATTGACAGGACACGGGGGGGGGGCGCTAATGAAGGCTTGATCTATCTGTCACCCCCACCCCGCTCTATAGATTCATCCGTCTTTACATTTAATACATGTATCAAGTCGAGTCCAGTGATACAATGGGAGGGGGGTAAGTTGGTGTGATAAGATGAAATCAATTTGATTGGTTTCTCTCTCTCTCTCTCTCTCTCTCTCTCTCTCTCTCTCTCTATCTCTCTCTCTCTCTCTCTCTCTCTCTCCCTCCCAATAAATCTCTCTTTCTCTTTCTCTCTCTCTCTCTCTCTCAATAAATCTCTCTCAATTACATACACACACAAACACACATTCTCTGTCATAAATATTCTTTCGTTATTTCCCCCCTCATTTGCTCCTTATCATAAATATTACAAACGTCTGAATTAGGGCAATACATATACTGGGCCAGGGATGAAATATAAATATATATTTAAATTAATAAGACGAAAACGAATGAGTGGAAGGGGAGGGGGGGAATAACAAGACCGTGGGATAGATAGTGGGTGTGGGTGGGGGTGGGGGGTGTGGGTGGGTGTGTGGGGGGGTGGATAAGACACGGCTGCAGAGAGAGCTGATTAATTCCGTATTCTTTTCTCTCTCTCTCTCTCTCTCTCTCTCTCTCTCTCTCTCTCTCTCTCTCTCTCTCTCCCTCTTTCCCTCTTATCCCGATAGACAATCATCTTCATTAGATGGATGGCTGGATTATACTTCGAGCTAGGAGAACGTTAGTGTGTGTGTGTATGTATTTATGTGTGTGTGTGGCTGGGAGGGGGGGAGGGGTTAGTTTTGACCAGGATTTTTTTTATAGTGGGGGCGGGGTCGGGTTTGAGCGAGGGTTGTGGACGCCATGGCCACCAGTGTATTTGATACAGACAGATTGATGGAGAAAATATTCCCCTATTTCTTTGGTTCATTTCACTTTTCACTGGTACAAAAAACAAACAACTCTTTTGTTTAATGAATGGCTTGAAGACAACCTGTCGTGTCCATGTGTCCTGATAATATATTATAGTTGATCTCGCATTACTCGATCTTTGATAAACTGTCGTGTCCGAACTTTGAACGATATCAGATGACTCGATAATTATATATATATATATATATATATATATATATATATATATATATATATATATATATATATATATATATATATATATATATATATAAGCTCCACGGTCCAGCCGGCTGAAGTAACGGGCACACACCAGACATTGGCTCAAATGTGGGTGGGGGGGTACAGGCGAATGGTTGTTGGGTGCTAGCCACACAATCCTTATTATATATATACATACACACACGCACACACACCCGTTGGCCTCACGGGTTCAGGCTCAAACTTGAATTTGATTTATGCCAGTTTGGTTGTACAACGGGGTGGGGGGGGGAAGTTAGTTAGCTACAGCTGAGTACTACGGATGGACGTCCGATAAAGCCCCCGACTGTCAAACTGAAGGTCGCTGGTTCAATCTCCGGTGATGACCTATGGATATTTCAGGTCATGGTTAAAGTCTTCATGCACTACCGACTGTGGTGGGAATGGAAGAAGGTGCACTGAGAAAACCGTCCCATCGTTGGTTTGTAGGATCTAAGATCTCATCCTTATTAGGGACTTCATCCACGGCTGAGCACTCGAGTCAACTTTATTGTACCACCCGTCTCACTTTACCGACTTGGAAATGAAAAGTTTCAACCAATCAAACTTTATCTTCATCTCCTGTCAACACATTTCACTCAATCAACACAGATTTCCGGAAAAACCGCCATGTTGTATAAATTCTCATTGCTGCGTTGTTGTTGTTTTTGTGTGTGTGTGTGTGTGTGTTTTTAATAATAATTTAAGTTTTGTAAAATTCAAAGCCTATGATTAACATAATGTGACATTTGATGACAGCCTCCCACCGACCCCTCCTCCCTCCGCCCACTGATATAATCAGATGACATGTCTGATGACATCTGTAAATCCCCTCTTTAGCTGCAGTCAACAAAACCAATACATTATTTTGGTTGTAGCTCTGTTAATGTTGTTGTTATTTTGTCGCTGTTCTGTTTCTCTTCGATTATTTACTTTTGTCAATTTGAACCTGACGAGTCAAATGGGAGCTAAAAAGAAACGACAGCTCTGTGATAAATTACTTTGTTTAAATGTTTCTTCCAATTTCCATGTCACCGTGACCTCTGATTTCTGTCAGAACCTCGGAACTCTTTCTATTTTTGTGTTTGTTTTACAAATAAATTGTTTAGAAATATAAATAAATGAAACTAGACAGACAAGAGTAGAACGATTGTGTCACTCTTTTTTTTTTCACTTCCTGTTTTATCAGACGTTCAAAAGAAGAAAAAAAAAGGTTCATCGGAAGTTTTCTCCCTTTTAAAAATTGGAAGAGTGGCAGGCGACATTTGGAACAATGGAATAACGCATTCGCTCTTTACGTTCAAGTCTGCTGTTTAAATAAACTCGCCTCTTTATTTTGTCTGGTGCTTGAAAGAACTCATCAGGTCAGGAAGTCAGAAAAAAGTCTTGTAAAATCTTCACCCGTCATCATTTTGCTTGTGGTGTGTGTGTGGGGGGGGGGGGAAGAGAAAGGAGGAGGGGTTGAACCAATACACGGGCGTCTTTTTTTTTGGGGGGGGGGCAACTAGGGCAACCTCCAAAGTTGCCCTTTACGTTAAGAGAATATACTTTGTCCCCCAGCAGTAACGTCTAATACCTCCACCACCATCCTTCCTTTTTCGCATGCGACATGAATCTAATTAACAAATGTCATTGACGATGTGTGTCATATTGACGATCTGTGTGTGTGTCATGTTGACGATGTGTGTCATATTGATGATGTGTGTGTCATATTGACGATAGGTGTGTGTCATATTGATGATGTGTGTGTTTCATATTGACGATGTGTGTGTCATATTGTAGTAGCGGAACTATCTCTTAAATCCGCCTTTGCCAACTGGTGTTGACCACAGGTGTAGCACTGCTGCGCACTATAACCAGAATGTTGCTACTTCCGGTTCAACTGAACGTTGTATGTGTCTACTAGTTTGTTTGCATACTTGATTTTAATCCAGGGAGAAAAAAACATATTCCCACATACACGTTGGCTGTATTGTTTGCAAACACTTTTTGGGGGGCGGGGGGGGGGGTTTAAATACAAAAATAAAAATAAAAGACCTTGACCTTTTTCTTTTTACTTTAGAAAATGTCCTTTGTCAACATGTCACCAATATAGTCTCCTGCACTTTGTAAAGTGGGTTATGGAAATGGTGTCTGTGTTTGTGTGCCAGCGCAGTGTATCCGTGTCTATGTGTGTGTACCAGTACAATGTATGTGTATGCCAGTACAGTATATCATCTGTTTATGTGTGTGTGTTTGTTTGTTTGACAATAAAGTCCAAATTATGCCATCAGCCTTCACGAAAGTTGAAACATTTGAAGACTTTGGTTAAGTTTTGTACGGCTTCTACGGCTGCACATTTTGGCCAAATTTAAAGTAAAAAAAAATGTTCCTTTAACTGCGCGCATATTGCTTGTGGCTGTTGTCGTTTGCCGGCACTCTTAATACGGCTATTTGTGTACCTTAACTTTTTTTTTAAACTTTTAGCTACGGCTTTGTCGTCTTCCTTTGCACTCTGGTACATAAAACGGTATTATAACATTATTACTTTGTAACAGCTGTTTGACCTCCACTCCACCCTCGGCATCACGCTGACTGTTTCAGTTTTCTAAAATGTAATTATTTTCCCCGTCAGTTAATTATTACTCTGTAAAAATGAAATCACTTTGGCTGCGTATAAACTGTAATCAAACATCCCTTGACCTTTTGAGAAAGTAAAAAGAAAACAACAACAAAAGAATTGCCTCTGCTGTAACGGTGGTTCTAAAAACCATTGCTACCACCGTCCAACACCTTTTTAGATTGATATACAAGTAGTCAAGTGCATGTGTCAAATTGGGCTCATTACGATAACTACACACACGAGAAACATTTGTGGGATGTTATTCGTAGGGAATATTTGGCGTTGATTTTTGGGTTTTCTCCATCCTCGCTTTGCGATCGCAGCAAGTGACCACAGTCAGTGATTGCATTAAGTGACCGCAGTGATAGCAGTAATTGATCGCAGTTAGTGTCCACAGTAAGTGCACGTTATAACCAGTGCTCGATTTAAGAAAAAAAAAGTGTCGGGGATGAACAAAAATTTCTGCAGAGCCGGGGATAAATGTCTATGATTTCATTCCCGCCTGGGATATCTTCTATATATATAAAACACAACTTCGAGACGCAAGACGCAGGACTATTTATAGGTTGTGGAATTTCCGAATACGTCGACAACTCGCGACAGCTGAAAAAAAAGCACTATAGTGTGGAGATGGGAGGGCTGGATCACAGCAAGCGTGTTGTTTAAAGTGGGTCAAGATGGATCACAGCAAGCGTGTTGTTTATATTGCTTGATAAGGCGGCGTATTGCAACGCGGGACGACTAGTATTAGCTAAAGCAGAGCCGGGGATGACAGGTCTCAGTGCCGGGGATATCTCCGGCGGTAAATCGAGCCCTGGTTATAACTAATAACTGGCATGAATCACACACAGCTTATGCATTACGTCATGCGCAGTGCAATTGACTGGCTCTTTAATGTGGTGGACCAATGAACTGCAAGCTACTGCCCCCTCCTAAATGTGGTGGACCACTGAACTGCAAGGACTGCCCCACCCCCTCCTAAATGTGGTGGACCACTGAACTGCAAGGACTGCCCCACCCCCTCCTAAAATTGGTGGACCACTGAACTGCAAGTGACTTGCTTTTGTTTATACTTTCTCTCCCCTAGCCCCCGCCTGCACGTGCTGTACAACACCTGAATACAAGTGCAGTAATTATGTAATCGTTATTTCCGCGTTTTATTTACAATACAATCTCACATTACTGTGTGTTGTTGTTCTTGTCTTATATATTATATTATCAGAGAAAACCAGAAGATTGTGTTGCCTGTTGTTTGTTTTTTTTTTTGTTTACTGGGAATGTGAGATTTGTTCGTGTGATGAAAAAATTGGATTTGGGGTGGGCGGGGGGGGAATAACTGAGATTTCATTTCATCATTGTCTCTATTATCTTTCCACTAGATCATATTACTTCTTTATAGGTGCATTCCAATAGGATGTTGGCAGTTGTGACCATAAATACAGTTTGGGGTAGTGGAACCTCTCTCTTTCAGTGGAGCACATTTATGTAGCCTATGAAAACTGTCACTTTGCGCGCAGGGTGGGGGGGGGGGGGTAAAGAGAAGTGTTCAATTACTTCCCCTCCCGTCACTGGAAATCGCCCCCCCCCCCCCCGCGCCTCCGATTGTTTTGTTGTTGGGTTTGGGACTCCCCCCCCCCCTCCATCTAGTCGTGCCGCCTGTAAAGTTCCACGTCCACCCAGTTATGAGAGACTCACATGGACCAACATTTACTGCAGTTACCGTTGGTGTCACGTCTCTGCTTTTTAATAGATATTATTATTTTGAAAGTGCGGCCCATAGTAAACTAATGAAATCCAGATCACTTCCGGTTTATGTGTCAAGTGCTTGTCCTTCATGTAGTTTAATCATCCCCTACACACACACACACACACCTCCACCCCCACCACCCAGATATCGCAATCTCGGCATTCACTGTGCGCCATCCATGGTCTTACTGGTTTTACAATAGACCCCGTTACGGTTGACCTGCCAACTATGAAACCTGACGTCATATTTAAAAAAAAAGGTTGTCGTACTTTAAATGTAAAAAAAAAAAATTATAAATAATGAAAGATCCAGTATTGATCTATTTCATTGAAATCCGGCGCGCTGCATTGAACGTCTGCTACTATTAGTGACGACCTAGTTTGTAATCTTACTTTACCTGTTTTCGACAAACGAAAATGTCTAGTTATTCATTTTTCTTTGCTACAATACCGACACAACCTCTTAAACACACGTACTCACACAATTGTTAAATGTCTGTGTGTGTGTGAGGCTAGGGGTTGGCTAATACACGTCACGCGTGCCAACGCCAGAAAATATTCATGGCACGCCAAATAAAAAAGGTAACAATTTAACACCAAAAAAAAAAACAACGTTAACTTGTGCCAATTATTGTCAGTTTCACATGTAAGATGCGCCATACGATTCCCACACTCCCTTTAACTCACATTCTATATTCCGAATAGATGACTCAGGGCTCCTGTAGGAGTCTATTACCACTCGTGTTTATCTGATGGGCTCATGTTTATCGTTGCCTGAATGATACAGTAAACCCTCCAGTAATAATAAAAGCAACGGTAGATCCAGCCTTCTGATTAAACGGTGGGGGGGGGGGGGGGTTGCGTGATTGTTGTTTTCTTGTTTTGTTTGTTCACGTTAATAAAGGTGAGACAGGTAAATGACATGTTTGTATGGATAGGCTAAATGAGGCCACCGCCTATGGCCCTGACTATCAGAGGGCCACAATCCTTCCCTTGTTGTCAGCACACATACATGTTGAATCTCTGATATAAGATCACAGTAGGTCGCCGGTCATCACAGTAGGTCGCTAGTCATCACAGTAGGTCGCTATCATCACAGTAGGTCGCTAGTCATCACAGTAGGTCGCTGGTCATCACAGTAGGTCGCTGGTCATCACAATAGGTCGCTGGTCATCACAGTAGGTCGCTGGTCATCACAGTAGGTCGCTGGTCAACACAGTAGGTCGCTGGTCATCACAGTAGGTCGCTGGTCATCACAGTAGGTCGCTAGTCAGCACAATAGGTCGCTAGTCATCACAGTAGGTCGCTATCATCACAGTAGGTCGCTAGTCATCACAGTAGGTCGCTGGTCATCACAGTAGGTCGCTGGTCATCACAATAGGTCGCTGGTCATCACAGTAGGTCGCTGGTCATCACAGTAGGTCGCTGGTCAACACAGTAGGTCGCTGGTCATCACAGTAGGTCGCTGGTCATCACAGTAGGTCGCTAGTCAGCACAATAGGTCGCTAATCATCACAACAGGTCTCTGGTCATCACAGTAGGTCGCTAGTCATCACAGTAGGTTGCTAGTCATCACAGTAGGTCGCTGGTCATCACAGTAGGTCACTAGTCATCACAATAGGTCGCTAATCATCACAGTAGGTCGCTAATCATCACAGTAGGTCGCTGATCATCACACTAGGTCGCTGGTCATCTCAATAGGTCGCTGGTCATCACAGTAGGTCGCCGGTCATCACAGTATGTTGCTAGTCATCACAGTAGGTCGCTAGTCATCACAATAGGTCGCTAATCATCACAGTAGGTCGCTGGTCATCACAGTAGGTCACTAGTCATCACAATAGGTCGCTAATCATCACAGTAGGTCGCTAATCATCACAGTAGGTCGCTGATCATCACACTAGGTCGCTGGTCATCTCAATAGGTCGCTGGTCATCACAGTAGGTCGCCGGTCATCACAGTATGTTGCTAGTCATCACAGTAGGTCGCTAGTCATCACAATAGGTCGCTAATCATCACAGTAGGTCGCTAGTCATCTCAATAGGTCGCTAGTCATCACGTAAAATTATGCCATTGTCAAGATAAAATACATTGGTTGGCGCCTCTGCAGCGGCGTATTCTAGGTATCGGCCGCCCAGGGCGGAAGACGATTTTGCCGCCCTCTCATTTAGGTATTTCAATTTAATCTATACATTTTGCCGCCCCCCCCTAAAAAGTAATAAAAAGTGCCGCCCGGTGCGGACCGCACCCACCCACCCCCCTAGGTACGCCACTGCGCCTCTGGCAGGAAAGAAATAGCTCCTGCCCGCGTCATGCCACAGCACTAGTCTCTATATGTTATTGTGTTGAGATTGTATATATGTTAGTTCATGTCAACACTCCATCCATCTGACTGCGGGTCTTATTTAAGGGCCCATTGTGGCCACGACTTAAAAAGTTAGCCCACCCCTGACATAGCTACATCTAGGCCGGCTCAGGCAGTGTTTGAATGTTTAATTTTTTTTTTTTTTTGCACCTGTTTGTTGTGCGTTGTATGACGCCATTCGTCCTCCATTAATAGAGTTTTATCTTTCTCCTCTGTCAACAGGTAAACGCAAGATACGCCGCTACAACCGTAACGCCGCCTATGAGCAGGAGCTGCACAGGGAGGCCAACAGGCGGGCAGTGGTGCGGGCTAAACGACAGGCAAGTGGCACACACCCTTTTATTTGACACGCTGACAGTAACTGACAGATTCTTGACACGCTTCACTACACACGGGACGGTTGATTCATCTGATACCTGACTCGCCCACTTGTTGGATATCGTGCGATATGTCAAAGTGTTCCGTAACAGTCACTGTGGAGGGGGAGGGGGGGGTAGTAGCTGTTGTTGTGATTCCCCATTGTGTGCTTTCAAGTCAGTTTACTCTAGCCAAAATGTGCACTCAAGTCAGTTTACTCTAGCCAAAATGTGCACTCAAGTCAGTTTACTCGAGCCAAAATGTGCACTCAAGTCAGTTTACTCTTGCCAAAATGTGCACTCAAGTCAGTTTACTCTTGCCAAAATGTGCACTCAAGTCAGTTTACTCTTGCCAAAATGTGCACTCAAGTCAGTTTACTCTTGCCAAAATGTGCACTCACGACACTGAGAGATTATTCCCGTCGCCGCCTCAACCAGCAATATGCCACCCCCCCCCCCCAATTAAACCAAGAATGATACGTGAATGGTCAGATTCTATATATTTATATATATATATATATATATATATATATATATATATATATATATGGGCCCCTACTCACTAGTTCCCAGTGGCACATGTAATGAGGGGGGGGGGCTGTTAAGGCTCCATTATCTATTGTCCACATCACTCCCACTGATACTGCTAGGCCACGAACTGCCCGTCATTATGTTATTCATACTGTCAAGAGATATAAGGTTCTTACATTCCACTGTTGTCTCCTTTGTTGGTTTCCCTTCTGTTTACAGTTACACTCTATACAATTTGTCTGTCTACTGGTTGAGTTATATATATATATATATATATATATATATATATATATATATATATATATATATATATATGTGTGTGTGGTTAACTAGCTGACACATTGTTCTGCCATTCTTTCCCCACAGGCCAGCAGTAAGGCCAGAGAGCGGCTGCAGCAGCAACAGCGAGACCAGTCCCTGGACCACGACAATGACGACACGGTGCTGGACGAGCCTTGGGAGATGTCCGAGCACAAGACCACCCCGACCGGCGCCAAGAAAACCCACCAGGGCGCGGGCAGGACCGGGAGTAAAGGGGGCTCCAGGAACACCTCCCTTGCCACATCCGGGAAGGGCGGCACCCCCGGGAAGGGCAGCTCGGCCGCCGGGGGCTCGGGCCAGCACAAGGAGGACTACGAGTCGGACGTGGAGGACGTGCCAGACGACCTGGCGGCGGAGATGGTTTCCGAGGAGGGCGTCACCAAGAAGAAGAAGGCGGCGCCCTCCCGAGGAGGGAAGCTCAAATCCAAGCAGGCGGTGGATGATGACGACGCAGACCCGGATGGTGGATTGGAGGTGATTGTGTTGACGCCTGTTTGATTGTGTTATGTGTTTAAACAGTGCTGGCTAAAGGGGAAACCATTGAGTTCTTTTTCTCTTGTTATAGAGTTGTGTTACATATATTCGAAGATATTATATTGAAAATTCATCACCATTGCTTTCATCATCACATGCATGCTATAACTTTTTGTCCCACTTTGACCATTGTCCAGGTGGAGGGCGACTACGAGGCTGACCAGCTTGACGTCATCAGCAGCATCCCGGTGGAGAACGTGCCCGTCCCTGCGGACGTGAAGAAACTGACCATCAACAAAAACTCTGGGGAGACGCTGCTGCACCGGGCGGCTAGGATTGGCCACGAGGTAAAAACAAATTGTTTACTTGTTGGTCAGTTGTTTACTTTTGTTTGGTTTCACATAACTACATTGTCCTACTCAGCCAATCATTAGTTAGACCACTGTCAGCCGCGCATAGCTTACAGCTGGTATAAACCAGTATGGGGGTTGTCCTGACTAGAATGTATGTGCATCTCCAATTTATGTGCAGTCCAATGTATGTGCGCCTCCCTATCTTGCAATGTTTGTGCGCCTCCCTATCTTGCAATGTATGTGCGCCTCCCTATCTTGCAATGTATGTGCGCCTCCCTATCTTGCAATGTATGTGCGCCTCTCTTGCAATGTATGTGCGTCTCTCTTGAAATATTTGTGTGCACATGTGCACAGATTAGAGGTAACAGTGTGTTTTTGAGCATGTTTTTAGGTCATCATGCTGTGTATGTGTGTGTGTGTGTGTTGGACTTATAGAACAGAGGATGGGTGGGTGTCATTGAAAACCCAAACTCTCACACTGGCCTATAAATAAAACCCAAACTCTCACACTGGCCTATAAATAAAAACAAAACTCTCACACTGGCCTATAAATAAAAACAAAACTCTCACACTGGCCTATAAATAAAAACAAAACTCTCACACTGGCCTATAAATAAAAACAAAACTCTTACACTGGCCTATAAATAAAAACAAAACTCTCACACTGGCCTATAAATAAAAACAAAACTCTCACACTGGCCGATAAATAAAAACAAAACTATAAATATGACACCCGTGTATTTCCTCCATTTGAGAATCACTGACCTACTTGTAGTTCTTGTTGTTTGTACGTTTGTAATTGAGTGTTGTTTGTACGTTTGTAATTGAGTAAGATGATAAGCACACCTGTGTGTGTGTGTCTGCCCTCAACAAAGTCTCAAAAAAAAATTTCAGGATGATCATTAAATTGTTTTTATTTTGACTGAATTACATCTGGATTGAGGTTTGTGTGTTAATATTTTGTGTATCTGTTTGTATTCCAGTCGGGGTGTTTGATTGTCTCAATGTTGCTGGTACTCACTCATATCAGTTAGATAGTTTACTTTACAACATAATGTCTTGCTGGTACTCACTCATATCAGTTAGATAGTTTACTTTACAACATAATGTCTTGCTGGTACTCACTCATATCAGTTAGATAGTTTACTTTACAACATAATGTCTTGCTGGTACTCACTCATATCAGTTAGATAGTTTACATAATGTCTTGCTGGTACTCACTCATATCAGTTAGATAGTTTACTTTACAACACTTGATTGAATTGGAATAAACTGAAACAGATTTGATTTGATTTACAGCGGGAGGGAGACCTATTTGTTTGTACCACTACCCAGGGTCAGTGTGGTCAGCCCCTGTCCACACAACACACGGGATGGGGGCGGGCTCACAATTACTTCTTAATGGAGGTACCCATAATAAGATCTTCATGAGTGCCCAACTTGGGTGGATATGATTCAGTTTTGAGAGGCTACACATTTGGGTCACACAGATTTATGAACTAATAATACCTGTATGAGGCCCGGTCATTGTAATTCAATGTGATTCAACGTTCCACATATAACATTTTAAATGTATGACACATATCATTGTTTCTGTACGCCATCCTGTATGGATGAAATGTTCAATGTTTAGATCTGATAAACCACCAGTGGAACTGTTGTACTCCCTTCTATCATCCCCACCTATGTCAGGGGTCGGCAACCTTTTCAGACGGAAGAGCCAAAGGTTATAATTTACAATTTTCTCAATTTTTTTAAGAAAGAGCCATTAAAATTTTTGTTTCAATATTATGGTATTTGATTAGGCCGCAACTTGACATTGAAAGAGCCGCAACTTGACATCGAAAGAGCCGCATGCGGCTCGCGAGCCGCAGGTTGCCGACCCTTGACCTATGTCGATAATAAAATGTCCAGAGACATCATGGACGAAACAGGGAATTTTAACCAGGCTTTGAGTGCATCCATTTCTTTCCCAACGTGACAGTAGGTTTATTTCTTCCCTGTCCAGACGTGGCAGTAAACTTGGCCGCAGTAACATGACAGACAACTTGAGCGTGGTCACAGTGTCACATTCACTGCGGGACCACATGACAGTAATAACAATAATAATACACTCCGGACCTACGATTTATGTAAGCCTTCATCTGATTGGTTGGAGAGGAAAAAAATAAAGAAGAGTAAGAAAGAGTGCTGAGTGAAGGGGAGGTAATGTAAGGAAGAAAGTGCTGACCAAGTCTAAATATGGCGCTTATGTCAGACTCTGGAAGGGGAGGAGAGGGGGGAGGGTTACACGTTAGAATAAACAAAGAGGAGGAAAGGAAAAAAAAGTCTTTTTTTTGTTTTTTTGTTTTTTTTAAAAGTTTACATTGAAGGTCATTTTAACCTTTATTTGAGCCTCTGTACTCAAAATAAATATGGCTGCCGTCTATTTCTGTTCTGTTACGTGTTAAATTTCAGTGATTAGTTGATATTGTTATTTTTGGTTGTTTATCTGAATGCTGACAAGTTACTCTTTATGACTCATTACGAAGTAATGACCCCCACACACACACACACGTGTGTCGTGGTGATCAGTTACTGTCAGTGCCATAAGATGACATCAGCTGGGGGGGGAGGGGGATTGGGGCGCTGGGCAGAGACAAAATTACTTCGGCACCCTCTTGTGACGAGACTTAAATGGAATTCCATTATACTTGAAAGGGAGGGGGGAGAGAAGGGCATAGGTATGAACAGCCCTAATCACCCCCCCCCAGTTTTCTCACACACCCGCCCATTCGTCGTCACTCACACGGGCACGCACGGTAACTCACACATTAACACATACACGCGAACGTGTCACAATAAGCTCAGACCTATATAAACATTGCATACAGGGGGAAAAAAATTCCTCCTTCTCACGTCATTCTATAAGACGGCCATTTTGTTTTATTCACCATCCATCACATGTCTCTATCAGGCCAATGTTGTTTTCTATTTCCATTTCTTTTCTTCATGACAGTATTTAATCCGGTCATCTCTGCGTAGAATCACATGACGTTGGACTGGTCAGTCTGTAGCGAATGCCTGAAGACTACAAAGCATGAATCACTATCTTTATTTGTTTACATCTATTTATTATTCTCAATTATTACGTTGTCATTCATTGGGACCATATAGACTGGTTTAATAACAGAAACATATAGACTGGTTTAATAACAGAAACATAGGGACTGGTTTTAATAACAGAAACATAGGGACTGGTTTAATAACAGAAACATATAGACTGGTCTTATAACAGAAACATATGGACTGGTTTAATAACAGAAACATATAGACTTGGTTTAATAACAGAAACATATGGACTGGTTTAATAACAGAAACATATGAACTGGTTTAATAACGAAACATATGGACTGGTTTAATAACA
>JAGDYQ010000030.1:4643579-4656079 GCA_021962125.1 Bulinus truncatus | reverse complement strand
TTATTTTCAGGTCCTAGTGGAAGTTGGTTTGAGTCCCGAGAGTTGCACCCAGCTTTAAATGGGTCACCTGACTTTAAATGGGTCACCTGACTTTAAATGGGTCACCTAACTTTAAATGGGTCACCTGACTTTAAATGGGTCACCTGACTTTAAGTTGGGGAAGTAAAGGCGGCTGGGCGTTGTGTGCTAACCACACAATCCTTTCATATAACCCGTGGTGGTTATTGTAACAGGTGAATTCTATACTTCATTCTGCCCCGATGAGCCATTGGTGGATTTTTTTTTTAAAAAGGCGAAATATTAATTTAATGGCATCTAATAATTCGATGAAATAAAACAGACAACAGATTAGACCAGCCACGGGCAGACTACAGCAAATTTAAAATGACCCGCGGCTAGCCAATCTTTCTGGAGCGTACCGCAGCAATAAGTCTTTTAATGTTATGACTTATACATTAAATTTAAATTAGCTCATGCTAACACTCGATCCGTCTACCATTGGTCCAACCCACCGGTCAAATTTACGAACCCAATGTGGCCTACAACTCAGACAGAAGTTGTTTGGGGGAATGGTGAGGGGAGGGGGAGGGTCTTTTATCAGACACATTCACACACACACGCACGCACACAAACAACTTGTCGCTTTGTAATAATCAAATAACTCCACTCAAACGTCCTATTATATAATTTACACTATATATCCTTATTTAAAATAGCATCACTTAATTGCATGTAGTTGCTGAATAACCGAGTAACGTACACAACGTAAATACACAGCCTCTATGTACAAGGGCTCTAACTCTACTGCTTCGGTCGGTACACGTGTCCGCTTTCAGTCAACAGTCAACCACTTATTATCTCCCCTGACCATTGGTGCTGTGATCGGCCAATCAAAACCCTCAGCCAGCCGCAGTCACTCTACGACACCCGTTCCTTGGCCATTGGGGGGGGGGGGGGCCTGGGCACAGAGCTCAATAGACAACTGGGAACCCTGTAAAAAAAAAAGTACCCGTCAGTAACTATACTGAAAGGGGTCAACTTGGCAGTCGCATAGTTCGCACACACCCGTTAGAACGGTTCTGGAAATAGTTAAGGTCCAAACGTCGTGGTACTTGGGGCACCACAATAACGCTATTTGCGCCAGAAGCGAGAGCCCCTAAAACAAAATGGGCGTATCGGTAACGTAAAATGGGCGTACGTTGTTATGCCCAAGTTGCACCTAAAGAGACGTCATTTTCATCACCTTAGTACTTTTTTTGGCACCGGCGCCCAGGGGGGGGGGGTCGCCTTGCGTGGGGCCCATGGCGAATGTCAAATGCGAGTGCCTAAAGCCGTAACTGTTGACTTTTTCGTATTATAATCCTAATAACGCGTGGCCCCCATTATACCCTGAGCCTGGAATGGTTGCCACTGTCTACCCCCCCCCCCACCACCAAAAGCTCGCCACAGGCCTATCCATAAAAAAGGCTCTGATTACATAATAATATATATAATATTCATTTGGATTCTGCGTTAAATCGAGAGTAAAGAATTAATACAACAGTATTCCAGTTTAAAATACAATCATGAAAAAAAAGCGGATTTGACCGAAACCAAAAAAAAATAACCTAGCCTACCGATCAAACCTAAGGGGATATAACTCTATGCAAAGGTTTTGCAGGGTACAGCTAGTCTAAATATATTTGTTTAAATGGCCTTTGCACTGCAGCGAAGTAAGAGATACCATTTATCACTCCGCACCACTGTAAGGCGTGGAACAAGAAAAATAAAAATATTGCTTATGTGTAGGACTAATGAACAGGTGGTGTTAAAAACATGAAAGACATTCCAGGGAACAATTAATTTACAATCTGATTTACTCCTACACGCTGGAAGACAGAACACAAATCAATGAAAGAATTTAGAAAGAAATCAGATAAAGGTAGAATTATGAAGTAACATTCATAACGATGAGTAAAGGGAGTATTTGTTGAGTTAGTTATTGTTGTTATCTGTAGATTAGTGCACAGGCAGGTTGACAGGATTAAGTTGCAGCTTATTTAAAAAATAAAATGTACATAAAACTAGGGCAATATTTACACTAGTTTGGAGTATTGTCTGCATCGATTTTGTGAAGATATTTGGTAAACTGAGACTTGAAATGTATCGAAAAACGATTCACAATAAAATGAGATGTTATCTACAACAAATTATGATATCTTCCATATTGACAGCAAATTCAGACAGTATGTTGAGAGTGTTGAGACATTTACCGTAGGTTGATTACATTATACGCACCTTAAATTGATAGATTAATTTTAATTACAAGTTGCAGCATAATCTACGGTAAATACATTACCTATATAGATTTATCGACACAGACTCTATTGTACAATAAATTGATACACTATCAACATCTGCCGTAAATCGAAGAAAATATGTAGGCCTACAGTAATTTGAGACCGTACACTTTAGTATACATTGATGCGCGTATGTTGATGCATTTCAACAGTAACCGGTCATGAATTTGGATCTTGTCCTGGGTATGACATGTAACAACATCAGCTGCCTGGCGTGTGACAGAAACAGCAGCCTTGTGGCCCACGCTGCTGCTGGTGTGCTGGTCATTCTGGACGCAGAGACCAACAGGTGACGTACATTGGGGCCGCTCAGAAGTTTAGTTGAAGTGTTTTTAATAAGACATGAAGAAACTAAACTGAGTAAACTATAACTCATTGCTACTCATGAATTATTAGGTAGAACTCCACCAATCTATCTATCTATCTATCTATCTATCTATCTATCTATCTATCTATCTATCTATCTATCTATCTATCTATCTATCTATCTATCTATCTATCTATCTATCTATCTATCTATCTATCTATCTATCTATCTATCTATCTATCTATCTATCTATATATCTATCTATCTATCTATCTATCTATCTATCTATCTATCTATCTATCTATCTATCTATCTATCTATCTATCTATCTATCTATATATATATATATATATATATATATATATATATATATATATATATATATACATATATATCACTAATCTTTCACCAATCTATCGATCTATATCCAATCTATCTATCTCTCCATCTATTTATCATCTATATTTTGGTTTTTTAAATCCGTTCGTCTGCTTGCCACGTATTACAAAAAAAAATAATAATAAAAAATAGGTTTATAACATTGTAATTAACGGACACGCAATAACAATAATTAGGACCTGGTTATAAATGGGTGATACGGTTATTAAAAATAGGCTTAAGTGTTCGGCGAGCTTTATTCGACATTCATTTCGAGGGGGGGGACTAATGCGCTACAGTATCAAGCTCTATTTAAGACCTGGCCTAAGTAAAGCATATCGTTGTATTGCTGTAGTCCTAACAAACAAAAACCAACGAAATGAAATATTTTGTATTCTACTCTCTGGCTGTACTGCTGTGTTTGTACTCTACTCTCTGGTTGTACTGCTGTGTTTGTATTCTACTCTCTGGTTGTACTGCTGTGTTTGTATTCTACTCTCTGGTTGTACTGCTGTGTTTGTATTCTACTCTCTGGTTGTACTGCTGTGTTTGTATTCTACTCTCTGGTTGTACTGCTGTGTTTGTATTCTACTCTCTGGTTGTACTGCTGTGTTTGCATTCTACTCTCTGGTTGTACTGCTGTGTTTGCATTCTACTCTCTGGTTGTACTGCTGTGTTTGTATTCTACTCTCTGGTTGTACTGCTGTGTTTGTATTCTACTCTCTGGTTGTACTGCTGTGTTTGTATTCTACTCTCTGGTTGTACTGCTGTGTTTGCATTCTACTCTCTGGTTGTACTGCTGTGTTTGTATTCTACTCTCTGGTTGTACTGCTGTGTTTGTATTCTACTCTCTGGTTGTACTGCTGTGTTTGTATTCTACTCTCTGGTTGTACTGCTGTGTTTGTATTCTACTCTCTGGTCCCCAGTCAGGTGAAGTACCTGCATCTACGTAAGAACTGTGTCTCTTCGGTGAACTTCTCGTCTGATGGCAAGCTGATTGTCACTGGGGAAATTGGCTACAGGCCCGCGGCCAGAGTATGGAGGGTGAAGGTAGGACCAATTTGGTGAATTTTATAGCGTCGTTATTATTGGGACCAGGCCCGTATCGTGCGGCGGGGGGGGGGGGCAGGGGAGGCCTGCCCCTCCCCCTGCATTTTGTCTATCCCCCTCTGCTTGTTTGCTCTACTTAGTAACAGTTATTTCCTGCCTCCCCCAGCTATGACCTGGCCCCTGATGTAGAATTTTCACGCTACGGGGCTGATTGGGACCTACAGTGCCCGAGGGCCGTTGGGATTTTAGAGGACCCCCCCCCAGACATGGGGGATTATTGTTTCTCGGAGGGACCCTTTAAACATATGGGGGGGGTTGACCCACAAGTTATATTGCGTCGCCATTCGGAGCTCTTTTTCGCGTTTTTTGTCAATCGATCAATCCAACAATCATTTGAGCTAATGATCATTCAATCGACTACGAATCAATTATTGAGTAAAAAAAAATAATGGATCAACTGAAATCTCGGTAAATCAATAATTTATCGTCCGAATCACCCAATCAATAATCTCATCAATGAACAAGTCCATCAATATGCCCGTCTGCTTAATATCAAATACTATGGCGGCTGTAGGTGCGTGAAATCATCCAAGGGCGAGCACTCAGTTACGGACCGCAAGCAAGTCCGTAACCACTGAACTTCATATTATCTCCCCTAAAACTAAATCCTGGCCTCTCTTCCAGGGAAGAACACTCCACGGTTGGATGAGAACTGCACTTACGGTTTTTTATAAAAGTAAAAAAAAAATAGCCAAAAAGAGCCAAATTATACAAACTTAGTAAATAAAAGTAGATGTTAGAAAAATCTGGCTCATAAGGGCTCATAGGGGGCCACACTAATCTCATTTAAGAGCCACATCTATTCCATTATTGTAAATTAATGAATTAGAAAAAAAAAAATCATTTCTTTTTTTTTAATCCATGCCTCTTGTTTCAAATAATTAGGTTTAAGATAGGGAGGAAAAAAAAACAAATGGCTGTGTGATGAACTCTCTTTTTAACTTTATTCTGTTACATTTATTGCCAAAGTTATCTATTGATTCTATCCCCCCCCCCCCCCCCCGGCCGGGCTTGAGGTGGCCGCTCTGTACGGTCACGACTTCGGCATCAAGTATGTCCTCTTCAGTCCCGCCATGGACGTCATCGTCACGGTTGGGCTGGAGCACGACAACGAAGTCAACGTGTGGGCGTGGCCGGAAAAGCATCGCCTGGCAACCAATAAAATTGTCGGTAAGTCATCTTCGCCAAACAGATAGGGGGAAAAAAACAAATTGTGCTTATCTCATATCAGTTTGGGGGAGGGGGGGGAATGTCATGATGCACTCTGACTGTCTGTGTGCACACTTTCATCTCACATCTCACCTGCACACGTTTATAGTATGGCCTGATGTCCCATTTAACCTGCCCATGGCCAAAATGTACTAACATGGCCGAGATGTTCTCAAATGGCCAAAATTTACTCAAATGGCCAAGATGTACTAACATGGCCAAGATGTACTAACATGGCCAAGATGTACTCAAATGGCCAAGATGTACTAACATGGCCAAGGTTTACTCAAATGGCTAAGCTGTACTCAATGGCCAAGATGTACTCAAACGGCCATGATGTACTCAATGGCCAAGATGTACTCAAACGGCCATGATGAACTCAAATGGCCAAGATGTACTCTAATGGCCAAAATATGCTAAAAGGGCCATCGGCTGCAGTGGTGTAATAGATTCAAGGAACTGAGAACACAACAGTGTCGTAGGACGGTTGTCAAGTGTTGTGATGGGGACACAACTGTGTCTTATTGTGGAATGTTAGGACTGTTGTCAAGTGCTGTAAAAAGAACACCATTATAGAAGAACCGTGTTGTGATTGAAAACAGCATTACAGAACGGCACATTTTAATGAGAACAACACTATGGCAGGACCATGTTGTGAGCGGAACATCACTTCACAGTCTTAACACATCGTTGTACATTGTTATAGGTATGTGTATTTATTTATCACCACCACGATGTATCCTACATTTATTTGTAGAGGGGCTGAAATCAACCTTCGATGTGAGTTTTACTTTTTCACTTACCTGCAGTTTGTGCATAACGACGTGTCAAAGTTCATGGGTCAATTACAGAAGTGTGTTGTGTAGTTATCCTTCCTGGCCCAGCCCCATCTAGCACAAACTGATTTGACCTCGTGTTATTGCCCAGTGTTCATGTCACTGTATCATGTCGAAGGAGATAGTGGACATATATGCTTAATGCTTTGGACATTGTAGTGGTCCCAGGTCAAGATCTAGCGACTGGCGTTTACCCTACATACTTACCTAGCTATGCACACATCTACGTATCGAATTATCTTCCCACTTACCTAACTACTTATTTTATTTGTTTACTACACCTGTTTGCCAGATTTTTAAAAATTGAATTCATTGTACATGTATTCGATTACAATAAATATTGCATACCTCTTTAGACAAAATAATTAACCAATACGACATTTCATTTCAAGTATTGATGTTCTTTATAATATGAACAGGTCGGTTTAAAAAAGAAGAAAGACTTATACATAAAATATTTGGATATTTTACTTTTGCTCAATCTGTTTATATACTGAGTCCAATTTGATCTATTTATCGTTTCTATTTCCCATATTAAGTTATCAAATAACTTATTTCAAATTAATAAATTGGGTCTATTCCGTTTATATTGTTTCGTTACTGCTGTCATTAAATCAGTTCAACTTTTCTATACTCTCCAGATATAATCCGAGCTGTCGCTTTCTCTGAATGCGGCAAATTCTTCGTCACCGCTGGTTGCAGACATTTAAAATTTTGGTACCCAAATTTTCTGGACGCTGATGTTTGCCAGACACCAGTTCCTCATGGTATGCTCATAATACCCTGCTATAAATTAAGAGTCGCTTAGAAGCAGGGTCGTTCTTAGAAATGTGGGGGGGGGGGGGGTCCTGGGCAAAATGTACATGGTGGGGCCCATATAAAAAAATACTGTTGTTACGACACCCACCGGAAGTATTTGACACGTGCTCATTTTCTTTTTATCCGGCACACAGTTCAGCCTCTTTATGGAAGGCCCGGCATTCTGGGGAGCAACAAGCACCACAATTTCATTGACGTCACATGCGGAAATGGCGTCAGCAACGGGCTGATCTACGCCATCACCAAGACAGGGGATCTCATAATTGTAGGTTCCTTGACACGTTCTTTACATTACCTTTGTAATGTCCTTTCTTTCTTTCTTTCTTACCGCATAAGAACTTCATTGTAAATTACTGTTCTGGATATCATTGTTGGGTCAATTTAATTAATTATTTTTTTTTTAAATTTATAATCTTGATTTAGCTAACAGCAGACGACCGCCAGATTAAAAGCCACACGAACATTGAGGGCGCCCACGCCACGTGCGCCAAGTTGAGAACTGCATTCTATTTTTAGGTTTTAACGGTGGTCACGTGCATCTCTTTCATTCCATCTCGTTAATTGTGAGTATTGTTTGTGTGTTGTTGTTTTTTTTTCCCCTATCGCATCCGTACAGCTCGCATCCGTACAGCTCGCATCCGTACAGCTCGCATACCACACTATGAGAATCGCTGCTATTAAAGGAAATCTTAAGAGGTTAAGAAAAACATTGCGCCGTGGCTCCGGCACCAGCCAAAACCATTATATTAGGGTATAAGGAACATGGCATATATAATTTTTTTTTCAGAATTAGGATTAGGGATAGGGTTAGGGTGTGGAGCAATATTATCTATGGCTGGTACCCGAAGGTAAAAAAAATATGGGTTCTGTCAGGGACAGAACCGTAGCCACTCCAAAAACATTAGGCCAACACACGTATTCACGGATTGTTTTTTTTTTCTCTTCTCCTTATCATAAGACCAGGGCCATTTGTATCAGGGCCCCCCCTTCCACTCAGTGTTAAGTACTGCAACGCGATAAGCGGACATCAGTTTGTGAAATGAGTTCAATAGTTCCGTACACGGTTACCTCTCATAAACAAACCACTAACATTCAGGACTAATATATGAAAGTTGCTTTTCGCATCCATATATCTGTCCATTCTGTCCATCTAACTATCTGTCTGCTTTTATATGGAATCTCTTTTTTTTTAATCCAAAGACATATGCATGTATATTGTACAATAAAACCTTAATGGGAACCATCAAACAACTAAAATTCTGATAATAATTTTTTTTTATTCTACTGAGGTCTCCTCCGACTTCTCCCCCTTTTAAAAAAAAAATAATTTAAAAAAAATAATGTTTCACGCTTTATGGTGAAATATTAATTTAGAATTTCCCTTTTTTATGTTAAGTTTATTTAAAGTAAAGTTTAATCAAAGATCATTTTTTCCATTTTTAATCATATTCTTTGTTTATTTACTTAATCATGTTTGTTTCAATTTTTTTTTCCCATTCAGCATTTGGCAGCACTACCTGTCCCAGCATTCTTCCTGCAGACGCCACAGAAAGTGGGCGGTATCTTCACGATGGTGTACAACCCAAACAAAACCTTGCTGACGACGGCGTACAAGAACTCGTGCATGTGCATCTGGGGACATCAACGATCTCAACAACATCAAACAAAAGTAAACTCACGGCCAGTGCACTCGGGGGGGGAGGGGCGGCTATAGGAGTGCGCAGGGGGTCTCTTGCAAGTCTTCTTGTTTTTTTTTTCAGGAGGCCCTCCTACCTTCTCCCCACCCTCGGACCTCTTAAAACCACTCATAAGAATTAACGGATTGTAAATGGTTTCCGATATTAACACAGTATATGTGTTCACCTCCTGGGGTGGGGGGTTACTGCCCCCTGGGGTGTCTTGCCAGTGCTGTTAAATATGGGGGCCTCTAAAGATCTTTAAAACCCAGGCCCAGGTGGATTAAAGTTGATTGGGGCTTCGGATGCTGAAGAATATATTGTGACCTTAAAATATAAGGGCCGTATAAAAATGGGGTTGGGGGGGGGGGGTTCTGGGCATAAAAAGGTTTGGCTTTCCTTGGCGCCCCCCCCACTTACAAATAGGAGCAAAGGGTACCCGCGAAGTTAATTCTGCTTCTGAAAGGGGGCCTTCCAAGGAAATCTTCAATTTGCACACCGATTTCAATTCAACTTATCGGTTTACATATTCTTTATGTAAACAGGGCACAGGATGTACGTATAAGCTACACAAGCTATAGCTTAGGCCCCCCCAACCAACAAAAAAATTGTCCCAGTGAGCAAAAGTCATATATATATACTTTAATATCTGGCACTGACAAATATAATATCTGGACTCACAATGCCCCCCCTCCACCAATCTAAACAAAAAAATCTTAGGGCCTTACCAAGTCTAAATCTGGCCCTGTGTGTAAAACTTCCTGCGTGTAACAATAAAAGTTGTGTTTACCCTCTTCCCACTTTTTTTTTTGGGGCCAGGTACGTGGCCGTGTACCACAGTAAAGCCATAGCCAACATTGACATCTTCATGTCCAACGACGTGGGGAGAGCCCGTCCGCGAGACCCTGGTCACCGTGTCGCACGACTACAGCCAATGCACCTGTGGGGGATACAGATCTCAACTTCATCTGCTACGACAGGCTGAGCATACTGTACACCGAGGTCCCACCGGTCAAACTCGGATGACCCACCCCCAGGAAGGCTACCAGGATGAGGAGGGTAGGGTGATTACCACAGTCAAGGTTCATAAGAATTTTTTTCCTTTTCTATATTGAGATCGAGGCCGTCGAAGTGCGTTGCCTAGAAACGCCGTCATATTTATATACTTTTTTATGTTTGATTATATCAGTGGATTTTATAAGTGGCTCCAACACTGCTACCCCTACCCACCCTCAATGCTGTTTTGGACGACGACTTCGACAGTTAAACATAGCTTTTATGCTTGAGCAGTTTGGACAAACTAGGCTGTGAATATACCGAGAAAAATCTGGCAACAGACTAAAATGCCTAAGGTCGACCCAGAGCCGTTCTTCTCTTTCTCTCTCCCTCCCCCCTCTCTCTATCTCTCTCTGCCTTTATCGACACAAGGGAACTGCAATACAGGCCAATGGCAAGAAATCTACCCGACTGGTCCACCCCTGTGCCCCCCCCCAAGCCCTGGTCACTTGAATGTTCGACATTGGACCTCAACCTTCCAAAAGTACGCACCGATGGCACAGAGCCCAGTGCCCTGCTCTACTCTACATACGGACAGGCAAACTCGGCTGCTGCTTAGGGGTCGCCACTGCTAAATGGGGCCCCCTCGGCTGGGGAGAGTTCTATTTGCCAGTTACAATGATGGGCATATGGGCACTTGTCGGGGGGGGCCCCTGGGCTGAAATGATTTAATGGTTTAAATCGTCAGGGGCCCAGATTTCAAACCAATATCTGTATGTGGCTGCTTTATCAACGTCTTTAGTATAGATATGCCCCCGACCCCCATTCGTACTTTTACCCTAAAAAAAATGTTAAGAATCATTTCTATGTGGCCCCTGGGCAAGAGTGGCAAAATGGCCCGGGCTGAAAGAAGTGACCATTTCATTTCTTTTCACGTGCACTTTGTTTTCCCTTTTTTCAGGTGAGAGCCCCGATAGAAAGTACATTGTAACCGGTAATAAGATGGGCAACATTTATGTGTAGCAATAAGGACACGTATGAACACGTAGTGACTATATACTGGCTCATAACAGGAGGTCACCTGCCTGGCATTCTATTCTAAAAAGCAAGTATCTTTATTTCTTAAAATGTTAGTAGATAATGTTAACAGACCAATTTAGATAATGTTAACACACCAGTTCAGATAATGTCAACATACCTTTTTGTGATATCAACTTTGTTGTAAGTGCTGTTAATAAATATGTATAATGTTTGCATTTGGGGTAATATACAGTATACATTTTAATGTGTATTTTTCTTCAAGATTATTCATCATGATCCACCCCAGAGAAGTTAGCATATTATTACCTGAATTCATTCACAATAATAATAGTAAACTGTTTTAAGCTTTGCAAATTACCTTTGTCTGTATGCCCAAGTCTCTAGAATGTCACATTTGATGCCGATATTTGAGTCTGCCTCACATTATTGCATATAAACTACTTTTTTACTCCAAATAAACATATATATAAAAATAAATGAATAGCCAATATTGCAGACATTATGTTAACCTATTGAACATTTTGTACGTTGTGTTTTTCTTCTTCTTTTACTGTGGCTATATGTGATTTTGGGTCAGGGCAGGAAATCCCGGAGATTTTGTTTTGGTCAGCGGCTGCCGAGATCGTCTGATCCATGTTATGGACAGCAAGAATGACTTTCAGCTGGTGACAACCTTAAACATTCATTCGTCATCCCTAACTGCACTCATGATTCCACGAGTTTGGTGGCATCATCTGTATGATCTCCTGCGCCTCTGACAGGTTCGTCGCGTATTATTTTTTTTAAAAACAATTATTGTTGTAAAAAGATCCGAAACAAAATATAATAATTTGATATCAAGTTGTAAGATGGCGGTGTTTGGTCATCAATTTATATGTTGCGAGTAATAATAAAAAAAAAATGAAAAAGGGAAAATCTTGATTGAGGCAATTAAAGTTAATTTCTACTTTCTTGCAGGTGTACCCTAACCCAGTGGTCCTCAACCCCCGGTGCACGGACCGGTACCGGTTAATGTTAACTTACCTGTTAACAATTAACAATATTACTGGGCCATCCAAGAAACATTAAATTCTTTCTTTTTCTTTTTCATATTATCTCGTGATTGTGCGACATTCCATTTACGAGAAATTATCAAAGCCTCCCCCCCCCTTTTTTTTTTCCAGTGGGCTGATGTGAAATAATCAAACGCTGACCGGTCCCGTGGCGAGAAAAGGTTGTAGACCACCTATAACCCTTGCGTTTTCTGCGCGCACGCATACTAGTCCATATTCCCCATCTTTGACTGACAATTTATATGATTGTTTTGTGGTTATCAGGGAGGCCCCAAAAGAATGGCCTGCTGGAGATCCTACATTACATGGGAATGCTATAATGATATTTCTATGAGAGTTAAGATGATTAAAATAGGGTTAGACAATAATGACATTACTTGTTAGCCTAAATATTCGGATTAATTTGAATACAATGCCGTTAAAAAATCTGAAAATTACGTTTATATTCTATTTATTTTATGGATTCTTAATCATTCCCAACAAAATATATGATTTTTAGTTTAGGGAAAGACGAAATGGAATAAGTTGCATATTGATTAAATAATTTTTGCATATACATTTCATTTTATGCATCCAGTGAAATATTAATTTAAAATGCAAATTTTGAAGTTTGAGTATTTGCGGCCCTCTTCAAGACAAAGATGGTAACAGTCACCCGCCCCTGTTTCATCTAACCAAATGTGCCACCATAGTGTCCTCCCCCTGCAGGCATCATATTGAACTTCGTCACAGAACAA
>JAGDYQ010000030.1:4614061-4643079 GCA_021962125.1 Bulinus truncatus | reverse complement strand
TTGTTTGTACGTTTGTAATTGAGTGTTGTTTGTACGTTTGTAATTGAGTAAGATGATAAGCACACCTGTGTGTGTGTGTCTGCCCTCAACCCAAAGTCTCAAAAAAGAATTTCAGGATGATCATTAAATTGTTTTTATTTTGACTGAATTACATCTGGATTGAGGTTTGTGTGTTAATATTTTGTGTATCTGTTTGTATTCCAGTCAGGGTGTTTGATTGTCTCAATGTTGCTGGTACTCACTCATATCAGTTAGATAGTTTACTTTACAACATAATGTCTTGCTGGTACTCACTCATATCAGTTAGATAGTTTACTTTACAACATAATGTCTTTCTGGTACTCACTCATATCAGTTAGATAGTTTTACTTTACAACATAATGTCTTGCTGGTACTCACTCATATCAGTTAGATAGTTTGACATAATGTCTTGCTGGTACTCACTCATATCAGTTAGATAGTTTACTTTACAACACTTGATTGAATTGGAATAAACTGAAACAGATTTGATTTGATTTACAGCGGGAGGGAGACCTATTTGTTTGTACCACTACCCAGGGTCAGTGTGGTCAGCCCCTGTCCACACAACACACGGGATGGGGGGGCGGGCTCACAATTACTTCTTAATGGAGGTACCCATAATAAGATCTTCATGAGTGCCCAACTTGGGTGGATATGATTCAGTTTTGAGAGGCTACACATTTGGGTCACACAGATTTATGAACTAATAATACCTGTATGAGGCCCGGTCATTGTAATTCAATGTGATTCAACGTTCCACATATAACATTTTAAATGTATGACACATATCATTGTTTCTGTACGCCATCCTGTATGGATGAAATGTTCAATGTTTAGATCTGATAAACCACCAGTGGAACTGTTGTACTCCCTTCTATCATCCCCACCTATGTCAGGGGTCGGCAACCTTTTCAGACGGAAGAGCCAAAGGTTATAATTTACAATTTTCTCAATTTTTTTAAGAAAGAGCCATTAAAATTTTTGTTTCAATATTATGGTATTTGATTAGGCCGCAACTTGACATTGAAAGAGCCGCAACTTGACATCGAAAGAGCCGCATGCGGCTCGCGAGCCGCAGGTTGCCGACCCTTGACCTATGTCGATAATAAAATGTCCAGAGACATCATGGACGAAACAGGGAATTTTAACCAGGCTTTGAGTGCATCCATTTCTTTCCCAACGTGACAGTAGGTTTATTTCTTCCCTGTCCAGACGTGGCAGTAAACTTGGCCGCAGTAACATGACAGACAACTTGAGCGTGGTCACAGTGTCACATTCACTGCGGGACCACATGACAGTAATAACAATAATAATACACTCCGGACCTACGATTTATGTAAGCCTTCATCTGATTGGTTGGAGAGGAAAAAAAATAAAGAAGAGTAAGAGAAGAGTGCTGAGTGAAGGGGAGGTAATGTAAGGAAGAAAGTGCTGACCAAGTCTAAATATGGCGCTTATGTCAGACTCTGGAAGGGGAGGAGAGGGGGGGGAGGGTTACACGTTAGAATAAACAAAGAGGAGGAAAGGAAAAAAGTCTTTTTTTTTTGTTTTGTTTTTTTTAAAAGTTTACATTGAAGGTCATTTTAACCTTTATTTGAGCCTCTGTACTCAAAATAAATATGGCTGCCGTCTATTTCTGTTCTGTTACGTGTTAAATTTCAGTGATTAGTTGATATTGTTATTTTTGGTTGTTTATCTGAATGCTGACAAGTTACTCTTTATGACTCATTACGAAGTAATGACCCCCCCACACACACACACACGTGTGTCGTGGTGATCAGTTACTGTCAGTGCCATAAGATGACATCAGCTGGGGGGGGGAGGGGGATTGGGGCGCTGGGCAGAGACAAAATTACTTCGGCACCCCTCTTGTGACGAGACTTAAATGGAATTCCATTATACTTGAAAGGGAGGGGGGAGAGAAGGGCATAGGTATGAACAGCCCTAATCACCCCCCCCCCCCCAGTTTTCTCACACACCCGCCCATTCGTCGTCACTCACACGGGCACGCACGGTAACTCACACATTAACACATACACGCGAACGTGTCACAATAAGCTCAGACCTATATAAACATTGCATACAGGGGGGAAAAAAATTCCTCCTTCTCACGTCATTCTATAAGACGGCCATTTTGTTTTATTCACCATCCATCACATGTCTCTATCAGGCCAATGTTGTTTTCTATTTCCATTTCTTTTCTTCATGACAGTATTTAATCCGGTCATCTGCGTGAATCACATGACGTTGGACTGGTCAGTCTAGCGAATGCCTGAAGACTACAAAGCATGAATCACTATCTTTATTTGTTTACATCATTGTATTCTCATTATTGGTGTCATTCATTGGGACCATATAGACTGGTTTAATAACAGAAACATATAGACTGGTTTAATAACAGAAACATAGGGACTGGTTTAATAACAGAAACATAGGGACTGGTTTAATAACAGAAACATATAGACTGGTCTTATAACAGAAACATATGGACTGGTTTAATAACAGAAACATATAGACTGGTTTAATAACAGAAACATATGGACTGGTTTAATAACAGAAACATATAGACTGGTTTAATAACAGAAACATATGGACTGGTTTAATAACAGAAACATATGGACTGGTTTAATAACAGAAACATATGGACTGGTTTAATAACAGAAACATATGGACTGGTTTAATAACAGAAACATATGGACTGGTTTAATAACAGAAACATATGGACTGGTTTAATAACAGAAACATATGGACTGGTTTAATAACAGAAACATAGGGACTGGTTTAATAACAGAAACATAGGGACTGGTTTAATAACAGAAACATATAGACTGGTTTAATAACAGAAACATAGGGACTGGTTTAATAACAGAAACATAGGGACTGGTCTTATAACAGAAACATATGGACTGGTTTAATAACAGAAACATATAGACTGGTTTAATAACAGAAACATATGGACTGGTTTAATAACAGAAACATATAGACTGGTCTTATAACAGAAACATATGGACTGGTTTAATAACAGAAACATATAGACTGGTTTAATAACAGAAACATATGGACTGGTTTAATAACAGAAACATATGGACTGGTTTAATAACAGAAACATATGGACTGGTTTAATAACAGAAACATATGGACTGGTTTAATAACAGAAACATATGGACTGGTTTAATAACAGAAACATATGGACTGGTTTAATAACAGAAACATATGGACTGGTTTAATAACAGAAACATATGGACTGGTTTAATAACAGAAACATATGGACTGGTTTAATAACAGAAACATATGGACTGGTTTAATAACAGAAACATATGGACTGGTTTAATAACAGAAACATATAGACTGGTTTAATAACATAGACATTAGAAGAAAACTTAAAATGTAGTGTCTGCGTGTGTGCAGTGTCTGTGTGCGTGTGTGTTGTGTTCCGCACGCTATAAAGTACACAGTTAAATACTGTGACGTTGTTTTCGTCTCCCACCCCACTTCCCCTTCAGTCTAAGTTGAGTATAAACAATTCAGTAAGAACACACACGCACGCACCTAGTGTAGTTGCTGTAACCGATTCTTTCCGTGGACTAACACATTGGAACTTGGTGTGTGGATATAATGAAACGTGATGGATGGCTTCCACACAGGAAATTAACTTTTTTTTTTTTGTTGTATTTATTCTTGTACCATATTTTTCTACCCTCTCCCTCTCTGGATATTTCTTCCTGTTTTTACCCACGTTTTTATCTTTCATTTCATTCCGACATTCTGTTGTTCTTCCATTATATTTGTGTTCTATCGCACCTCGCCCATCCCCTTCCCCGGGCTGTCAGTGTGTGTGTGTTGTGTGTGTGTGGTTATCAAACTATCAGCTATTTACGACCCACTCAGAAAACCTTCTCATGTGTTTGTGACCGGCTGGTTAAGGTAGAAAACCGTATAAATGAAAATATTTTCTGATTTGAAGTATTTAAATTTAAAAAATGTCTTTGCCCCACGTCACTATCATCCCGTGGGTCACGACCCACACTTTGATAGCCACTGATCTATATTATCCTTCTTCCCATTCTTTGTTGTTCACACCCTCCCTCTTTGTTTTGTCTTTGTATTCTATTCCTTCAAGTTTTCTCATCTTACACTCCCAGAGTGTGAATTCATTTTTTTTTCCTATCTTTCTATCCGTGGTTTGTTCGTTTGTTTTTTTTTACCTTTTCTGTTTTCATAACTCTCTCTCTCCCCCAATCTCTTCCTCCCTCTCTCTCTCTCTCTCTCTCTCTCTCTCTCTCTCTCTCTTGACAGTTTTTGTTTATTTTATTCCATTTGTTATCCTCCTTTCCGTGAAATTTCCCTTCCATTAATTCAATCAAGAGACTTGCCATTCGTCTCGCCTTCTTTTGTTTACACCATGTTGCCATCCCCCCCTCTCTCTTTCAGGCCTACATATTATTATTATTATTATTATTGGTTTTTATTCTCTTCACCTTTATTTAACTAGAGTTGCTGTGTTGTTGTGGGTTGTTTTTTTTTTTTTTGTTATCTGGGTTTAAATTAATTCTATTTCTCAAATCTCAGTTGTTTTTTTTTTTCAAGTTTTTATTATTTACACATATGAGAAGTGGGGAGAAAGGGGGATAATTAAAGCTGATGTTACAAGGGCAGAGTTATCTTTCATAATCAGAAAAGGGTTATTCGTGTATTTCCCGAGCAAAAAGATTTGTAAGTCTATAATTAGAACAACGAATGTTTTATAAACAAAAAAAAAGGTTAGGGGGGTATAATTTGTAAACAAAAACTGCTATGAACATTGTGTATGGTTGAATGTAAGATATGTATGAGCTCAGTATTACGAAAATAATTAAGGGTGGGAGGGAGGTACACAGGCGTTGATAGTTTTGGGAATCACTGCCTCAATGGAGTAAATGTTTTGCTCCAGGCCTCGCTGACGACACTCGGCCTGGGCTCCACGCCCTAATTCACTGGTTGTTGTTGTTTGTACAAGTCCCGGATAGAATGGACCACTAACGGGGCGGTTTTGGTAGTGTCCTTCTTTTATCACCCTTCCCCCACCCTTTTTCCAAAGCCGATAGTGCTATAGGCCTGGAGGCACCACGGGAGACATGTGAATCGAAACCACTAATTCTAACAGAATTAGAGTCAACTTATTCTAACAGAATTAGAATCCACTAATAACTGTCCACCCAAAACAAGATCTCATTTCATTGGCTGTGTCTGAATTCATCTAGAAACTAGACTAATCTAGATCAATCCCACCAACCTCCGTATGTTGCTGGTTGTTGCATTTCTTTTTCTGCACTCCCTTTATCGCCCCTACCCAAAAAAAAAAACCTAGATGAATGACTTGGGTTTTTTTTTTTGACTCCACGCACATCCACTATCTTGATTCAATTTCGTAACCGCTGAAACATTCTGGGGAAAACCTGTGGGTTTTTTTTTGTTGTCTCTTCTCCCACATTCTGTGTTTTCTTCCCCCCCCCCCGACTCTAAATCAGATCTGTCTCTTCCACCACCCCCACCTCCACCCCTCCTATTTCTATTTCTTACTATTGATATTTCTCGGTTAAATTTTTTTTTCTCTTTCTACTTGTCTCTCGTCTCCCTGACAAAATTATTTTTCGCTGCGTCTCCTGGGACAGTCAGACGCTGTGAGACAACAGACTCAGTATCTGAGTGTGGTATGGACTTCTGTTATTACTTTGTGATTCTTGTAAAAAAAAAAAACATGCTGGGGGGGGGGGGGAAGCACCGGACACTTGGGTGAGCTCGTTAATTATCCATGTTCTGTTTTAATCAACATCCGGTTTTGGTGAAATAGATTTGAAGTCGTTTTTTGCGATCGATATGGATAAATCAACTACTCACATATGTGATCGATACGGATCAATCAGCTACTCACTTAGGTGTTTGGTTCGTTGTCTACCTGAGCATTAGAGTTCACCTCACTTTCGTGTGCTCCAAACACCCACGCTGTGTATCTTAGCACCAGCTCTGTATATCTGAGCACCAGCTCTTTGTATCTTAGCACCACGTGTATGTATCTTAGAACCAGTGTTGTGTGTCTCAGCACCATTGATGTGCATCTTAGCACCACGTGTGTATATTAGCACCCAGCTCTCTGTACCGACACGTCCAGGACATTCTAACGCCAGTGCTCTGAACCTGAGCACAACACGTCATGACCCTTGCTGCATCGTACTGATTCCTCTCACCACCAGTGTCGCCGCAAGGGGGGGGGCTTCAACTTATACACGTGCCAGGGTCCCCCACCAGACTTAAGGGCCCCCCATAGGGTAATATTATTTGCTATTAAATGAATTGGCCATGGGTGAGTGTGCGTGGGCGGTCATTAGGTGGAGGGAAAATCTGAGGCCCGAGATACACTAGCAGCAGCCCTGTCACCAGTCAGCACCTTGTAAAAGTTTATGTGTCAGACACGGGGAGGGGAAGGGGGGCAACTGTAATTAACTATTTAGATTTCATTATTTGAAGAAGCGATTGCCTTAGTCTCTGCCAACACAGTTTGGGGGGGGGGGTGTCTATAATGACACCAGTGCCCTGAAATCCTTAACATCCGGCTCATTGTGGCATCGATGCCCCCCATATCAGGTGCACTATCTTTCTGTACTTTGGGCCATGGCTACCCAACAGATGGATGATGGGATATTTTCGCATGTATTTGGGTGGTTGGTTGGGTTGGACGGACGAATGGATATTATTCAACAAAAAAGCGTCAGCCTTGCACTGAGCACCATTATAAAAGACATATTGTTAAATACCCCTTACATTAACAGCAGGCTCCCTTGTCACACCCGCCATCTTTAAAGGGCCCCCAGTAGTCATCCACCCGCCATCTTTATTTGGGCCCCCAGTAGTCATCCACCCGCCATCTTTATTGGGCCCCCAGTAGTCATCCACCCGCCATCTTTATTGGGCCCCCAGTAGTCATCCACCCGCCATCCCCGCTGCAGTGCATTGTGGGCATGAATAGTGTCACGTGGTTCTATTGATGAAACATTCCATTGAAAATCTCGGAAACGAAGAACAGATCAATGTGCGGGGATTAGATTCATTCCCGGGAAGTGGTGGGGGAATGTTGACAGTTTGAATTGTTTTATCTGTGTGTGTGTGTGTTAACATTTTGTTTTATTTAACAGAAATGTCAACTGAATACTTGGTTTGCATGTTGTTGTTGTTGTCAGTCCCTGTGAATATTTTAGTCTGGTTCTGGGTTTAAAATTTGGCTGCGGTCTTTCATCGCTCTTGTTTTTATGTTTGTTTGTATTTGTTGTTGTTTGTTTTTATTTGTTGTTGTTTGTATTTGTTGTTGTTTGTTTTTCTCTCTTTTTTTTGGGGGGGGGGGGTGTTATAATTACAAGACCCGGGAGTGGGGATGTAATGAATCTGTCTCTAAAGGGAGACTAAAATTGATTCCGTTTTCCAATTATTTCATAGTAAGTAGCTAAACTTGAGTCAAGTTGTTTGGGGAAATGGGTGGATTCCATGAAACTCTTTCAGTTTATTAATCTTATTTAAACACAAAAACTGCCGTCCTTAACTCTCATAGTTTCTTAGATTTTTTTAACGTACATTAAAAAAAAAAAAAGTTCTGTTTTCCCAGCATGCGTCTTTCTAGTGGCCCTCCTTGATTGGGGGGGGGGCTGGGCTGGGGCCATTAGTTGTATTCATTCATTTACAGTTTTTTAGAATCGGTTCGTACATTCAGTAAAGGCTTACCGCGTTAAGTTTGAATTTTCTCAGACCAATCAATCCAATATCGATATTTTAGCTATGTGCGATCCCGATTCAATCAGATGTGCCCAGCTTAAACAGTAGAGAGTAAGAGAGATTGGGGGGGCGTAATTGATCCAATTGTGTGTATGTAATCCGGGGCAATCCGCTCGGCATGGTCTGGGAACTGCGGAATGTTAAAGGTCACACGATTTTTTATGACTTTTAAACCTAATCCATCTTGAGGAAGGGTGGGGAGATGCATGTGTGTTTGCATCCTCCTCACACGTTGTGTGTGTATGTGTGTGTGTGTGTGTGTGTGTGTAACGGCTGCATCAGCTTTATGTCACTTTGACCTGGAAACTGGAACTGTGCCTGCCTGGTGAAGTAACATTGTAAAGAGTGGGGTGGCAGGGGGGCTTTGGGAGAATGATTGTTCTGACTACTCACGTAAGTCTGCAGTTCATACCTGCCCCCCCCCACATACACACATACTCACACCCTCTCTGAACTACATCAGTCTAATACATTTATTTCACCTGAAACACGTTCAATTTGCACACGTTTTTATTTTTCAACCAGTCAGCTGATTACTTAATAAACGAGCTCTTCTCAAACATTACTTGGGTTTTTTCTGGGTTTTGTTTTAAAGCAGTCTGTTGAAAGTTGAGTTCCTAATTATTATTTATTTTTTCAAAAACCCAGTCAGCTGATCACTTTATAAACGAGCCCGTCTCAAAATTAAGTTGGGTTTTTTTTTTTTTTTTTTAAACAGTCTGAAAAGTTGAGTTCCTAATTATTTGTATTTTCTTCTAGAGTTTCAAGAGATGCACGAGAGAAAGTTATGGATTGTATAATTTGTATGTCTGGGAATATCTGTCTTTCAGGCACGCCAAGACAGCCACTTAATTTGATAGGCCGGCGTGTTGGGGGGGCGTGGCATGTGTTATTTAACTTGGACAGGAGACGAATGTAACATTTTGTTCATCTCAATAAATCCCCGTGAACTTGTGTGACATTTGACCTGTCACTAGTTGTTTTTGTTGTTTGTTTTTTTTACCTCCCTTGTTGATTCATATTTCGCTGACACATTTTTTTCCCTTGCACAGGGTGGTCACGTGGTTTTAAAGATTGAGCTGACTGATGACCCGCTGTATGCTCGGGTTCAAACTCCAGCGATGTCCCTTTTCCCTCATCTGTAGTCCCAGGGTGAGACACCAGGGTGGGCTATGACAGGGTGAGCTATGACAGGGTGGGCTATGACAGGATGCTACTGTCGGCAGATGGATTAATTTTTTTGTTTATGTGTGGCGCGATAATTGTGATGTAAAAACAAAGAAACAAAATGACCTCCCAGCCAAATTGGCATCTTAAGTCAATTTGGCAGACATTCTGATAGTATCATGGGCACCTGGCAAACCGACCTACTTAAGGAACAACACAACACTTGTTCAAAATAATGCAATTTATTTGACAAACTGGCATGAATTACTCATGATGCCACTTGGTCAGGCACCTGGCCGGGATAAGTGTATTTGAAACAGCTCTGTCCAGACGGGCACTATGTTCGTTTCGGTTGTTCTATTGGTTGTTATATTGGTGTTATTAAAGGTTTTTTTTTTCATATAATACTGTGCAGAACAGATGAGTGAAAACTATCTCTTTGCCCTCTCCCTGCAGCCACATACCATCTCTGAATGAATATTTCATTGTTTGTTGTTGTTTTATTTTATTTCCAGGAGATCACGCTCTACTGTCTGAAGACCAAGACTGTCCACGTGAATGCCAGGGATAACGCCGGCTACACGCCCCTGCACGAGAGCTGTGTCCGCGGGAGTGTGGCCGTGGCGAGACACCTGATTTACTACGGTGCTGATGTGAACTGTTGCTCACAGGATGGCATCAGGTCAGTCACACATTAACCAGGTCAGCTGCCTGGTTAGTTGGGAGGGGATCCATTGTGGTGACAGTTCCCTTGAAGAGTACTATTCCCCTACCCCCCTCCTCCTCATCCCCGCGGGGGGGGGGGTAAATTGTATGTGAGGGGTGCATACAACAGCCAGACATAAGAATAAAATGTAGATGATGGTTGATGATAGTTGATTGGTGGTTGATTGGCATGCCACCCTCAACGGGAGATTTTGGGTATATGCTTTAAGACAGCCCAGTGTATTTAAAAAAAATAGAATATTTTTAGTTTAGGTAAAGTTACGTTTGGGGTCCCTAAATTAAGTTACATTTGGGGTCCCTAAATAAAGTTACATTTGGGCCCCCTAAGCAAAGTTACATTTGGGCCCCCAAGAAAAGCTACATTGGGGCCCCTAAGTAAAGTTACATTTTGAGACTTATTATATGTTCTCAAAATACATGCTCTCAAAGTATACATATAGCCATGATTGGTCACTGCGTGTGATATGTAAATATACACATGTGTATAAATATACACTTCATAAATATTTATATAAACCAACCCAGTTAGAGTTCTGATCCCTTGTGTTATTTCCCCATTTCAGAATTTATACAAAAGGCTGTATCGTGATTAGTGGAGACATGAATATTTATAGGTTTAATATCTGACTGATTTCTTGGTTGGTGTTTTTTGAAGACAACAGATTCACTTGACATTTATAAATATGATGGATTTTGTTTATTTTTTATACTGTTGATAAAATATGAAGTAAAGAAAAATGTGTAATAATGTTTAAGGTATAACATGATACAAAGTGTTTGAACTATTTGTATCTGTTTTATTTTGTTCTTTCAGACCCATCCATGATGCTATTGAAAATGACCACTTGGAGGTGGTCAGACTTCTCCTGGTCCATGGAGCCGACCCCCTGATTGCGACCTACGCTGGCAGGACCCCAGTGAGGATCGCCAAGTCCCTGCCCATGCTGCAGACCCTCCAAGGTTTAAAAAAATTCATGTTTTTGTTTTGTACTGGCCTGCTGGTAGTGACATTATTGACTTGGAGCCCGGCCTGCTGTTCATTCATTATTCACTCAGTAATTAGAAGGGGCAAGTAATAACTGAAAGCTGACCTCACTGAGAGTGATCTCCCATGCTTAGATTTCAGTCTTTAATTTTGTGTCAGATCACTCATAGCAATAATTTTGTTTAATTCTTATTTTTTTATATGAATATAGTTGATGAATTAAAAAAAAACTATGTAAACAAATGACTCTGTCTTTGTAACTTGAGTTGTTAATTGTAATAGCACAAGGTAAATTAGATTTATACAGTAATAGTACTCAAGTCTAGATGTTTACTTAATGTTCACACAGAAATTGTACCGTACATTTTTGTCTAATTAGGCTGATTAGTTATTTATATATTAATGATGTGCAATCCAATGATTAATGACAGCTGGGAATAAATAATGACAGCAGGGAAACGGGGGCTTGTGCAGTGTGCGACAGCAGGAATACAGTGACAGCAGGAATACAGTGACAGCAGGAATACAGTGACATTTGATTAAAAAATAAAAATCCAAAAAATGATATTGACAATTTAGAATGTTGACAATTGAGTCAAGAAAGTAAACTAAAAGTAGATAATTGGTACAATAAAAACTGGTGGTTGTGCAGTGTGTGATAGCATGTGACTCTGGAGTTTCATCCCAACTGCGGGACCTTCTATTTCATCAGGCTCTCTAGTAAGTTCCCCTACATCAGTCTATCACGGATCCTCCACTATGAATGAAAGTAGGGCTCTACAATGACCCCCCCCCCCCATAAATTGTTTAGAGCAGTGGTCCCCCAACATTTTTCTTGCCAGAGACAGATCAGCATTTGATAGTTTAACCGTGGCGCACTGGAAGGAGGGGGCGGGGTTGATTATTTCTTGTCCATAGAAAGTCACACAGTTACGAGAAAAATACACCGTTGTAGATAAAAAGGAAATAATTTTTCTTGGGCGGCCCAGTAACATTTGATCCACTGACCGGTACCGGTCGGCGGCCTGGGGGTTGGGGGCCACCGGTTTATTGTACCTGAGAGATAAACATCCCTTCCCCGCAACAGCTCAAAGACTGAATGAGACTATGCGACAGGTGATGATGTTTTTCTGACTTTTTTTTTTGTCCTATGTTTGTGGTCTCTGCTCAGGTTATATAAGTGACTTGAATGGCTGGGATAATGATGAGGACGATGAGGACCACCTGCATGAACCTGTGGATGAGCTACCCTGGAGGTTCACATCATCTCTTCTCTTTACCAGTGAGTACAGACATACATTACACGTGTACCTGAAGCACACACTTACATACACACTCCAGCTTTCTTGTTTCCAACGCACAATCATTCATTCTGCCCCATCCGGAAATAGTGCTCTGAAGTACATTAATCTGTCTTGGGCAAACTATAGAATCAACCAAGTATGGCCTATCATGCTGTTTGTCCAGGCCCCCGGCCAACTATAGCTCGCAGGCCAAGTATGGCTCATCATGCTGTTTGTCCAGGCCCCCGGCCAACTATAGCTCGCAGGCCAAGTATGGCTCATCATGCTGTTTGTCCAGGCCCCCGGCCAACTATAGCTCACAGGCCAAGTATGGCTCATCATGCTGTTTGTCCAGGCCCCCGGCCAACTATAGCTCGCAGGCCAAGTATGGCTCATCATGCTGTTTGTCCAGGCCCCTGGCCAACTATAGCTCGCAGGCCAAGTATGGCTCATCATGCTATTTGTCCAGGCCCCCGGCCAACTATAGCTCGCAGGCCAAGTATGGCACATCATGCTGTTTGTCCAGGCCCCCGGCCGACTATAGCTCGCAGGCCAAGTCTGGCACATCATGCTGTTTGTCCAGCCCCAAGCTCTGCTCACATCTTGCATTGAATTTATATTATTTCATAAAAACTGCCCTTCCGTCTGCTCTTGGTCTGGTGTCAAATTTAAGAACCCATTGTGGCCCGTGTTTTTGAAAGTTTGCCTTTTTTTTTTTGCATTGCATTGCAAGCTTTGAGTCTGCTACATTACATAAGTATTTAAAGTATGGATGAAACCTTATCCATCAAAATTAAATTTTGGATAAATTATATTATTTCAGAATCAATATTTCTTCAGCTGTTTGAACTGATTTAAATTGGACAGGTTAAGAAAACTTTAAATGGCAAGAATTCTGGAATCACAAATGTAGCTCTGATATGAAATAAATCTCTCTTACATTCTTCATTTTGTTTAGTGACTCATAAATGTAAGCCAGAAATCAAAAAGCTAGTTAAGGCCAAAAGTAAACTTTGGTACATGTCTAATTTAACAATCAGCATAGAGTCTCCAGATAGTACTTTGTTAACATTTGTTCTGAACAATTATTCTCAACCGTTGCTGGGCTTCAGCTCGTTTCAGTTTTAGGCCCAACAGTTAGTAGAGATGTTTCAGTTTCAGGCCCAACAGTTAGTAGAGATGTTTCAGTTTTAGGCCCAACAGTTAGTAGAGATGTTTCAGTTTCAGGCCCAACAGTTAGTAGAGATGTTTCAGTTTCAGGCCCAACAGTTAGTAGAGATGTTTCAGTTTCAGGCCCAACAGTTAGTAGTTTCAGTTTCAGGCCCAACAGTTAGTAGAGATGTTTCAGTTTCAGGCCCAACAGTTAGTAGAGATGTTTCAGTTTCAGGCCCAACAGTCAGTAGAGATGTTTCAGTTTCAGGCCCAACAGTCAGTAGAGATGTTTCAGTTTCAGGCCCAACAGTCAGTAGAGATGTTTCAGTTTCAGGCCCAACAGTCAGTAGAGATGTTTCAGTTTCAGGCCCAACGGTCAGTAGAGATGTTTCTAATTTTATTTATTTTTTCATTGAAGGGAGTGTTGATGGTGACAGTTACAGCCCTTGTATTGACCTACCCGCTGACCCTCAGGATGACCGCAATGATGTGTTTGATGATGGGTCCACTTCGGCCATTAACGTGTTCAACCTGGCTCTAGAAGGAGAAGACAGGTCAGTTTGAACATCTGTCCATTGTTACTTCCATATGGTCATCACAACCACTATTGCTGGACCATTACAAATGGTACAGTGAAGGAATCCATATATATATTGTGTAGATCTATGGTTATGAAAGACATCTGTTTTTTATTTGTTTTTATAACCCCTAATGTATTTCAGTTTTTCCAAATAAACTCAAGCATTGATACGAAAATAAAAAAAATCTCAGATTTCAGATCATCCTATCCGCCATTTAAATTTCTTTTTTTTTTTCTTTTGTCATTCTATCAGTTTTCATTTTTAAAAGCTTCGTCAGATTTCAAAATAAATAAATAAAATGCCGTTACAATTTTTTCTGTGAAATAATTATTGAATCATGTTAAAGTTGATTCTTTTACAATTCTTCCTCACATAACACTTGGCCGGGGAAAAAAGAAAATTGAAAGGTTGCAAGTGATGAATGATATGTCCTAAAATTAGGTCATAGAATTGAGTCTGTAGGAATAATGAAAGATATTTGAGACACGCTAAAAAAAAAAATAGTTTTACAAATATATTTTTTTTTTCCTTTTGATTTGATATTAGAAATATTTACAGCATTAGGGGAAAAAATGTTGATATTAAATTAGTGTCAGTATAAAATGTTGGAATTAAATAACATTTGTTTTAAAAAGAAAAAAATCCAAAAAATGATTTTGACATTTTAGAATGTTGACAAATGAGTCAAGAATGAAATTTAATGTTGGTAATTGGTATAATAGAAATAAATGTTCGCTGTCTTGGATCGAAAGGAGTTAGATAAGTAGAAAATAAATGAAAATTAATCTTTGCCTTTGAAAGTTTTTAATTAACTAATGTTTCCATTTGTAAAATCATATGACAGCATAATTAGTTTTAGGATGAATGTGTTGCTTCTATTTTAGAATTTATTTAAAAGTGCAAACATCCCATAATGCAATTCAGAATTATCAATTATGCCAAGATTCCTTTTAAAAGTATAAAAATAATATAACTGAGTTGAGAAACAAACAAAAAAAATCATTGTAAAATGTTTACATTGCAGGACTCCTCAACCATTTTGCCTTCTGGATGAGGTCTTAAATCGCCTGTCCATGCCAAAGGACAAACTGACTGCTCTATACCCATGGAAGCCAACATCTGTGACCCTGTCCAGCGAGCGCGTGAGGGAGGTGGCGTCCTGCTGCTGCAGCAATGTCAGCATTCGTCTTCCACAGTCTGGGAAAGTGACCCTGCTTCCATTCTCCACGTTGAAAGAGATTGAGGCCGCCCTGAAACAGCAAATGAAATTAAAGGTGAAGAAGGAAGAGGCTGTGAGCCATGAGAGTTCTCAAACTGAGACCATCTCTTCTTTTGTTCCTTTGTTGATAAAACAAGAACAGACCAGGCCTTCTGGGGACGGCACTTCTTCAGACGTCCAGCCAGGCTCTAAAAGTCCATCTTCTGGTCTATCGGCACTATCGAAGCAGAAATCGTCAAAGTTGGGCTCTTCGGCTGGGTATTCGACATCTTCGATACTGCCTTCAATGTTCATGCCATCTGTGTCTCTAAACAGCAATCCTGGTCTGCCGAAACTGCAGAAATCTCAGGCCTGGTCATCAGGGTCATCATCTTTGTCATCACTGGATCAGCAGGTGAGTAAGAAAACCTCAGGAGCAACCCAGCCCCACCAACATTCAGCCCATCAGAGCCAGCACAACAAACTGCAGCACCACCCCGCTGCACCAACGTCTCACTGTGACTCCTCCATGATGGCATTGAAAACTTCCAGCTCCATTAAAGAAAACCGCAGCCAGGTCGGCAGCAACCCTTCCAGAAAATCCAAAAAGGAGGATAGCGACAACCCATGGCTAAACGCTCCCATGTTCTCTGACGACAGCTCCAGCAGTCCTTTTCACACCAGCATAGATTGTTTTGATTCGGATAACTCGATGTAATGATGTAATGCCGTCATCAAACACATTTCAACACTGCCTTAAGCTCCTCATGTGTAAAAAAACGTCTCCAGCTGAAATTTTAAGATATATATCTATATCTTTGAGCTGAAATACTATGGCAGGCTGTCCACAGCCGGTGTTTAATTTCAAGAAATAACAACTGACATACCAATACATTGTATTATACTCAGTGTATACGTAGTTGAATATTATTATTAATGTGTGTTAGTCAATGGTAAACTGTGTGTGTGTTAGCCAGTGGCGAATGGATATGATTTTATTACAACTGACACCAACCAGTTTGTTTGTATTTATGTATAAATATTTTTTTGCTTCAGTCCTAAGATTTTGTTAATACCTGTTGTTATCACTTGTTCAGCAGTCCAAAGTCGAACAGTAGAATTTTCTTTTGTGTGCCAGGCACACTTTCGCATCATTTAATTTGTTTTAACTTCATTATTGTAAAAATTTCATCCGTCTGTGTGCCATTATGCCCCCTGCTTGTATTTGATAAGAAATTACTCCGAGATTGTGACATTTTTATTTCTTTGTTTCTCCATTCGGGGCAAAAATGTCATTATAATTGGAGGGGCGGTAGTGTAAACCAGAAACTAGCCTGTGACTTTTTAGTGTGACACTTTTTGTCCAGATGTTGTAAAAGTGGTGTCAGTAGGGACAACATAATTCAGGTAATTTCTGGGTTTTTTTTCCCCCCTAAAAAAATTTCCTTGAGACATATTGAGCTAATTAAAAGTTAATCATGCTTTTCCTGTTTAGCTGTATGTCACGTTTCTTTTTTTAATTTTATACCCATGTTACTTTATTTCTCACAAGACTTGACCTGACATTGTGATGAATTTTCTTTCATTCTGCTCTGTAACTAGACTCGTTGCCTATCTATCTACCGATTGGTTCATTTTAAAATGTATATGTCTGCCCGGTTCATCAAAATGAGAGAATCAGTAGTTCCACGATTCCCCGGTTCATCAAAATTGAGTGAATCAGTTGTTTCATGATTCCCTGGTTCATCAAAATGAGTGAATCAGTAGTTCCAAGATTCATGTTTCTTGTTGTGCTTTTTTTTTTCCAAGTTAAGAACAAAATAGAAACCTGTGAATCGCCAACTTTCTCGAGAAATGTTCTGGTCCACTTATCTAGAATTATTCTGGTCCATACTAACATTGTGATGCCTAATTTTAACAAAAAATAAAAAATAGTATTTTCATTTCATGTTGTATACAACTGTGATCATTTCTCGATAAAATGTGTTTTGTTGTCCCTAATTAAAGTAGAAAAAATCGAAACAAAAATGGACATTGCAAAATTCCAAGTCGACTGATTCCCAGTTTAACTTTTTATTCTTCATTCTACAATGTTTTTTTTTTCGTTTCAAATTAACTTCATATTTTTGTACATTTTGAGTGAGAACAGTGACCGATGGTCTCTACATCATGTGGGTATAAATGTGATTATGGTCTTTAATTTTATACTATGTACTTCTCATTGTTTCACCCAGCTGGCTTTGTTTCTGGGACAACACCGGTACTCCAATAATACCTGTATTATACTAATACCTGTATTATACTCAGATGTCAAACTGAGACAAATGTTGTTTGTACATTTATAAACAAGTTTGTATTTTGTTCATATTTTGTCAACTCACATTTGATTATTCTTTTATGCTTACATGGGAGAAAAAAATTATTTCTTTTTTCATGGTTAGCTTCTTGGTTGAACTCTATCTTCAATTATAAATTTATTGGTATCTGGATATTTATAATCATAAATTTGATATTTTTTTTTTTATGTGCATCTATAAATTTTGTTTAAAACTCATAATTCTATGAAGTGACTACTGTGTTCTGTGGAGAGCTTCAACTTCAAAGTAATTGTTGTTGTTTTCTGATAACTTTTCTCAGCTCAGATCATTGGGTGAAAATGTTTTAACTATAGAACTAGTCCCTTCTTTTGTACTATTGGTAAGAGGAAAAAAAGTGAAAAGCTTCCGAATAATCTAGAACACATTTACATGTATTTGTGTTTGTTTTGTTTGAGCTAGTTTCAGCCTGGCAGACCGTTTGATACGTTTACTTTGTGATTCATATGTTCTTTGAACATAGTCGAATACTCCAATGATTAGATCTGTGATCACAACACAAAAAGAAACTTTGTAATGCCAGAAAATTTTCGAATGTATTTATCAAACCCCATTTTAATACTTCGATTTATTTCTGTTGTACTTTATTTTTTAAAGATACTGTTTGTAAATATACATTAAAATGATCTTATCGCACTTGGGTACATTTTATCACCATACTTGATGATACTTCATGATACTTGATGATACTTCAGTGATACTTAATGAAATGATTACTAATTAAGAGAAATTTATCAACTGTTGTGATGCTAGATTTGTTCGTCTCACACATTGTGATTTTATTAAGTGGTTATTTGGAGTGATACTTTCTTTATCTACCGATAATGTACAGAAGATTTAAATCTGTTTTTTTTTTTTTTATTTTATTTATTTTCAACAATTTTAACTCTTTGAAAACTAAAAGTAAAATTTATCACCCAGTTATGGGCACTATTATTTTTTGTCTTTAATTGATTTTATAAGCATTGATGGCACTAGAACTCATTTTTTACATGTAAATTGATTGAAACTATTGGGTCACATGAAATTGGTGATATGTAATCAGCACTCACATATATAATTCATTTTTTAGTACAAAAATATTTTTTTTTAGCTCCCGAAAGAACAAAGCAAATGTTGGTTTTTTTAAAGATAACACAGTTGGGCTTATGGTTTATAACCAAATTATTCATTGTTTTTTTTTTTTCATTATGTCTCTTCCTTATTTTTTTATCTTTTAGACTGAGAATGTATTATCTAATCTGAAATTTTTTGACATTTACACGATTATGTCCACAAATTGTCGTAATATATGACTCTTCTTCATCGTCTCATTCCTTGTATCTGGAGATTGAATTTAGTAAAGGGAAAACTTTTGTTTCAGATTTGGCCTACAAGTTTATCTGTCGTCATTATATTTAGTTGCTCTTGAAAGAAGAACAATGAAAATACATTGGAGAACTCAACTGTATAAATTGATATGTACATTTTGTTCATGGACAATTTTATGTGTTTACATTTTCTTGCATTGTTTTATTACATTACCTTGTAACCATTGGGCTGTCAATTTTCACCAGTCTTTATGTCGCTGATCATTCTCCAACCCTTTTCATCATGTAAAGATTTGAATGTGAAATGAAGCAAAAATGAAATGAAATAAGTCTGGCAAAAAAAAAAATGTGTTGTCATTGGTGACATATTTGTAGACGATATAATCCAGGTTGTTTTTACAACAGAATTTATTGACTGGAATGGAACATAATATTCAAGTATCTAAAATTCTAATAATATTGTCTGATTTTTTTTTTTATGATTAATTTTTTTTATAATTCAGCTATACCCTTTAATATTGTTGACAAGCTCAAACTATAATAATGTCATCCACTGTATTCCGTCATGGTTAACATTGACGCCATAATGAATAATGTCATCTACTGTATTCTGTCATGTTTGACAATGATGCCAATATATGTTGTATTTCAGTATTTCACCAATAATGATGTTGTATTCCAACATTTTTTTTTTGTATTATTAGAAGTCCTGAGGACTTTACTGTGTAATTTGTTTTTGGACTACTACATGTTTTTTTTTTTAAATCTCAGTTATTGAGCTGTCTGAAAAGTCAATAACAATTTGTTAACGTGAAGTTATCTGTGTGAAAGTTTTGCTACAGCCATGCTAGTGTCATAAGGCTCTTAAAATGCTTTTGTTTGCTGTATTAAAATGTTGCTGTAAAATTTCTCTTTCATAGCTGGTCACATTCAGTTGATTTTGTTGTTACGTAATGATATACCTGTATACATACACATATACCATACATGAACTTTATAAAACTGTAACCTTTGACTGTGCCATACTGTGGACATTTATGATGGTCTGTAACTTTTATTTAATTCTTGACTCTGTTTGTTTTTCGGTTATTTTTTCTGTAATCTGCAGAACGCTTTCCTAATACAAATTAAATTTTACTCCCTTGTGAAGAATTAGATTCTGTTGATTGCAATAATTTTTTTTTAGTTTTAAAATGTGGTTGTTTTAATTCTTGCAAACATTTTCTGCGTTCAGTTTTTACGAAGGTATTATTCTCTTTGCTACTATAAAAAAAAAGTAATTTACTCAAGTGTAGTATTAAAAAAACTAGAAATTATTTATTAGTTAACGCTAATGAAATGTTTCCCCATATAACCAAAAAGTCAAACTTTTTTTTTTAAATCATGGCGTCTAAATGTAACATTTTTATTGGACGTTTTATTTTACATTTTTAAAAATTGTCCGTTTTGTTTTAGTGCCAATAAAAGGTTTTATTTTTTTGTTATTAACTCTGTGTCAGACAATTATTGTCTTCAAGCTTTTAGTCTCCATGAACTGGTCCAATTTTGTATTCATCCATTAATAATGAGAACTATTATATCATGTTCATCCTGTCAATGTTTCATTGTATGATTGTTGTATGGTAATACTGTTACATTTTCACTTGTGTTCAAGTCGACGTATAGGTTAGAGATTGATGTGGCCATCTTGTGGTTTGTTTTTTTTTTTAGTTCTATCCATGTACAAGGACCAGGTCCGCCAGCCTTCATCGACTGTTTTCACTTTTTGATTTTTTTTTTTTTTTTTTTTTTAATTGTACTTTTTTTTATGTTTCACAATTCCATCTTTTATCTTGTTGACTGAAAATTACGTCTTTAGGAGTTTATAATTTGTCATTGCGCTTGAAGTGATATTTGTATAGTCCACTGTATGGAGTAAGTAGGTGCATTACATGAAAAATGTCTGCAGTAGGGGGGGAAGGTGGGGGTATTTGCTGTAACATATTGTTATTATTGAGATGACCTGTGGTAGCCATGTCCTTAGTCTACATACTACACATCTGTAAATAGACAAGTGGATTGACTGTTTTATACAGAGTATACTTCAGTCTCTGATTTTTATTTAATTAACAGGTGCATAATGGAATAAAAATAAAATAACATACCAGCCATAATGAAATTTGCAACAACCAATATTACCTCATGTTTTTTTTTTCCCCCCCATTTAAAGTTTTTTAGTTTGTATTTCTAAAGCTCATTTAATAATCTCATTTTCTTACTTTTTATTCAATACGAAAAAAAAACAACACAAGCTTTCATATTTTTTTACCTGGTCGTGGGAAGAAATTAGTTATAAAAAAAATGGAATCGTAGAAAATGAATTGTTTTTCTATTCGTTGAAACAAAAAAAGGTCACTAAGTACATAAAAAGATTTTTAAATGTTGAACATAACTTTACATATTAATAAATTCACATATGGTCACTTCCTAAAAACAGTTTAAAAAGATAATCAAATGTTTCACGTACATTTTTTTTTCTTATTTCTTTTTTTTATGTTTGATGATCATTAGATTTTTTTGCAAATTTTAACCGTTGGTTGCTCTGAAATTTCAGAAAACAAATACTTTAGTAGTTGGTTTTTATAGCTGGCTTGCAGCAGTGTTAGCCTATGTTCAAAGGTACTGATAGAGTAATAGGGAGGAAAGTTCCACTCTACTGAAAAAGTTTGTGGAACACAAGGTGATGTGCTCAGATCGCACTGCTTTTCTTATATGTGTCAGTCCCAATTATTTTGCCATTTTGTTTTGTGGATTAAAAGCTCTCAAATAGTAAGCACTTTGGTTTGTTTTAGTTTTTTTAAATGTCAGTATATATTTTCATTCATCGCCAGCATCATCATTTCTAACACATCAACATTCAGTCACAGTTATTTATAGAAATTCTGTGCCTTAAATGACATGCAGTAATTCCTCATTGCTTCGACCTTCTCAGTTTTTAAAATTTTTTTACATTGATTTGATGACGGGTGGTCCAGCACTCGACTGTCAACCAAAGAGTCCCGGGTTCGAACCTCAATAAGAACCTTAGGATTTTTTCAGGTCCTGGTGTAAGTCCCCAAGTCACCCAGCTTTAAATGGGTGCCTGACTTAAGTTGTAGGAGTAAAGGCGGCTGGGCGTTGTGCTAACCACACAATCCCTTCATATGCCGAGGTTATAGAAACAGATAAATTCTACACTTTATCTTCCCTGATGAGTCCTTAGGGGCTTAAGGGAACTTTACTTTTCTCATTAATTTTAGACAATTATCTGTTCCATTCTTTGTTATTTGTAATGTCTAATGTTTTGTCTAATATATTTAGCATTACAGGTGTAGTGATGAAGGATGTTATTTCATGTATAGTGGGCTCTATTAAAGTTACAAAAGCACTAATTAGAAAGTCGATAAAGGGTTGGTATTTATCCATCATACTCTGACCATTGTAGATCTCTTAGTGGAACTTTTTACCAATTTCATTTGAATATATGAATAAAGCGGGTACATTTTGGGCAGTCCATCCTTTAATGTCCACAATCCAATTCTTTCTCAGGTGGCCTCTCTTCTGCAGTCCTTCAAAGGTTACTTGCATTACAATTTTGTAATTTCAAGCAGTACAGAACCCAGGGATTTGGGGGCCAGGGGGGAGCTTGGCCTCCTTGGGGGCCCCTGCATTTTGACATTTGACACCATGACATGAGATAATGTACTTAATATTTTATGTAAAAAAAAATTTGGGGCGGGGGGGGCACCTCAAGCTGGGGCCTGCGGGGGACTTTCGCATTTGGACCCCCTCCCCTCCCTAGTTACCCCTCTGATGTCTAGTAAGTACTTATTTCACCCAATAATTTTAGTATTAACCCTATGGTATTTTTCTGACCCCTTGACCAATGGGACAAATTACTCACATATGTAACCAAGAAAACAATGTGAAAGCTAATGTTGATAGCATTAAATTTATTATAATCAGCTGCAGTGACTAATGTACTCAACCTCGTCTTTTACTACAGCGTTGGGGGGGAGAATGTTCTGCAATGGCAAACTGGAAAAATGATTTCGCAGGTGCTCTAGCCCACGTCTGGAAGCTTCGTGAAGTTTTCTTTCAGCTTGCAGCTCCAGGGTCAGATCCTGGATGACTTCCTGCAAGTCGCCGACCTCCATCTCAAACTTGGCCGACACATTTTTCTCCACCAGTAGTTTCTCTCGGGCCAGATTCTGATCTGCCTCTGAAAGCCTCAGCTCCAAATTCTGACGAGTGAGTCTCTCTTTGTCTAACTCTATGTGAGCATGTTTGGCCTCATTTAGAGCTTTGACCTATAAAAGAAGATGACAACATTCTTAAGGTCAAAACAAATGCTTGCAAAAAAAAAATTCATATAGAAATACAACATAAACAAACATATAGAAATACAACATAAACAAACATATAGAAATACAACATAAACAAACATATAGCGATACAGCATAAACAAACATAGAAATACAACATAAACAAACATATAGAAATACAACATAAACAAACATACAGAAATACAACATAAACAAACATATAGAAATACAACATAAACAAACATATAGAAACCAAACCTTTGATAAAAAGTTTACAAAAATTATTTTCTTTCATAGATTGAGGCTGTCAGCCTAGGATTCGGTTTCAGCTTAAAACTAGATATCATTTAACAGATAAAATCAATATCCGTCTGTATTAATAAAGTGCACAGATCATAATGTACAGCTTTTTATGCCTGCATTTACCTTGAATTACCATCAGGGGCTTATTGCTTACCTCATTAAAGACTCAAATCAAAACATTAGAGAGGTTAAATCAAAAGATCACAAAACCACCTTATCAGTTGAAATAATTTACACCAAGAATATTTTTGTTCACATTAATTCTATTTTTGCAAAAGAAATAAATATAATTTCATTGAAATAGATTTAAAAGATTTCTTTCTCCCTTGTCTAAAAATTCCCATATTTAATGTTGTTGGCATTATTTTTTTAAAATACAAACATGATTTTACTGTTTTATAAAGTCTCCAACCTCTTCAAAATTTTATCAGTGATACAGAAATATCTCTTTTAAAAACTCTTTAATGTTTTTTTCTTGAAGGAGAAAAACAAAAATTTACCTCATAATTTGAGACATGCTTAATAATCAATATTTGCTCGTTTCAAAACAATCTTTCAAATATTATATGTTTCTTGGCTTCTTATCAAAATTTTACAGAGAGAGAAGAAAAAACAGTTGCAGCACACTATTAGTATGCCTGATTTATAAAAGTTTTATTTTACTTACGGGTGTTACATATTGATTCTTAATTCAATTAACTCTTAAGCTTACTTTTTCAGCTTCCACCTCATGCCAGATTTCAGTCAAGGCCACGAGTTTGACCTCAAGAACAGCCAGGTCCTTTTGTAAACTGTTTCTGTGTATCACCAGCCGATGATTGGACTTGGTTGCCTCCGACAATTTAGATTTCAAAACTTCAATTTCATGTTCTTGCTTTGACACTTTCTTTTCTAGTTGGCTACTGTGTGCTTTCTGTTCTCTCAAAGCAACCTCCAGTTTTGTGATTTCACCTGTAAATTAATGATAACATTTTTTAAAAGTCTGACAGCAAGTAATATGTAAGGAGAAATGTGTGTGCATTTAAAATTATGACCGACATAAACTGGAAACAAGGATGGAGCTGAGTAATTAATCCAACATAAGTTAAAATCTGACGGAATAATGTAGCAAGGGACATTTCAGAATTAACCAAGTCTACAACCATTCATTTGCTAAAATAATCAATACATATTTTTCACTGAGGAAAAAAAAAACTATTAGACCCAGAATTCATTTAACTCCATGCTTTTAAATGCATAAAATGCATACACTAAAGTATGTTGCTTTACAAGCTTCTAACAGTTTTCATGTTCTAATTTATCCAACATTTGGCTTCAGATGTGACAAAATTTACTGTTCACTTTTGTATATAATTACCTTTTGCAGATTTATAAACCTTTCGGAGCGTCTCCAGCTCCTCTGTATTCCAAATGCTTGACTCCCTTGGATTAATCTGACTGTCTAATGCTTGTTCTGTAAGGAATATAATTACGTCTCTAGGCTTAGTGAATTATTTATCAAGTTTTACTGGTAAGTTAAAAGGAAAATACAATATGCAAATGGATTAATTACTGCATAGAAAAAAATTTCAACTAATTACGTTTTTTTTCTTCCACTAATTCTTCCTTCTCCTTTTCAACTTCGGTGAGTCTTTGATGAACTCTTTCAAATACTTCGCGAATTGTTTCTGGATCGAGAATGGGGACACGCTTGATCTTGCTTTTTTCCGTTCCAGTGCCATGCTTTGCAGCATCAACTATTGCGTCAAAATCATAAATTGGTGCAAACAGCTCTTTGACCCAATCCCCTGGTGCAGTTTTGTTTCCCATATCAACTGGAATGGCTACTGAATCTTTTTCATTATCCATCTCCGATAACAAAAACCTGTGATATAATCTCTGAAACAAATAGATTTGACAATGTTCAGTAATATATTTGGGAAAATAAATGTAATACCTCCAAATCCAAAAATTATCCATTCTGGAAACCAATTCATTTTTTAATTTATAAAATTTCAAGACAATTTTTCTCCCTTTCAAAATTAAAGAAGTTTGATCACCAGTGCCTAAGCTATGGATTTGGGGGACAGGGGGGCTTGGCCTCTTTGGGAGGCCCCTGCATTTTGACATTCAACACCATGACATGTGATAATGTACTTAATATTTATTGTAAACAAAATTTTGGGGGGCCCGGAGGATCTTTCGAATTTGGACTCCCCCCCCCCCCCCCCAGGTACGCCTGTATGGATCAGTCCCTGGCATAAACTAAATTGAAGAAATGATTTGAATAAAACATAGTCTTAATTCTATAGCTCAATGTTAATAAAATGTATATACTATCAATATCATAACTAACTTTATTTATTTTGAAATGATAAAGCATTAAATCAATAAATGTATTACATTTCAAAAGAATTGATGATAGTGCAGATGAGAATTTAAATTTGTAAGTCATGCATAATACTGTCTGTGGGGCTTTCAATAAAAAAAAAAAATTCACTTAATGTTATTTCAGACATGAATATCTGTCTCCGTGTTACATACTAAGAAGTTATTTATTTAGTTAATGTTTGTATCAACTTTAGACGACACAACATTTCCACTTCGTCTCTTGAACAATAAGCATCATAACAACCGAGCAAAACGGAAATCACGTCTCAAAATAATTATTTCGCCTTTTTATTTTCTACTCCAAGCTATGAAATTATTTCGCAGTTTTAAAGTTCCACATGATGATTAATAATCTAGTATTCGGCATAAAAGAATGATAAAATGAAGAAGTTGTCTGTTGTTGCTTTATGTTTTCAATAAACTGCGTTCCGAACAAAAAATTAAATTGAAATCGCGTAGATAGCTTAGCAGGGTTTATTAGACAGATTTAAGTGCATGTTTATAAAAAAAATGGTTTATAAAATTGCGCGAAGCGTGATTAATAGATTAATATTGCTCTGTAGCCCCTATAGGCCATGACAGAGGTAGCAGGGGTAGTCTTAGCAGTACTCTGAACAACTGTGACAATGAGCTCCCACCCCTTCCACTCCCCCCATTTCTCAGAAATATAAATAAAAATACATTTTGTAAACGATGGGGGCCTCCGATACTTAGGGAGGGTGGGGTCCTGGCAAATGTTCTAGGCATTGTTCGGGTTCCCTGCACTCGCGACGGTCCTGTCTGGTGTTTTTCTCGATATAAACGCACGATGCGTATTATAAATTATTTCCCTTTAAGTGGGCTGTGACAGTTTCCAAAATGCACGATGCAGCCTAAAAGATGTTTACCGGTGGCACACCGTGGGCGTTTGTTTAAATACATTGTCCATGGGGGCGCCACCGTCAAATCTTTGCCATACCTCAGAATGTGTGTGAGGGGGGGGGGGAGAGAGAGAGAACACAATAAAGACGACCGTTTCGTGAAGAGTTCTTTTTCACTGATGCATGACGGCAGGCGATCAACGAGAGGTCATTAGATGATATGAAACTTGAAATGAACTTTAACCTCAGGTAAACCCCCACCCAGCGTACAATATGGCAAGTCTATGTACTACTGTGAATATTCTAACGTGCATTGTTTGGTCAAAGTAAGCATCCGTACAAACGATAAGTGGGCGTGGCAGGCAGTAGTCACAGCGTGATATGAAACTTGTTATGAACTCTGGCCTCATTTAGGCTCTCTGTGGCAACAGTTTTGCATTACATGTAGGCCTACTACTATTACATTTCTAGACTTGCATTGTTAGGTAAAAAAAAATAGCCCGGGGATGGGGCATGCAGTGCTGACACGTACATATGGGCTGCAGCCGTGCTGACGCCTTAGCTTCCCTAAAGTCCCCCCACCCTTGTGACATATTTCTCTATACACCCCCTCTCCCCCCACCCTTGTGATACCTTACATCATTTCCAACTTACTTTGTTACTCCAGGGCCGTATTCAGAGATTCAAGGGCTCTTGACGAACTGCTGTGGTAAAAACTGCTCTGACCATCCTTTTCCACGAATTTAGCAGGAAAAAAAATGGATCTCCGAAAGCAACAGGGCCCAGTCAATGCTCGGAGCCCCTGTCACGTATTCCGTTGGCCTCCCTCTTGTGGTGACCCTGGTCACAGGACACTTCTATGCAATTGTAAAATTCTTAAGCGAACCCCGCTCCTCCCCTGTGTAGTATCAGGAGAACCGCATTAGGGGGCAACCAGACCAAATGTCATATCCCCCCCCCATCCATAAAGGGGCTCGGTGGATGCAGCAGTCTGGTTTAAAATAACTAATGGGAGTGTGAGATCAGCAGGGGCCCCAGTTTGGCTAAGATCGGATATGGGCCCCCAAGACTAGATGGCGGATCAGTAGAAGGTTGGTTGTTGAACTCTGGACGAGTTCATTATAGAATCGCTCTTCTTTAACAATCAACCCTCAGCAGTATGCTGAAACGAATGTTTAAGTTTGTTACAGTGAGAAAAACCTGCGAACTAGGGGCCTCATCCGATGCGAGGTCTGGGGCAATCGCCCCATTTTTCCCAATTTAATTCTGTTACTGCCCTTCACCATACACTTGTATCGGGCGTAAGCGGCACGTCGGCAGTGGCGTAGCAAGGGGGGCATTATGCCCCGGGTGCTGCTCACAAATGGGCGCCAAATGGTATATTTTACATGTAATATTATAGGGTTTTCGAATGGGGGGGCGCTAAAAAGGTATTGTGAGTTTAGCTCGCTACGCCACTGTACGTTTGGGTAAACATTGCATCAAAGGGTGTCAATTTATGCACGCGTAGGCGTTAAGATAAAACAAAATAAAATGCATTTATACTACTGGAAATCGTTCAAGTATTTTGACTAAGATTGTTTCATTATTTTTTCCTGGCAGATTTATTTTGATTACTTTTGGGATAAAAACATTGCGAATCCAAGATACATTTTTTTTTAAGTCATAGATTGTCTAAGACAGTTCTTTGAAACTGAACAAAATTGTTTAAGTGATTGGAAGTATATATATTTATTTCCCCACAAAGACACCTGTGCTACAACTAAAGAAGCGAGTGTATTTTAAGAAGGGGGGGGGGGGGGTCGAGCTCGCCAAAACACATGAACGTGTTGTGAGTGAGGTGCTCATCGCGTTGTCTATCTGTAAGGCTCCGTGTTATTTTTAAGAACACCGCCCACATGACTTCAAGCAATCTGTTTCATTGGACGCAGTCGTACTTCCTTTCGTGGTTATTGCGGTGACGTCTGTGACCCTAACGGATTACAATGGGAGAAAGTAGAGGTAAATAAAATATATTTGCTAATTAATTTGTGTAGAAATACTGTAATAGAGTTTGCAGAGCTAAGAATCGTTTAAGGTTAAGTGCAAGCAGTGAGATAGATATGCAAATGCACTTTTTCGTTGCTGAGGTGAGCATAGAACATGAAGCCATTTACTTTCGTTTACCGTGTCAGTAGTGTGTATCGCACATCCCACATACCTGATATGTACTGATTTGTAACGTATTTTGTACTGGAACTATGTTTCACTTTAAATTTAGTTATTTAACATTGTCTGATACAGAATGGCCATTGAAATAGCTGCACGTTTAAAATAGATATAATTTAAAAACGTTCATTTATTAAAATTATTTCTCTTAACTATTTTTTCTTGTGGTACTAATAATAGTTTAAACTAGACTAGACACAAGTATTGTTACGGGAAGGGGAGACGTATGGAAGTTAAAGTGTTGAGTAAGCGAAATTTGAATTCCTGTTATTATGGAATAAAAATTTATTTCCTGAAAGATGTGAAGATTATTTACCATATTTGATCTGTCATACT
>JAGDYQ010000030.1:4596164-4613561 GCA_021962125.1 Bulinus truncatus | reverse complement strand
CCCCTTGCAGTACGCGTACCCTGGGTTGAGAGACACGGTCCTAGCACCATATTTAATAGACATTAACATCTATCTATCTATCTATCTATCTATCTATCTATCTATCTATCTATCTATCTATCTATCTATCTATCTATCTATCTATCTATCTATCTATCTATCTATCTATCTATCTATCTATATATATATCTATCTATCTATCTATCTATCTATCTATCTATCTATCTATCTATCTATCTATCTATCTATCTATCTATCTATCTATCTATCTATCTATCTATCTATCTATCTATCTATCTATCTATCTATCTATCTATCTATCTATCTATCTATCTATCTATCTACATATCTATCTATCTATCTATCTGTCTATCTGTCTGTCTGTTTGTCTGTCTGTCTATCTATCTATCTATTTCAGGAATGGCTTAAGATGTTTAGAAAGTAACCGTTTACACCCGTGGGTCAGACGGGGTCAAGATCAAGTTGAAATGGTCAAGTGGAAAAAATACAACGACCGCAATCTTTTGTTATACTCCTGGTCTTGACCATTGCCCTCGGGGCATGTCCAGTCTCACAATAAGCTTTTTAAGGGGGTGGGCTGGACATCAATGGTAACGAATGACTGACTGAATGAGAGAGAAACAGGAAGTAGTTTGAAGTTGTTGTTTTTTTTTTTGTATTAATTCCAGTGAAGACTGGAGGCATTCGTTTCATTCTGACAATTAAATTATAAACGGAAATCGCCTTATATTGCAGATTGTTATGAAAATATAGTTTTCATAGAAACTGTATTTTATACCTAAACACTTCTAGTTAGTGACCGAGTGGTTCAGATGCTCGGCTGTCGACCTGATAATTACTGGGTTCAATCCTCGGTGAAAATCAAGGGAATGTTTTTTCAGGTCCTAGTGGAAGTTGGTTTGAGTCCCGAGAGTCGCACCAAGCTTTAAATGGGTCACCTGACTTTAAATGGGTCACCTGACTTTAAACGGGTCACCTGACTTCTAAGTTATGGGAGTTATGGGCGGCTGGGCGTTTTGTGCTAACCACACAATCCTTTCGTATAACCCGTGGTTATTGTAACAGGTGAATTCTACACTTCATTCTGCCCCGATGAGACATTGGTGGATTTTTAAAAAAAAGGCGAAATATTAATTTAATGGCTTCTGATAATTTGATGAAATAAAACAGACATTCGTTAATTCGATGCTCACAACAGATTAGACCAGCCACGGGCAGACGACAGCAAATTTAAAATGACCCGCGGCTAGCCAATCTTTCTGGAGCGTACCGCAGCAATAAGTCTTTTAATGTTATGACTTATACATTAAATTTAAATTAGCTCATGTTAACACTCGATCCGTCTACCATCGGTCCAACACCACCGGTCAAATTTACGAACCCAGTGTGGCCTACAACTCAGACAATTTAGAAGTTGTCTGGGGGAAAGGTGAGGGGAGGGTGGGGGGGGGGTCTTTTATCAGACACATTCACACACACGCACGCACACAAACAACTTGTCACTTTGTAATAATCAAATAACTCCACTCAAACGTCCTATTATATAATTTACACTATATATCCTTATTTAAAATAGCATCACTTAATTGCATGTAGTTGCTGAATAACCGAGTAACGTACACAACGTAAATACACAGCCTCTATGTACAAGGGCTCTAACTCTACTGCTTCGGTCGGTACACGTGTCCGCATTCAGTCAACAGTCAACCCCTTATTATCTCCCCTGACCATTGGTGCTCTGATCGGCCGAGCGAACCCTCAGCCAGCCGCAGTCACTCTACGACACCCGTTCCTTGGCCATTGGGGGGGGGGGAGGGGGCTGGGCACAGAGCTCAATAGACAACTGGGAACCCTGTAAAAAAAAAAAGTACCCGTCAGTAACTATACTGAAAGGGGTCAACTTGGCAGTCGCAAAGTTCGCCCACCCGTTAGAACGGCTCTGGAAATATTCGAGGTTTCTAGACCAAACGTCTTAGTACTAAGGGCATCACAATAACGCTATTTGAGCCTGACGCGAGAGCCCCTATGGCAAAATGGGTGTATCGGTGACGTAAAATGGGCTTAAGTTCTTCCGCCCAAGTTGCCCCTAAATGTATTGATACCTTAGTACTTTTTTGGCACCGGCGCCCAGGAGACATTAACACTAAGGGGCCCTAGACTGACCTAGTAGTGTCGCCTTGCGTGGGGCCCATGGCGAATGTCAAATGCGGGTGCCTAAAACCGTAATTGTTGACTTTGTTCATATTATAATCCTAATAACGCGTGGCCCCCTTTAGGCACTGGGCCTGGAACGGTTGCCACTGTTTACCCCCCCCCCCCGCACACACCAAAAGCCGGCCACAGGCCTATCCATAAAAAAGGCTCTGATTACATAATATATATATACTAGTTGCAAGTACCCGGTTTTCTGTTTACCTTCTGTTTTCTCCCTACCCCCTCTCTCCCTTCCTCTCTCTCTCCCTCCCTCCCTCCCCCTCTCTCCCTTTCCCTCCCTCCCTTTCTCACTCCCTCCCTCTCTCAAATCTCTCTCCGTCCCTCTCCCATCTCCCTCTCTCCCCTCTCCCTCTCTCCCCCCGTCCATCCTCCTCCCTCCTCCTTCCCTCTCTCTCCCTCCCTGCCCCCTCTTTCTCTTTATCTCTTCCTCCCATTTCTCCCATCCTCTCTCTCTCTTCTTCCCTCCCCTCTCTCTCCCTCCCTAACCACTCTCCCCCTCCTTTCTCACCCCCTCCCCTTTCCACCTCTCTCTCCCTCCCCCTCTCTCCCCCTTCCTCCCTCCCTCATTCCCTATCTCTCCCTCCCTGCCCCCCTCACTTTTTATCTCTCTCCCTCCCTCCCTCCCTCCCTCCTCCCTCTCTCCCTCCCTACCTACCCCTCTCTCCCTCCCTTCCTTTCTCTCTGCCTCTCCCCCTGCTCCCTCTCCCTCCTGCTCCCTCTCCCCCTGCTCCCTCTCCCCCTACTCCCTCTCCCATCTCTCCCTCTCTCCCCCCTCCTTTTCTCCCCCTGTCCACCCCCTCCCTCCTCTCTCTCCCCCTCCCGCCCTCCCTCCTACCTTCCTTTTCCTCTCCTCTCTCCCCCTGCCCCTCTCTCTCCTTCCCTCCCCTCTCTCCTCCCTAACCCCCCTCTCCCTCCCTTTTCTCCCTCCCTCCCTTCTTTCCATCTCTCTCCCTCCCCCTCTCTCCCCCCCTTCCTCCCTCCCTCATTTCCTCTCTCTCCCCCCTGCCCCCTCACCCTTTATCTTTCCTCTCCCTCCCATCTCTCCCACCCCCTCTCTCCTCCCTTCCTTTCTCTCTCCTCTCTCCCCCTGCTCCTCTCCCATCTCCCTCCTTTTCTCCCCCCCTGTCCATCCCCCCTCCCTCCTCTCTCCCCCTCCTTCCTCCCTCCTCACCCTCCTTTCTCTCTCCTCTCCTCCTGCCCCCTCTCTCTCTTCTCTTTCTTTATCTCTCTCTCCCTCCCCCTCTCCTCTCTTTTCTCTCTCTCTCTCTCTCTATATATATATATATATATAGAGAGAGAGAGAGAGAGATACTTATTATTATGGCTTCACACTTCTTCTAAAATCCTTCTTCATTCCTTTATCTTCCTCAAACTGTACAAATCAGAGAGTGCATGAAAAACATCAACAATTCTTTGCATCACAAAGGCACAATACAGCACCAGCGCGCAAGTTCTATTCGAACATCGGGAAATGACGTCACAGAGGAATTTTATTTATGGCGCCGTCGTGATTACTTAAATATAGTAAAATACTAAAATAAAAAAAAATTAATTTCAATTAAACTACCCATCAAGATGAAACGAAACCTGTCCTATAACCTTCCCCATGTAATTATGTGTATGTGTAACAAATTTCACATATTTGGTTATCTGGATCTTGAGTTATAAGGGAACAGACAGACAGACAGACAACAAATGCCTCTTATAAGTATAGAGATATATATCTATACTTATAAGAGGCATTTGTGGGTAGAGAGAGGAAAGGAGGGTAGGAGGGAGGGAGGGGGAGAGAGGGAGGGAGGGGGATGGACAGGGGGGAGAGAAGGAGAGGGAGAGAGGGGAGATGGGAGAGGGAGGGAGAGAGAGGGGGAGGGAGAAAGGGAGGGAAGGAAAGGAGAAAGGAACGAAGGGAGAGAGGGGGTAGGGAGGGAGATAGAGGGGGGGAGAGGAGAGAGGGTGGGAGAGAGAGGAGGAGAGATAAAGAGTGAGGGGGGGCAGGGAGAGAGAGAGGGAATGAGGGAGGGAGAGAGGGGGAGGGAGAGAGGTGGGAGAGAGGAGGGAGGGGAAAGGAGGGAGGGAGAGAGGGGGTTAGGGAGGGAGAGAGAGGAAGGGAAGGAGAGAGGGAGAGAGAGGATGGGGAGTAATTTGAGGAAGAGATAAAGAAAGAGAGGGGGCAGGGTGGGAGAGAGAGGGAAGGAGGAAGGGGGAGAGAGGGAGGGAGGGGGGATGGACAGGGGAAGAGAAGGAGGGGAAGAGGGGAGAGAGGGAGATGGGAGAGGGAGGGAGGAAGGAAATGGAGAGAGAGGGGTAAAGAGGGAGAGGGAGGGGGAGGGAGGGAGAGAGGGGGTAGGGAGAAAACAAAAGGTAAACAGAAAACCTTATTTTAAACCCGGGCAAAGCCGGGTACTTGCAACTCAGTATATATATATATATATATATATATATGACGCATTTGTTGTCTGTCTGTCCGTCTGTCTGTCTGTTCCCTTATAACTCAAGATCCAGACAAACAAATAACGTGAAATTTGTTACACATACACATAATTACATGGGGAAGGTTATAGGACAGGTTTCGTTTCATATCGATGGGTAGTTTAATTGTAATTAATTTTTTTTTATTTTAGTATTTTACTATATTAAAGTAATCTCGACGGCGCCATAAATAAATTTCCTCTATGACGTCATTTCCCTATGATCGAATAGAACTTGCGCGCTGGTGCTGTATTGTGCCTTTGTGATGCAAAGAATTGTTGATGTTTTTTCATGCTCTCTGATTTGTACATTTTAGAAGTGTGAAACCATAATAATAAGTATATATATATATATATATATATATATATATATATATATATATATATATATATACATAGAGAGAGAGAGAAAGAGAGAGAGAGAGGGGGGAGGGAGAGAGAGAGAGATAAAAGAGAGAGAGAGAAGGGGCAGGGGGGAGAGAGAGGAAAGGGAGGGTAGGAAGAGGGCGGGAGGGGGAGAGAGGAGGGAGGGGGGGGTGAACAGGGGGAGAAAAGAGGGGGAGAGAGGGAGATGGGAGAGGGAGTAGGGGGAGAGGGAGCAGGGGGAGAGGGAACAGGGGGAGAGGGAGCAGGAGGAGAGGCAGAGAGAAAGGGAGGAGAGGGAGGGAGGAGGGGGTAGGGAGGGAGAGAGAGGGGAGGGAGGGAGGGAGGGAGAGAGATAAAAAGGTGAGGGGGGGCAGGGAGGGAGATGAGAGGGAATGAGGGAGGGAGGAAGGGGGAGAGAGGGGGATGGAGAGTGAGGTGGAAAGGGGAGGGAGTGAGAAAGGAGGGGGAGAGTGGTTAGGGAGGGAGAGAGAGGGGAGGGAAGAAGAGAGAGAGAGGATGGGAGAAATGGGAGGAAGAGATAAAGAGAAAGAGGGGGCAGGGAGGGAGAGAGAGGGAAGGAGGAGGGAGGAGGATGGACGGGGGGAGAGAGGGAGAGGGGAGAGAGGGAGATGGGAGAGGGACGGAGAGATTTGAGAGAGGGGGGGAGTGAGAAAGGGAGGGAGGGAAAGGGAGAGAGGGGGAGGGAGGGAGGGAGAGAGAGAGGAAGGGAGAGAGGGGGTAGGGAGAAAACAGAAGGTAAACAGAAAACCTTATTTTAAACCCGGGCAAAGCCGGGTACTTGCAACTAGTATATATATATGTAATAGCGATCGTAAGTAAAGAATTAATACAACAGTATTCCAGTTTAAAATATAATCATGAAAAAAATCGGATTTGACCGAAACCAAAAAAATAACCTAGCCTACCGATCAAGCCTAAGGGGATATAAATCTATGCAAAGGTTTTGCAGGGTACGGCTAGTCTAAATATATTATAAATATTAAATTTGTTAAAATGGCCTTTGCACTGCAGCGAAGTTAAGAGATACCATTTATCACTTCGCACCACTGTAAGGCGTGGAACAAGAAAAATAAAAATATTGCTTATGTGTAGAACTAATGAACAGATGGTGTAAAAAACATGAAAGACATTCCAGGGAACAATTAAATTTTGCGAAAAAAAATCTGATTTACTTCTACACGCTGGAGGACTGAACACAAATCAATGAAAGAATTTAGAAAGAAATCAGATAAAGGTAGAATTATGAAGTAACATTCATAACGATGAGTAAAGGGAGTATTTGTTGAGTTAGTTATTGTTATCTGTAGATTAGTGCACAGACAGGTTGACAGGATTAAGTTGCAGCTTATTTAAAAAATAAAATGTACATAAAACTAGGGCAATATTTACACTAGTTTGGAGTATTGTCTGCATCAATTTTGTGAAGATATTTGGTAAACTGAGACTTGAAATGTATCGAAAAACGATTCACAACAAAATGAGATTCTATCTACAATAAACTTTGACATTTGCCAGATTGATAGCAAATTGAAACATGATGTTAAAAAAGTTGAGACATTTACCGTAAGTTGATTACATTATATGCACCTTAAATTGAGACATTTACCGTAGGTTGATTACATTATATGCACCTTAAATTGAGACATTTACCGTAGGTTGATTACATTATATGCACCTTCAATTGAGACATTAATTTTAATTTGCAGCATAATCTACGGTAAATGTATTACACTCATAGATTTATTGACACAGACACTAAGTACAATAAATTGATACACTATCAACATCTGCCGTTAATCGAGGACATTTTGTATAATGATTAGAGACCATCAATTTACAGTAAACTGATGCGCGTATCTTGATGCATTTCAACAGTAACCGGTCATGAATTTGGATCTTGTCCTGGGTATGACATGTAACAACATAAGCTGCCTGGCGTGTGACAGAAACAGCAGCCTTGTGGCCCACGCTGCTGCTGGTGTGCTGGTCATTCTGGACGCGGAGACCAACAGGTGACGTACATTGGGGCCGCTCAGAAGAATAGTTGAAGTGTTTTTAATAAGACATGAAGAAACTAAACTGATTAAACTATAACTCATTGCTAATCATGTATTATTACGTAGAACTCCACCAATCTATCTGTCTGTCTGTCTGTCTGTCTGTCTGTCTGTCTATCTGTCTGTCTGTCTGTCTGTCTGTCTATCTATATATCTATCAATCTGTCTATCTGTCTGTCTGTCTGTCTGTATGTCTGTCTCTATCTATCAATCTATCTATCTATCTGTCTATCTCTCTCTCTGTCTCTCTCTATCTATCTATCTATCTATCTATCTATCTATCTATCTATCTATCTATCAATCTTCTATCTATATATCTATATCTATATATATATATACATATATATCACTAATCTTTCACCAATCTATCGATCTATCACCAATCTATCTATCTCTCTATCTATTTATCATCTATATATATATTTTTTTAAAATCCGTTCGTCTGCTTGCCACGTATTACAAAAAAAAAATAGGTTTATAACATTGTAATTAACGGACACGCAATAACCATAATCAGGACCTGGTTATAAATGGGTGATACGGTTATTAACAATAGGTCTAGGTGTCCGGCGAGCTTTATTAGACATTCATTTCGAGGGGGGAGGGGGGGAACTAGTGCGCTACAGTATCAAGCTCCATTTAAGACCTGACCTAAGTAAGCATATCGTTGTGTTGCTGTAGTCCTAACAAACAAAAACCAACGAAATGAAATATTTTGTATTCTACTCTCTGGCTGTACTGCTGTGTTTTTTTCTACTCTCTGGTTGTACTGTTGTGTTTGTATTCTACTCTCTGGTTGTACTGTTGTGTTTGTATTCTACTCTCTGTCTGTACCGATGTGTTTGTATTCTACTCTCTGGCTGTACCGATGTGTTTGTATTCTACTCTCTGGCTGTACTGCTGTGTTTGTATTTTACTCTCTGGCTGTACTGCTGTGTTTGTATTCTACTCTCTGGCTGTACTGCTGTGTGTGTATTATACTCTCTGGTTGTACTGCTGTGTTTGTATTCTACTCTCTGACTGTACTGCTGTGTTTGTATTCTACTCTCTGGTTGTACTGTTGTGTTTGTATTCTACTCTCTGTCTGTACTGATGTGTTGGTATTCTACTCTCTGGCTGTACTGCTGTGTTTGTATTCTACTCTCTGTCTGTACTGCTGTGTTTGTATTCTACTCTCTGGCTGTACTGCTGTGTTTGTATTCTACTCTCTGGCTGTACTGCTGTGTGTGTATTCTACTCTCTGGTTGTACTGATGTGTTTGTATTCTACTCTCTGTCTGTACTGCTGGGTTTGTATTCTACTCTCTGGTCCCCAGTCAGGTGAAATACCTGCATCTACGTAAGAACTGCGTCTCTTCGGTGAACTTCTCGTCTGATGGCAAGCTGATTGTCACTGGGGAAATTGGCTACAGGCCCGCGGCCAGAGTATGGAGGGTGAAGGTAGGGCCAATGTGGTGAATTTTGTAGTGTCGTTATTATTGGGACCAGGCCCGTAGCGTGCGTCTGCCCCCCCCCTCTGCTTGTTCGCTCTACTTAGTAACAGTTATTTCCTGCCTCCCACCAGATATGGCCTGGCCCCTGATGTAGAATTTTCACGCTACGGGGCTGATTGGGACTAGTGGCACCGAGAGCCAACGCGGGCCCCAGGGCAGGACATCATTGTGGGCCCCTTAATAAAAAATGAGTCGTGAAAAAATTGACATGGTCGGGGCCACCGGGCCCCCTTTATACCCCCTTACAGATGCGGGCCCCTCTCGGCGGCCCTGATTGGGACCTACAGTGTCCGAGGGCCGTTGGGATTTTAGAGGACCCCCTCCCCCCCAGACATGGGGGATTATTGTTTCTCGGAGGGACTCTTTAAACATATGGGGGGGGGTGACCCACAATTTACATTGCGTCGCCATTCGGAGCTCTTTTTCGCGTTTTTTGTCAATCGATCAATCCAACAATCATTTGAGCTAATGATCATTCAATCGACTACGAATCAATTATTGAGTAAAAAAAAATAAATGGATCAACTGAAATCTCGGTAAATCAATAATTTATCGTCCGAATCACCCAATCAATAATCTCATCACTGAACAAGTCCATCAATATGCCCGTCTGCTTAATATCAAATACTATGGCGGCTGTAGGTGCGTGAAATCATCCAAAGGCGAGCACTCAGTTACGGACCGCAAGCAAGTCCGTAACCACTGAACTTCATATTATCTGCCCTAAAACTAAATCCTGGCCTCTCTTCCAGGGAAGACCACTCTACGGTTGGATGAGAACTGCACTTACGGTTTAATTTATAAAAGTAAAAAAAAAAAAGAGCCAAAAAAGAGCCAAATTATACAAACTTAGTAAATAAAAGTAGATGATAGAGAAATCTGGCTCATCGGGTGTCATACTAAACTTATTGAATAGCTACATCTATTCCATTATTATAAAGTAATGAATTGTAAAAAAAAAACATTTCTTTTTTTTTTAATCCATGCCTATTTTCAAATACTTAAGTTTAAGATAGGGAGGAAAAAAAAACAAATGGCTGGCTGATGTACTTTCTTTTTAACTTTATTCTGTCACATTTGTTGCCAAAGTAAACTATTGATTCTATTTCCCCCCCCCCACCCCCGCGACTCACCCCCTCCCCCCCCCCCCAGGACGGGCTTGAGGTGGCCGCTCTGTACGGTCACGACTTCGGCATCAAGTATGTCCTCTTCAGTCCCGCCATGGACGTCATCGTCACGGTTGGGCTGGAGCACGACAACGAGGTCAACGTGTGGGCGTGGCCGGAAAGGCATCGCCTGGCAACCAATAAAATTGTCGGTAAGTCATCTTCGCCAAACAGATTGGGGGAAAAAACAAATTGTGCATATCTCATATCAGTTGGGGGGGGGATGTCATGATGCACTCTGATGCACACTTTCATCTCACATCTACCTGCACACGTTTATAGTATGGCCTGATGTCCCATTTAACCTGCCCATGGCCAAAATGTACTAACATGGCCAAGATGTTCTCAAATGGCCAAGATTTACTCAAATGGCCAAGATGTACTAACATGGCCAAGATTTACTCAAATGGCTAAGCTGTACTCAATTGCCAAGATGTACTCTAATGGCCATAATATGCTAAAAGGGCCATCGGCTGCAGTGGTGTAGTAGATTCAAGGAACTGAGAACACAACAGTGTCGTAGGACTGTTGTCAAGTGTTGTGATGGGGACACAACTGTGTCGAATTGTGCAATGTTAGGACTGTTGTCAAGTGTTGCAAAAAAAAAAAACATTATAGAAGAACCGTGTTGTGAATGGAAAACAGCATTATAGAACGGCACATTTTAATGGGAACAACACTATGGTAGGACCATGTTGTGATGGGAACAGCACTTCACAGTCTCATAACATCGTTGTACATTGTTATAGGTATGTGTATTTATTTATTTATCACCACCACGATGTATCCTACATTTATTTGTAGATGGGGCTGAAATCAACCTTCGATGTGAGTTTTTACTTTTTCACTTACCTGCAGTTTGTACATAACGACGTGTCAAAGTTCATGGGTCAAGTACAGAAGTGTGTTGTGTAGTTATCCTTCCTGGCCCAGCCCCATTAAGCACAAATTGATTTGACCTCGTGTTATTGCCCAGTGTTCATGTCACTGTATCATGTCGAAGGAGATAGTGGACATATGCTAATGCTTTGGACATTGTAGTGGTCCCAGGTCAAGATCTAGCGAATGGCGTTTACCCGACATACTTACCTAGCTATGCACACATCTACTTATCGAATTATCTTCCCGCTTACCTACTTATTTTATTTGTTTACTACACCTGTTTGCCAGATTTTTAAAAATGTCTAAACCATTTTAATACGAATTTGTTTTGAATTCATTGTACATGTATTCGATTATAATAAATACTGCATACCTCTGTAGACATAAATAATTATCCAATACGACATTTCATTTCAAGTATTGGTGTTGTTTATAATATAAACAGGATTAAAAAAGAAGAAAGACTTATACATAAAATATTTCGATATTTTACTTTTGCTCAATCTGTTTACATACTGTGTCCAATTTGACCTATTTATCGTTTCTATTTCCCATATTAAGTTATCAAATAACTTATTTCAAATTAATAAATTGGGTATATTCCGTTTATATTGTTTCGTTACTGCTGTCATTAAATCAGTTCAACTTTTCTATACTCTCCAGATATAATCCGAGCTGTCGCTTTCTCTGAATGCGGCAAATTCTTCGTCACCGCTGGTTGCAGACATTTAAAATTTTGGTACCCAAATTTTCTGGACGCTGATGTTTGCCAGACACCAGTTCCTCATGGTATGCTCATAATACCCTGCTATAAATTAAGAGTCTCTTAGAAGCAGGGTCGTTCTTAGAAATGTGGGGGGCAAATGTACATGGTGGGGCCCATATAAAAAAAAACTGTTGTTACGACACCCACTGGAAGTATTTGACACGTGCACATTTTCTTTCTTTCCGGCACACAGTTCAGCCTCTTTATGGAAGGCCCGGAATTCTGGGGAGCAACAAGCACCACAATTTCATTGACGTCACATGCGGAAATGGCGTCAGCAACGGGCTGATCTACGCCATCACCAAGACAGGGGATCTCATAATTGTAGGTTCCTTGACACGTTCTTTACATTACCTTTGTAATGTCCTTTCTTTCTTTCTTTCTTACCGCATAAGAACTTCATTGTAAATTATTGTTCTGGATATCATTGTTGGGTCAATTTAATTAATTAAATTTTTTTTTAATATATAATCTTGATTTAGCTTACAGCAGACGATCGCCAGATTAAGAGCCACACAAACATTGAGGGCGCCCACGCCACGTGCGCCAAAGTTGAGAACTGCATTCTATTTTTAGGTTTTAACGGTGGTCACGTGCATCTCTTTCATTCCATCTCGTTAATTGTGAGTATTGTTTGTATGTTGTGTTTTTTCCCCCCAATCGCATTCGTACATTCCACACTTTGAGAGCTGCTGCTATTAATGGAAATCTTAAGAGGTTAAGAAAAACATTGCGCCGTGGCTCCAGCACCAGCCAAAACTATTATATTAGGGTATAAGGAACATGGCATATATAATTTTTTTTTTTCAGAATTTTTTTGTCAGGATTAGGGTTAGGGATAGGGTTAGGGATAGGGTTAGGGTGTGGAGCAATATTATCTATGGCTGGTTCTGTCAGGGACAGAACCGTAGCCACTCCGAAAACATTAGGCCAACACAGGTATTCACGGATTGTTTTTTTTTCTCTTCTCCTTATCATAAGACCAGGTCCATTTGTATCAGGGGCCCCCTTTCCACTCAGTGTTAAGTACTGCAACGCGATAAGGGGACATCAGTTTGTGAAATGAGTTCAATAGTTCCGCACACGGTTACCTCTCATAAACAAACCACTAACATTCAGGACTAATATATGAAAGTTGCTTTTTGCATCCATACATCTGTCCAATGGGTAGTGTCCATTCTGTCCATCTAACTGTCTGTCTGTTTTTATATGGAATCTCTTTTTTTTTATTCAAAGACATATGCATGTATATTGTACAGTAAAACTTTGATTATAAAAAAAAAACTTAATGGGAACCATCAAACAACTAAAATTCTGATAATATTTTTTTTTATTCTACTGAGGTCTCCTCCGACTTCTCCCCCTTTAAAAAAAAAATAATGTTTCACGCTTTATGGTGAAATATTAATTTAGAATTTCACTTTTATATGTTACATTTATTTAAAGTAAAGTTTAATCAAAGATCATTTTCCATTTTTAATCATATTCTTTGTTTATTTACTTAATCATGTTTGTTTCAATTATTTTTCCCCATTCAGCATTTGGCAGCACTACCTGTCCCAGCATTCTTCCTGCAGACGCCACAGAAAGTGGGCGGTATCTTCACGATGGTGTACAACCCAAACAAAACCCTGCTGACGACGGCGTACAAGAACTCGTGCATGTGCATCTGGGACATCAACGATCTCAACAACATCAAACAAAAGTAAACTCACGGCCAGTGCACTCGGGGGGGGGGGGCAGGGGCGGCTATAGGAGTGCGCAGGGGTCTATTGCAAATCTTCTTGTTTTTTTTCAGGGGGCCCACTTACCTTCTCCCCACCCTGGGGGGGGGGGCACTGATGCTGGGATACCTCTTAAAACCACTCATAAGAATTAACGATTGTAAATGGTTTCCGATATTAACACAGTATTTGTGTTCACCTCCTGGGGTGGGGGTTACTGCCCCTGTGTCTTGCCAGTGCTGTTAAATATGGGGGCCTCTAAAGATCTTTAAAAATCAGGCCCAGGTGGATTAAAGTTGATTGGGGCTTCGGATGCTTAGAATATATTGTGACCTTAAAATATAAGGACCGTATAAAAATGGGGTTGGGGGGGGTTCTGGCATAAGGTTTGGCTTTCCTGGGCCCCCCACTCACAAATAGGAGCAACGGGTACCGGCGAAGTAAATTCTGCTTCTGAAAGGGCCCTTCCAAGTAAATCTTCAATTTGCACACCGATTTCAATTCAACTTATCGGTTTACATATTCTTTATGTAAACAGGGCAGGATGTACGTATAAGCTACACAAGCTATAGCTTAGGGCCCCCCAACAAAAAATTGTCCGAGTGAGCAAAAGTCATATATATACTTTAATATTTGGCACTGACAAATATAATATCTGGACTCACAATGCCCCCCCCCCTAAATCTAACAAAAAAAGCTTAGGGCCTTACCAAGTCTAAATCCGGCCCTGTGTGTAAACTTCCTGCGTGTTTACCCTCTTGCCACTTTTTTTTTGGCCAGGTACGTGGCCGTGTACCACAGTAAAGCCATAGCCAACATTGACATCTTCATGTCCAACGACGTGGGAGAGCCCGTCCGCGAGACGCTGGTCACTGTGTCGCACGACTACAGCGTGCACCTGTGGGGGATACAGATCTCCAACTTCATCTGCTACGACAGGCTGAGCATACTGTACACCGAGGTCCCGCCGGTCAACTCGGATGACCCCCAGGAAGGCTACCAGGATGAGGAGGGGGTGATTACCACAGTCAAGGTTCATAAGAAAATTTTTTTTTTCCTTTTCTATATTGAGATCGAGGCCGTCGAAGTGCGTTGCCTAGAAACGCCGTCATATTTATATACTTTTTTATGTTTGATTATATCGAGTGGATTTTATAAGTGGCTCCAACACTGCTACCCCTACCCACTCTCAACGCTGTTTGGACGACGACTTCGACAGTTAAATATAGCTTTTATGTGAGCAGTTTGGACAAACTAGTATGTGTGGATACCGAGAAAAATCTGGCAACAGACTAAAATGTCTAAGGTCGATTAGCGTGTGGACCCAGAGCCGTTCTTCTCTCTCTCTCCCTCCCCCCCCTCTCTCTCTATCTCTCTCGCTGTGTTCATCGACATAAGGGAACTGCAAATGGCAAGAAATCTACCCGACTGGTCCACCCTGTGCCCCCCCCCCAAGCCCTGGTCACTTTAATGTTCAACATTGGAGCTCAACCTTCCAAAGTACGCACCGATGGCACAGTGCCCAGTGCCTGCTCGACTCTACATATGGACAGGCAAACTCGGCTGCTGCTTGGGGTCACCACTGCTAAATGGGGCCCCCTCGGCTGGGAGAGTTCTATTTGCCAGTTACAATGATGGGCATTCTGGGCACTTGTCGGGAGGCCCTGGGCTGAAATGATTTAATGGTTTAAATCGTCAGGGGCCCCAGATTTCAAACCCAATATCTGTATGTGGCTGCTTTATCAACGTCTTTAGTATAGATATCCCCCGCCCCCATTCGTACCTTTACCCTAAAAAATGTTAAGATCATTTCTATTTGGCCCCTGGGCAAGTGACAAAATGGCCCGGGCTGAAAGAAGTGACCATTTCATTTCTTTTTCGTGCACTTTGTTTTCCCTTGTTTCAGGTGAGCCCCGATAGAAAGTACATTGTAACCGGTAATAAGATGGGCAACATTTATGTGTACAATAAGGACACGTATGAACACATTGACTATACTGGCTCACAGCAGGGAGTCCCCTTACCGCCTGGCATTCTATTCTAAAAAGCAGAAGTATCTTTATTTCTTAAAATGTTGGTAGATAATGTTAGCACACCAATTTAGATAATGTTAACATACCAGTTCAGATAATGTTAACATACCTTTTTGTGATATCCACTTTGTTGTAAGTGCTGTAAATAAATGTGTATAATGTTTGCATTTGGGGTAATATACAGTATACATTTTAATGTATTTTTCTTCAAGATTATTCATCATGATCTACCCCACAGAAGTTAGCGTATTATTACCTGAATTCATTTACAATAATAATAGAAAACTGTTTTAAGCTTTGCAAATTACCTTTGTCTGTATGCCCAAGTCTTTAGAATGTCACATTTGATGCCGATATTTGAGTCTGTCTCACATTATTGCATATAAACTACTTTTTTACTCCTAATAAACATATATAAAAATAAATGAATAGCCAATATTGAAGACATTATGTTGACTTATTGAACATTTTGTACGTTGTGTTTTTCTTATTCTTTTATTGTGCCTATATGTGATTTTGGGTCAGGGCAGGAAATCCCGGAGATTTTGTTTTGGTCAGCGGCAGCCGAGATCGTCTGATACATGTTATGGACGGCAAGAATGACTTTCAGCTAGTGACAACCTTAAACATTCATTCGTCATCCATAACAGCACTCATGATTTACGAGTTTGGTGGCATCATCTGTATGATTTCCTGCGCCTCAGACAGGTTCGTCACATATGATTTTTTTTAAAAAACAATTATTGTGAAAGGTCCGAAACAAAATATAATAATTTGATATCAAGTTGTAAGATGGCGGTGTTTAGTCATCAATTTTATGTTGCGAATAATACAAAAAAAAAAAAAAATGAAAAAGAAAATCTTGATTGAGGCAATTAAAGTTAATTTCTATTTTCTTGCAGGTGTACCCTAACCCAGTGGTCCCCAACCCCCGGACCGGTACCGTTTAATGTTAACACACTGTTAACAATTAATAATATTACTGGGCCGTCCAAAAATATTAAATTCTTTCTTTTTTTTATTTATTTATCTCGTGATTGTGCGACATTCCATTTACAAGAAATGATCAAAGCCACCCCCGGGCCTTTTTTCCCAGTATGAGGTGAAATAATCTGTAAACGCTGACCGGTCCGTGGCGGAGAAAAGTTTGGAGACCACGTCTCAATAACCTTGCGTTTTCCCGCACGCGCACTTTCGGTCCATATTCCCCATGCTGACTGACAATGTATATGATTGTTAAAAAAAATCAGGGAAAGTCTCCAAAAAAATGGCCTGCTTAGGAGATCAACCATTATTAATATAAGAATGCTATTATGGATATTTTTATGAGCGGCGATGATTAAAATAGGTTAGACAATAATGGCGTCCTTTGTTGGTCTAAATATTCGGCGGATTTTAAAAGCAATATTTGGATTAATTTGAATACAATGCCGTTAAAAAATCTGAAAATTACGTTTATATTCTATTTATTTTAAGGGATAATTTAACTTACCTCAACAAAATATATGATTTTTAGTTTAGGGAAAGACGAAAATGGAATAAGTTGCATATTGATTAAATAATTTTTCCGCATACACATTTCATCTTATGCATCAAACGAAATTACATTCTTCTAAAAATGTAAATTTAGGGAAGTTTGAGTATTTGCACGGCCCTCTTCAAGACAAAGATGGTAACAGTCACCCGCCCCTGTTTCATCTAACCTTCAAATGTGCTACCCATAGTGTCCTCCCCTGCAGACATCATATTGAACTTCGTCACAGAACAAACTGGCTTTGGGTTGTCAGGATGGGCTGGGTGTCAGGATTTTAGACATGGCTCTTTTTGCAGGTAGAATTTTTTTTTTTACGTGCAAGCCATTTTTTTTTGAATAGCTTATTTGAAAGGAAGCTGCATATTATTGAATTAATAAGTACATGTTATACATACTGTGAAGTATACAATATTTTTAACTAAGATATTTTTTCTTTGATAAAATATATTTTTAAATAAAAAATATATAAATTCAAAACTAGACTTCAACATGAACAATAATTAGAAATGTCTAAAAAAAAAGTAGCTGATATTAAATGATAGTATAAGAAAAATAAGAAATAAACTCACTTGGACTGAATGACAATGTTCATTAAATACCGGCAGTTTTTCCATCCCTTTTACTGAAGGAAAAGCGTAATGTTCCGCGGC